>WEIT01032308.1:234722-319847 GCA_013389985.1 Dryoscopus gambensis
TGGTGACACCGGGACAGCGATCCCCGGCCATGGCTGGCACCGGGACAGCGATCCCTGGCCATGGCTGGCACCGGGACAGCGATCCCCGGCCGTGGCTGGCACCGGGACAGCGATCCCCGGCCTTGGCTGACAATGGGACAGCGATCCCTGGCCTTGGCTGGCACCGGGACAGCGATCCTGGCCGTGGTGACACCGGGACAGCGATCCCCGGCCGTGGTGACACCGGGACAGCGATCCCTGGCCATGGCTGGCACCGGGACAGCGATCCCTGGCCATGGCTGGCACCGGGACAGCGATCGCAGGCCTTGGTGACACCGGGACAGCGATCCCTGGCCATGGCTGGCACCGGGACAGCGATCGCAGGCCTTGGCTGACAATGGGACAGCGATCCCCGGCCGTGGTGACACCGGGACAGCGATCCCTGGCCATGGCTGGCACCGGGACAGCGATCCTGGCCGTGGTGACACCGGGACAGCGATCCCTGGCCTTGGCTGGGACAAGGATCCCTGGCTGGCACCAGAATAAGGATCCCTGGCCTTGGCTGATACTGGAACAAGGATCCCCATCCTCGCCTGGCACTGGGACAATGATCCTTGTACTTGGCTGGCACCAGGACAAGGCCTGGGAGGAGCATGAGGCTCTGTGCAGCACCTCACTACCATGATTGTAACAAATCATTGTTTTAAATGTACCCTCAATGAGAGGCCGGTTGCAAGAAAGGGGTCAGTCTTATTCTAAGCTCCCACCTGCTAAAGTAGCTCAAGGAGCAAAAGCCCTTTCCCCAAAGTTGAAGCAGCCCAGGCTGTGTCACAGCAAAGTACCCCTCATCCCTCTGCTGCAAGGCACAGAAAATTTCAGCGTAGACCTGTAAAAGTGAAGATTTTCTTTTTGACACATTATTCTTAACTCCAGTCTGTGACAGAATCCAGTTCTTGTCAGTACACAAAGAGTTACAGCACTGCACATTTCACCAGGAAACCTGATTCCCATTTTCTCACTGTACCCCTAAGGGAAGGGGTCTGCTGTAGCCCCCAGGAGCACTGGGAGGCTGCACTCCTTTAACTGCTCCTGTAGCTGTAGATGGGTAATTGCAAGGTAAATTCAGAGTGCACCCAACCCCAGGGAGCTGAAAAAATTTGCAGATGCAGTTTACATGTATCATTTCAGAAGTGTTCAGACATTTCTAAACACAGAAATTTGCTCAGCATAACACACATTCTGTTACTTCAGTGTCACTCTATTCAAGTCTGTTTGTGCCAAGGGGAAGAAGCATATGGGAAAACATGATAGTAAGAGTATAAAATATCTTGATGTACTCAAAAAGAAAATTTGCCATAACCTGTATTTATACTCCATTAATACACTTTAAATTATTAAATATCACTTTTTAAAGCATTAAATATCACTTTGCCTTTAAAAAAAAGTTTATTCCCCTTCCCCTCCCCAGTTTAGGAAAAAAGGTCTAATTCACTTTTTGCTTCAGTGGATGAAAATGATCATAATTACAGAACAAGCTTCTGGAATGAATGATGAAATTTATATTCACCAAGTTCATGGGCCTGATGATGAAGGAAAATGGGAGAGGGTGCCCCATTCCAGACCGAAATGCATCCCCATGCCGGGCAGGCAGAGCAGGGAGCTGGGTACGTGCGCGGGCGCTCCGCGGGGCCGTGCGCTGCCACACCCCAAAGCAGAACCGGTTCTGCCTCCTGCAGAGCCCGGCACTGCTCGACCTGTTCTGCAGCAGCAGAGCCCAGCCTGTGCCAAGATTCATCGCAGGCGGGGAAAGGCCTTATTAACGACTGGCATGATGGCTCAGTTGAAACAGTTCCAAAGCCCTCCTTTCAAAATCTGTTAAATGTTACTATAAAATAGTAACTGCTGCTGAACCCAAGCAACAGCAGGTTTCGGAGTGCCCAAAGCAGTGAGCCATGCTCTGGGTGTGTTCAGAGCCTGCCACAAGAAAACGCTCGGGGAATGAGGCTGAGGCCATGAGCACTGTCTTGCACTGAAAAAACTGGAGTTTTAGGGATAGGTGAGTTCAGAGCAATGCCAGTAAAGTCTCTGTGTTCTCATATCTGCAAGGCTACCAAAGTAAAGCCTGATGTCCTTGTGCAGGTACTGCATTTCAGAGGTGGAAGATTTCAGTCACCACAGCAGGAACATCAGTGCAGCAGCACATACAAGCTTCTGATCTCACACCCTCCCTTCCTCAAAAATCTGTTCCCCTTCACAGTCAAGAATTCCTGCACTTGCTTCTTACAAACCAATGTCAAGAAACTTCTTTAAAAATGTAAATAGGATTATTTATTAATTGAATGACATTAATCAAGTCCTCTGGACTGTTTTGCAATGTTTCTTTGGTCTCCCACGTGCAGTTTCCTACGTAGCAATGGGTCACCAAGCTATTGGGAATAAAGAGCAGGTTCCTGTCACACAGACCAACCCACCTGGCAAAAAGAGTTCTCCTAGAGCAACGTGTTCGACAATGTTTAAGGAAATTATATCAGGCCTAAATCCAGTCCTGGGGAGGGCACAAGGCTGCAGCACAGGGGTTTCGGACACCCTCGGAGCCCACGTTGTGCTGTGCCCCCCATGTGAGACAGGCACTTGCAGGAGCTCACAGCTGATCCCATCGCCCACGTGTCAGTGGCCAGGTGTGAGCAACAGAACTGGGCTGCTCACACGAAGATGCTGAGATATCAACTCATCTGATCCCTTCAGTGGGAAAATACTCATCTGGCAGGCAGTGAGACCCAGAAAGGCCCTGATGCTCTGCTGTGGCTTCAGCTCCCCCTGACACAGCAGTGGGATGTTCTGAAGTGGCTTTGCAGTCAAACTGCAACAAGAACCTGAATATTGAACAGGAGTTTTGATGTGTGTGTAAAGTGAGAAACATTATTTTTATCTAGCTACCAGCACCTACTGCTATTTTATGATGCAAGAAATGTATTTATTATTCTGCAGGCTGATGAATACCTACAGTAAGGAAAAGCTTTTCTTAGTAATTTAAATCTTGCATGAGTGGAAAATCATTTTGTGACCAATATTGTTTGTAATGTATCCAAATAAAATTTACATTATTTCATTCTGAGCTGTCTAACAATAAACAGTTAAAAATAACTCTATCATGCTGCACAGCATATACTGCTGAATGACCGTGAGCCCTTCAGCAAAGATATTCCCTTCTTTCAACTTTTAAGGGTCACGAACGCCATAGCAATTTATTTTTTAAAGTAACAAATAGATGAACAAATCTAATGAGCATGGGGCTGTGTGTGAAGGATCAGTACAGCCACTATCCAGAGCAGAAAACTCTGGCTAGTGAAGGGTCAAAGTTTGCAGAGCACAAATTTGTAGTAGGGTCAGATAAAGAAGCGGAACTGGAGCAGAAAAGCATAATGACCATGAAGTTGTGAACATAAATGATGACAAGGTGAATTTTAATAAAAATTTGATTCTGCTTACTGCATGGATACAGATTTGTAAGAAAAATATGTGTCATTATGTCCACTGAGAACAACTGATTTTTATTTCTATTTCTCACAGTACTTGTGATGAAGCTTAAAAAAGGACTTAAAGAGTGTTATAATTGCTCATAGCTTTCAGATAATCCATTTGGCATTTTAGAGTCTCAATCATCAAAATTCAGATTTAATTGCAAGATATATCTGAGCTGAGATGTGACAGAAGTGCCCCACTGAAGAGGCAGCAGGGCTATTTAGCTACCACTTGGTCATGTAAACTGCTGACTGCAAGCAGCAGTTGAGTTACCTGCATATCAAGTGCTGAAGTGTTCTACCTTCATTTTTAATGCAGGAAGTTTTCTAGCTAATAGCCTGCCTGCCTGTCTTGCTATTAAGAACTGGAATCATTTAATTTATATGCTGCAGCATTAAATCAGAATGATGATTGATTAGTTGAGGCAGTAAGTATCATCCTGAAGTTTACTGCTTTTGGCTGGAGAGGCAGTCAAATGATTTGGAACTGCTCTGGCCCTCTGCCATGAAATCCTCTATTTCTTCCACAGTCCGTGGGACGCATGTGAGCAGCTCCATTCCAGTGGCTGTCACCGCGATGTCGTCCTCGATCCGCACCTGCACAGGGAACACACGGTTACCAGGGCATTCCACATGGGGATCAGATGCACATCATGCAGCAAGAGCAGCGAGGGCACAAGGTGCTGGTGAAACCCAGGCAGAGCATCCACACTGCAAGCACAGAACTGCTTGTCACCACCAGCACCTTGCACGGGGCTCCGTAGGCTCCAATTTCCCTTGGGCCACTGGCCCCTGCCACCCTCCTGGGATTACACAAGCTTCGTGGTGACCTCTGGGGTGGTGGTGGCCCCTCAGGTGTCTCAGGTGCCTCTGCTGCACTGAGTACATCAAGGACAGTATGAGCAAGGTGCTGCAGCAGTGAGCTCATGCTACGTCATTCCATGGGGCCAGTAAATCTCAACCCCCTGACAGCAGGAGCAGTAAAAAGAACATTCTTCCCTGGCTATGCCTCCAGCCTTCCTGGCACATGCCTTGCTAGGGGCAGTGCCTCCTGATGCCCACAGTGTCTGTTCTCAAAGCTGTCCTACTGCTGAGCTGCAATTCAGGTAGCTATTCCTTGCACTTAAAACTTTTCTCTAAACACAATAAACTTTCAAAGTGAAACTTTGAACATGAAATAGCTTGCAGCTGATATTCCAAACACTGTATTTTGAGCGCATGAGAAAGCAGGTCAGACATTTCTTTTAAAATACAATCACCAAATTTCAAACCATGGAAGCAAAAAGCAGATCCTCTCAGTTTTTCAACTCTTGCTATTAAAATGAAAAGTGTGCTCCATTTCTGTTTGTCTCTAATCTCTTCTTACCAGTAAATGTGCCTACACAGTCATTCTCGTTATCTTATCAGAAAAATGTTGTTAAGTTGCTAAGCTGCAATAAAAGCAATTTTAGTAAGGTGCAAATCCAAAAGAACACAAACCCTGGATACTCCCACCTTACAATTGCTTTAATTGTTTCTGACCTCTTGACATTTTCAACTAAAAATAAAGCTGGTTAACATTTGTACTTCTGATTGCAAAATAATCCATTTGTTCAAGCAAAATGAGTCATCCAGCCCTTATTAAACTGTTTAATGATGTCTTTGCCAGATTATTTCTTTTACTTGGTATCAAGTTAAGTGTATTATAAAGCAGAATTAAATAAACAAACTCCATTGAGTTTACACATTTGCTTTGGACAGCTGTAAATTTGAAGCTGTGAGGCTTTGTACGCTCAGGGTGCCTGAAAGGCCAGTGCTTTGCTGCAGAGGAGATCAGCACCACCTGCAGTGACTGCACTTGAACAGATTTTACAGGACGGGCTTTTTGACTCACTGCTTCAAATTTGACCAGCTGAGCAGAACATAACACAAGGATTCAGCAGGAGGGTCCCACTGCATCCAAAGGCAAATCCTACTGTGTACCTGTCCTGCTGGGTCTTGCGCCTGGGCACAGCCTGCCTAGGTGGCCCAGTCCCTGCCAAAAACCTGATGGCACCAGGCAAACCCTGCAGGAGTGCCAGAATCCAGGGACAGACCTGGTGAGATGGTAAAAGCCAAAGCATCACATTGGCAAGCCCAACCAGTGTAAATGGAGCTGGGCGCAGCAACGATACGGAAAGTAAAAATGTCAGCGCAAAAGTAAGTCTGAGAGCAGAGGGAAGGCCAGCCAAAGCTAGAACTGACTCTGCCTACAGAGAGAGCCTTTTTCCCAAGCACTGCCACCTGCACAACCCCCCCCGCCTTGCCTGAGCTGAAATTCCCTAGCTACAGAGGCATATCAGCTACAATTCATCTGCTTAACCAGTAACATTAGCAAAAAAGCAAGAAAAATGGTTTGTGTTTTCCAGTTCTGTGTTTCATGCCTTCACCAATACCTCTGCACTCTTTGGGAGGATGGACTGACTTAAAAGCAGAGCAGATGAAAGCTAGACTATACTGGGAAAGAACAAGTCGGGCAAGGTGTCTGTCCACGCTGTACTCCATCTAGGCCACAAGAAAAAATCAGGATGGGGAAGGAGCTGGAAACTAGTTAAGAGTGATGAAAGGACCAGGGCAAGGAAGGTATAGTGAGGTGAGACAGGATTGACAAATAATGGACAGAGAGAGCTGGGGCTGGCTAAGGAGGCCAGGTAGAGAGATCCTGGTGGAGGTGAGAAGTGAGACATCCTGAATGAGGAGAGCACAGAGGGGGCTGGAGGTGCCAAAGGCAGGGAACTGAGAGTGACCAAATGGGGGAGGATGAGTGCCACACACAGTGACTCCTCGTATAGGAGCAGCACTGTTAAGAGATCATATCCACAGCTGTGATCTGCTGTGAAAAGTGGGAGAGCCAGTACTGTCACATCAGCCTGCTCAGCATCAGCACCTCCAAATGATCTTTGGGATGTAGATGGAGGCACACAGAACCACCAGTCCCCTGGGGCCTTATCCATCACTCCCTAGCAACACACCACTTCTTTCACCAGGATCATCCACCTCTACTGGATGACTCTCACCTGAAATGGATGCTTGCCACAACAGAGAAGACAGATTTCCCATCTTCAGTGCCTAATTTTTCCTTTGCCTAAAAGCAACATGAGTGCAGAGGAACAGGCTCTCAAGGGGATGGAAATGGTTTAATTTGCTCTTTTCCTTCACACCTTCCATTCTTCGCTCTTGAGTCTAAACTCAGCAGCAGCAACATGCAGCTTCAGAGGACCTGCAAAACCTTCCCCACAGGAGCGCCTGTCATTTAGTCTTGTCTTCTGCCCAAATGGAGAAAAGATGCTGGATCTGCCTGGCAAGGCTGCTCACTGGCTTGGGACTGCCTTTCCCAGAGGGGGACGGTGGTTATGAAACTTGCTCTCACAGCTGTCCCTATTTGCAGGCTCTTTGTTCATCAGTGCTGCTTGTTTCAGGGCTACAGAGTGGTTTGGAGTTGGGCACTGAAGTGTGAGGCTCACTGTACCCCCAGCTTTCAGGGTGCTCTGCAAAAACCTAGAGGAGGCTTCACTTTTTTGGCGTGAAATGGCACACTTCAAAAAACCACTCCTGTAAAGATGCAGTGGTCAGGAATGCCAGGACTGTTCCTAAAATGCCTTTTTCTTATCAAGGGTAGTGGCATGATCTGTCTAGATAGACCCGATTGCACAACTGCCTGACACCAGCAACAGGCCATCATGTGGCTCGACTCAGTGGTCCCAACTCTGTCCTACAGCAGGGCCATGGGGGCACAGCCAAGGACAGCACAGCAGTTAAATACCAGGGCTGCTGTCAGCTCTGTACAGCCTCGCACTTTGTCCTGACTTACTAATACAGTCATGCTCCCCAGAGCCTCCTGTGTTACCTTCCAAGGGAAACAGGGTTGTAGCACTTATTAATTTCTTTTGGATGATAAGATATATACAGAGCTTTTGACAATCAAGAAACTATTTTGGCCAATTAAGTAATCCAGATTTGCATGATGACAGATCGCAGATGTCAAAAAAGGCAACTGGTGAAATGTCCCCTTTTTTTTTATATCTACTGAGCGTTTGTTTGATTATGGCTGTGGAAAGCAGTAACATTATCGCTGCAAGACCTTAGAGGGGGACACTTGCCTGGAAACGACAGGACGTGGCCACACATGGGACCATCCAAAGCAGACGAGCACACGGCCGGCTGAAGGACCCGTATGTTCCTGCAGCTGGTGTCCTACAGAGGCAGCTGTGTGTAGCCAAGGGAACTTATTTCAACTCAGCCATTGACTTACCAGTAATTTTTAACAGAGCAAACTTATCACGAGCAGAGTTTGACTTCTGTATCTCAGAGGGATCGGTTAGGAAATAGAGCTGCCTTTCCATCAAACTCGGGTACAGGCGAGGGCTGCAGGGCTGGGGAAGGCACTGTCCTGTTGTTACACACAGTGGTTATACCAAGATGTTTTCTATAGAGGCTCTGTGCTCAATGACTCTCATCCCTTGCTGTAGTCTTCCTGGCACAAGCAGGTTTCATTCACAAGCAAGTCCTCATGTCAAGAGAACCTTTAATTTAAATGTCTACATTTAAATGTTCACATTTTTATAGAAGGGGATCAATATTAGTAGGGTGAGGCCAGGTATTTTATTAGATTAACTAATACAGATGGAAAAAAAGCCTCAGGTGCCCAAAAGGCTCAAAAAGAAGCATTAAACGACAAGCTAAATATGTTTAAATATGTAAATAGGTTAGAAACAGCTGGTCTTACTTTCACCTAATTATGTTAATTAGACAAGAGAAAAGGGTAAAGAAGGTTTATAAGCAACTAGAAGTAGTTTTTGGGTTGCCTACACCTATCACTTCCCCTAAAAGAACTTTTAAAGAAAGTGAAGCATGTACATTGTGACAACTGCTTTCCCATGAAAACTTTAGAAGAAATGCTGTGTAGCACTATTACTGTGATATAATATGCAATGTTAAAAAGTAGATGAGCATAATGTTTATTGCCGAGTAAACTATTTCATTTCACAATACAAATTCACCATAAACTCAGAAACAAAACCTAATCTTCTGAAAAATAAAAAACAGGACAGAGACAACTATATGGCCCTCTGAACCAAAGGCAGAAGCAGTTAAATATCCTGCTTTTTATTTGGTTTAACATTTATTCTGAGTAAGGGAAGTACTTTTGTTTTGAAAAATATTGTAATATTAGCAGATGCTTCAAGTTCCTGGGCCTTATAGATCTGTTTAATTTTTAAATGAGAAAAATCTGTAAATGAAAGAAAGTAATGCATTTATCACCCGTCTTTCAGCATTTTCTTTAAGTTGCATAGTTTTCAGATATTAAGTCTAGTGGTAGTTCTACAGATCCTAGGGAAGAATAAAGGCTGAACAGAGACTGAATGTGTAAGGCCAAAAAAAGACTGAATGGCTTTACTGTGTCTTTGAGAAAACATCATATGAACTGCATGAATCAGTAATAAGCTTATGAAGGATGGGAATGTCAAATCCTAAAGGGCAGCATTTGGAGTCAGCATTTCCCCTTCCCCGAGGATTCGGCTGCTTTTCCTGAGTAATACATACAACCGCGTGCACATCCCTCTATTTGCACATCTGTGTTTATTTAGGAGTGTGTGGGGCAGAGTCCAGGCAGAGCAAAGGTGCCCTGGGACAGGCACTGTGCCAGCATCCAGCAGCAGCTCTTGTCCCACAGGATTTATGACCTCGATAAACTGGACCTTCGTTTTGCAGATGGAGAACTGAAGTACATGTGACTGAAATGTCCCAAAATTGGCCAAGGAAGTTGGTGAAGGACTGAACTCAACGGCTGTCAAGTAAAGACTGCAGGGCTTCAGACAGGGCAACATCCCCTGACCACTGCTTGCTTCCCTCCGGAGGGATCTGTATTTGACCCAGAAGAGCTTGTTTGGTAAAAGCCCCGATTAAGAGGTCCCTGAGCAGCAGGGACAGCCACAAAGGCTGTGGCTGTGCTTGAGGCATGCAGGAAGGTGGGCTGGGATGGACCCGTCCCAGCAGTGCAGGCAGCCAAGGAAAGCTCGCGCCGACTCTTCTCCTCTCCTGCTCCTGCAGCTCCTACAATCTCTTCATGGCTAACTCCAGGCAGCACAAATTACAGTAAACGGCTACAGTCTTGTCTTTTCTGGCACCCTACAAGGGCTTTGCTTCTCAATGCAGAGACTTGTCACAGTCAAGAAAATTCTCCAAAGCTCAAAAGACATGAATTCAAGGTGAATTTATTAAAAATCCACAAATTCTCTGTGTGGACACTTACTCAGAATTACAGTGGTGTTACTTCAGACAATGTTAGTTCATTTTTGAAGTGAATTACATTAAACCCAATTAAGAACATTTTAATTAGTGCTGAGCTCTGCAGAGGGAAATGGACTACTTATTTCCTTTTCTAGAATGTATTTTTCTTTTAAACTTAAAGGGAAGATTGGACTGGCTGTAGTGAAATCTTCAGCTAGAATTGACACCAATACCAGCCCCTGTAATATTAATATTTGTCAGTAAAAACAGTGGGCTTTACAAGATCTTTTTTATTCCCATAGGAAGAAGGTTTTCTGGCATGCTTTTGTTAGAAATACTCACTCTGGATAAACTAGAATGAAACATCTTGTACAAAACTAAGCACTCTACACAGCATGAATTGCATCTTCTATTTATGCAGAATCAAGTCAGAATGGTAAAGATGGAAAAACTTATTTTGATCGCATTATAATTCAGCTTTTGTGAAGAATTCAGAAATGTTCAGATGTATTCCAGTCTCAGATTTTATGTTCATTCTTCTGGACAAAATCAAGTGACAACATCTGGCTCAGGGTATGTGCGTATTATTATTTTTTCTCTCTAAGTAAAACGTATTGTTCACAGGGGGATCAGAGATTTAGATTTTTGCTCAATCGTTTTTGGGCCGCCCCTTCTTTTAGCAAAGTTTGTCGGCTGGCTCTCCTTACAAGTCATCATTACAGGAAGCTAAGCAAAAACGAGGGAACAAAGTTAGACTTTGCTTGAAATCGTTGCAACAGGGGTGCCTGATCCAGCAATTTATTAGTAAGGTAGAGATCCCATGCTGCGACTCCTATTCTGTGCAACCACAGGCAGCAAGCGAGCCACAGGCACACCTCAAGCTGCAGAGCTGGAGCGGGCATTCACAGCCATTTGGGAAAAGTGTGGGCTTTGCTGAGCAATTTCAGGGAAAGCTCACCAGGAATCACTTCAATTACTGAAAAACTCACAGAGTGTTTACAAGGAAAATGAAGACAGTTAAACCTGTTCCCATTGCAGTGTCGAGCTACACAAGCACATCAGTGTTCTTTTAAAATACATTTCAGCGTGTGGTGTCATACAGAATGTGCTCACAGTTAGAAAATGCAGAATTAGCTGCCTTTTGTTCACCAGTACCTCAGTTGTCTGTCTGGCAAATCCTGATAAAGAAACAACACAGGGACAGATAATGTCCCAGACCTCAGCAGTGAATTAAATATCAGCGAGGGTAAAGTCCTGTGTCCCTCGATAAGGCTGCACCCACATCATGGGTGGCTGCCCTAGAGCCCGGTTTGGCTCACGTGACTGAGGATAGCACACACAACTTTTCTTTCAGGGCTGGTGGTTCCAAAGCAGCTCAGACCAAAGTGCTACAGTAATCACCCTCTCATGGCTGGGGTACAGTGATAAATTAGTCAATGGCAGCAGCAGACAATTCCTAATGAGTGACTTTTCATACCAGAAAATCACTGCCACTGCCAGTGATTGCTTGCTGTATTGAGACTTAGCAGAAGAGCCACGGGGAGGATGGGTCATTGCAGCTGCCTGCTCTACCTCCTCTGTGCAGGAATATTGAAGCTCGGAGAACAATGTGGCACCCTTCAAATGCTTGCCCTGGTGAAATAAAAACCCAGTGGAAGCACTGCAACTGCTGAACGCTCTGTGAGGGCAGGGGCTTTGAACAGGGAATGTGCCCTGGACAGTATGTACAAACAAGGCCCCTCTACTTGCCCAGCAGCTGCTGCATGGGAATGATTGCCCAGATCACCTCTACTTCCTGAGGTGGCCAATCCTCCTGCACACACTGCTGCCTGAGCCTGTCACACTGAGTACAGGTGCTCGGGAAGACCATCAGCCATTCTTCTGGAAAATGGGGAAGGCTCTCACAAGGCACAAGTTTCGTGCCATTCTGTCAATAACCCAGTAAGAGCAATTATTGCTGTTCTCACCTACTGCCTCCCCAGCTTAAACAGCATCAGGCTCTTCTGCCCTGGCAGGAAGCACTGGACTGTGCTGCTGTCAAGGAAGCCTACTCTGGATTACAGATCTCAGTCTCGTATTTCATAACATACATGTTTCACACATTAGACAAAACACCTACCTTGCAAGCCATTGTATGGTGCTGGCAGAGGATATTTCAGTCAATAGGAAAATATGGCTCTCTCACTAATCAGACATCACTAGTACAAAACCACATTAAAAAATTAGAATAAACCGCCCCAGTTTGTCTGCAGAGTCAAATGGTCCAGATGACTCAAGGTGCTGCTTCAGGAACAGCCCTATGTGCAATACATTACAACTCCCAAAAGACTTCTCCTCAGATACATAGTAGGGGCAAACAAAGAGAAAACCAATTAATAAAATCATTTGCTAAGAATTACTCACCCCACCAAATCCTCTGAAACGCCGCAGGACATCATTGTTGATGAAGCAGGACTGCGCAGGGTCACGCAGGGCTTGGTCCAGGAGGTGGTCGATGAAGTAGATGCCCGGCTCGATGGTGAGCACCATGCCCTGCTCCAGGCGGCGGGCGGTGCGCAGGCTCCGCAGCCCCGGCACGTCGATGCGCTCCACTCCCTGCACGAGACACACTCGTTCTCTCAGACACAAAGGCAATCCATGGATGACCTTATATCAAGCCCTCCTATGCTGACTGCTCCATAAGACACACAAAATACAAAAAATAATCATAAAGGACTGAAACTTAGCCATGTAATTACCTCCCTCCCATCAGTCCTCATTTAGCTCTCACATAGAGTGATGACCAGTTTTCAACTCAACACCCAAACCGTTTTTTGCTACACGGAAATGTTGGCTTTGGATACACTTGGTACTGTTATCCTCTACCTTGGGAGAAATACTGCACTACAAAGCAAAAACAATTACTTGCACTATTCCTTGCTCTACCCTCCCTTGCAAAGTATGGCAGTGTAAGCGACATGCAAATCTTGAAATGCCCCTGCCACGTCATGGCTGAAACAGCTGAACTATGCAGCAGAGAACAATTTCCCCAAGGATATGCAAATACTTATTCTCACCAAATGTTATTAAAATCACACATTTATGATCTTGATTCAGGAGCAATGAGTCTACACATGACCTCATAAAAGCAGCCCATTTAAAATAAACTTTGTCAGATTCAGACTTTCAGGCAACATGGTGCTGATTGGTATTATTAAAAGTTAAGTCAAAACAAGTTCTAACTAGCAAAACATTCTCTTCTTCACAAAAGCTGGTAAAATAAAATGATCTATGAGGATGTGCTTAGTCAAAGAATTAGAAAGACTGCAAAGATTAGTTCTGGATATTAATTTTCTTCCCCCAAATGTGCCACGTATTGCAATATCAGAATAAATATATCTCAATCCCATTAGCTTTTTGAAGATTCTTTGCAACTGTAGCAAAATTTCCCCAACATATTGTTGTAAGGACCCATAAACAGCTCACAGGCCCAGCAGCCTGCAATCGTGCACATACACTCTGCTCATGAAACCTTTTCTGCTTTAGCCAGCGAGTCAGAGGTTAACATGTCTGAAAGACCACGGGGTTATTTATCTGGTCTCCACACAGCTTTCCCGAATCTTGCTTCTGGCCAAAGCCATGGTACTTTCCCTTGCCAACAGAAGGGGCAACTGGTGTCAGCATCACTATCAGCATGACTGGTATCACAAGGATGAAACTTCCCCTTTCTCCCAGACAAAGCCCTGCCCAGTGCTACCCTCGGTGCTGGGGCACCATGTCCTGGCACAGCCGAGCTCCCGAGTTTCTGCCAGGCCAGTGCAGGGGGACAGAGGGAGGCCGGAGCATACCCTGCACAGTATCAATGTTTTCATATTATTGAATCATTCCCTCTTCAGAGTGGGTACAGCCTTGCAGTAGTGTTTGCTCTTGAGCTCCACTTTCAGTTCAGAAAAAGCCCGTTTTACAGAAATACTGCTTTGCAGCAGCCCCTTCACAGTGTTTGCTTTATTCTCACTGGTCACCCAAGCAATGCTGGGATTGCTTTTCTTCCCTTTGCAGAGCTTAATCTGTTCCAATGTATAGCACCTTACAGCAGCCAAGATTTCCAGAGCATACCAGCCTGGACATTTGGATGTAGGTTTGCCCATTTTGACTGTGTATTCAATATGTTTTATGTCATATGTTTGATTTGGACTTTGCAGAGCACTATATTACACCAAAATAAGAAACCATGATTGTGTTTTAGTAAGCATAGGAAACAAGAATACTGTGATATTAAGCAAGGCATTTTGAATTTGTATTCTTATCAAAACTCAAAGAAAATCAATATATTACTAAACTTGAAACAATAACTGCATTGAAATGGAGCCATTTTTTCTCTCGTACTGCCCCTTGGGGTTTGGCATTTCACACATTCATTGTAATGTGTAAAGGAAATGAGGGCATCCAATCTTGTGGATTAATCTCTCCATGAGCTGTAAACAATTAGATTAGTGTCTGGACCTTTTGGTGCCTCGCCAACTATCTATCGGCTACTTTACAACAAACAACCCATATTTGGCTTTTAAGTGCACTTCTCAATTCTATTTGTAAATGCCTTTTCCCAGGCAGTCAATCCAAGACAGATGCTAGAAAGACGGATACAGTGTGAGGAAAACAATGGCAAACATCCTCTGAAGGCAGCCCTGGCACAGCATCCATATTTTTTTGCCTTTACTTAAAATAAATGGTGTTTCACATCAGGTGTGACAATAAAGCCTTAGTAGCCCCCTTATTTCTCTCTGTACAGCTGCTAAAGCAATAGTAGGCATTTAGTCTACACTGCTTGCAGTATGATCCTGCTTTTAGTTCTTCGTTCAAGAAGCTAACAGCAACTCAGGAACAAGACCCAAGATCCACATTTGGAAATGTTTCTCAGCAATGCAGGGAGACTCCCTGAGGCACCTGAATATTGCTGCTCACCCAGAAGTAAAACTTTAACTTCTCTGGAAGGAATTTGCAAAGTATTTTTGATATTCACCCCATCCTATCTCAGTCCTGGGTTGTGCTGGCTCTAGGTTTCATCTCCAGGTCTTTGGATTCTGCAGGTACTGATGCAGCTATATCCCTACCATGAAAGCCTTCAAAGAAAGGGTAACACTGCTCAGCTTTCCAAAGCTGAAAAGCAAGCAGGGCAGCAGTGGGTGGGCTTGTCCCTTTTAACAGAGATTAGCAAGGTCTTCATCAGGAGAGGTGTGAAATGGATGAAGAGAGACAGGTTCTGGCTATGGCTTGTATGTGGCCACTCACACTCTGAGTAGAGGACAGCCCCAATCCAATTTGCTGCGAGGCTGAAGGACAAAATGAGCTGGCAGAGGAAATAAGCAGAGAGGGGCCAGTGACCAAGCTGGGTAGATGACAAAATCCCTTCTTTTGAGAACAGTGCTGGATTAAAACATACATCAGACTATGGCTTCAGCATCCCAAGTGACAGCTGATCTCTAGCACTCATGACTATCTCGGTAGCCACCACGCCCATCAGGTTCAGGGGCTGACAGCTCTCAGTCTGCTGTGGTTGGTTATGAAAAGTAGGACAAACTGAGGATTTCTTTTAATGACTGAAACACCACAACCCCCAAACAGAAGATGACAGGTCTGAAACAAGACCTGCCATTTTCCATCAAGTCAAACTCTACTGGGAGCAAAGCCTGACAGGGAAACCTCACACTGTCATCCATCAGCATGAATCTTCTGCCATGAATGGATTTCCTTCTTTGCAAAGAGGAAACTTCCCTACATCTCGCAGCTAAACAACTCAAGTTCTGTTTTCAACAATGACCATGATGTTATTTTGCAGTCAGATGAAATGAAGAGTAAAAATGTGAGTGCTGGTACAGCAGCTGTGTGGGTACCTGTTTCTATCACCATTATATCCTGGAGGCCTGGCCACTGAGCAGGACTCTTGTCACAGTGCTGCACAGACAGAAAGTATAAGCTGGTAATTTGTCCCCCAAAAGTGTACAGAATAGTATAGAAAGTATTAATGCCTAGGCATCTAAAAAGAGACTTGCAGTTACATTCTGTGAAAATTAAGATTTTGAATAACTGTTTGTTCTCCTGTATATTGCAACAACAGACTATATCTGAAATTGTTTTCTAAGACTGAATTTATTTGGAGGTTCTGCTCACATTTTAAAATTGAGATACTCCTCCCACAGTAAGCACAGATGTATGATACTGTCATTTGTGACTGTACTCCTGCCAAGAACATTGGATTCCAATTAATGGTTCATCTAAGGTAACAAAAACCAACATATCTAGGCAATAAGGACTGTCAAGGGAACAGCAGAATTATTATGTAAACTGATTTTATTACTATGTAAGCAAAATAAAAGTTCAAATTAAGTGTACAGTAATACAAAATATTACTATTTTTGGAATAAGCAGGGAATTAGGAAGTATGCAAATCTGCCTATTCCCAGAAAAGGGCTGTGGAGGACTAGAATGTGCAATAACCCCAGAATATCTCAGTGTAAAGATGAACTACTGCTTACTCCTAAGCAACTCAATGGTTAATATGTTGCTTTTTCCATGGAAGAACTGCAACGTGTATCATGCTGGATCTTGTTCCACAGGCACTGTTTATCAGGCAAAGCAATCAGAAGCAGAGCTAGCTCAAGGCCCACTTGGGCCTGATCCTCGTACTGTCTTTGGATGAGGACAGAAGGAAACCACAGGTGATGTCCCTGTGCTGGCTGGTCCTCACCACAGGGCCATGGCAGTAGCTAGAGATGCACAAGTGCAGAGACGTGCAAGGGCACCCTATCTGCCAAAACCAGGGGCTGCAAGTTGGCATCATCCCAAAGCTTCCTCAAGCCAGCAATGGCAACAAACCCCAGCCATGGCAGAGAACACCTAAGCTACTCATAACTGCAAATATCGAACCACAGTAAAAGACTCATTAGTGACACAATCTAGTTTCACGTACTCTTTTCCAGCTAAATCATCACAGAACTTTTTGGAGCATGCGACTATCCCAGCTGGAACACATCCAGTACAGTGAAGTCCTAACCACTTTACCAAGCTAAGTGCAATCAAGTATTTAAATTAATCAAAATACTAACATTACATTTAGATAATATGAAATAAGCACCAAAGTGAAACCTCAGCTCTTTTACTCTTCTGTATTCTCCCACTGCATATACCCAACTTCTAATTAGCTCATTTAATGTAAAAAGAACAGAGCTCTGTGCAGCTAAGAAAATAAAAGTCTCGAATTCCATTTCACGTGTCTCCTGGTCCCTTCTCTCCAAGCCCTTGTTTCACTTGCTGAGCGTTACTAATGAAGATTAGTTTTTTCAATCTATCCCGCTTTTCCCCAGCAGCCTGAGCTGCCTGTAGTCACCTGAAGGAACTACTGTCAGTCCCGCCTTTGAAATCAGCAGCAGGTTACAGGAGAATATGCCCCAAGCACCACCTATCACTCGTGGCATTTGCAAATCAAAGCTTCCACTTCTGCAGGAGAATCTAATTACTAGCTGGAGCTTTTGGGACATAGCTCGAAGTTAATACTGAGGGAATAGAGGACAGATGATGTTTACCTGGCTATTTTACTTGAACTGTTTTCTTCTTTTTTTTAACTGTGGTATCAGGTTTAAGTTGCCTAATAATTTTCCTGTTATTGCAGGGAATGAGGAAAAATCATCTGCCACTTATTTGAGGCACTGCTGCCTGATGATTCAGCTGGAGCTGAATTTCAGTCCATCGTTACAGTGTGGTTCTGAGCAGAACTCCCCATATAATTTTTGCTTTCTGATCCTCTGATGTTACCAAGCTCCAGTGCTATCATAATGGAAGTAACAAAACATATGGACTCTAGTTTTCTCTTTTCTTAAAACCTAAGTTTGAGAAAAGAAGAGATAGCAAATAGTAAAAATCACCAAGTTGACAATGACAGCCTTAACCTGGAAGATGAGGAGAATATTTAGAAGAAATTTATAAAAAATTTGTAAGAAATAAGATAAAGAATTGCAAAAGCTACCAACAACACTGTTTTAGAATGAAACCAGTGACAAGCACCATTTAAAATCTAATGAACAGGTTTCTTGTGATAGTCAGAAAGCGACACAGGCCATCGTCTTAAATGAAAGGGCTTTTTCTTTTGTGATCTTTAGATACCATTAGTGAAAATTGCATAGCAAAAACTCTCAAGTATACCAATGATACCTTACTTTTTTTCATGTAATTGAGATCAGAACTCTACTGTTTTGGTTTTTCTCTCCTACTGCACCTAGAATGAATTGTTCAAAAACACGCAAGCTCCATTAGTTGCTGCTAAAATTTCAGAACTATTTGGACAATAAATATTCAGATAAAAATTCTGTTAGCACACAAAGTCTTTTGCAACAAAGTTCAATAAGTCAAAGAAACATAAGCAAGTATCTCTATCAAAAAAAAATTACACAGAACTAATGAAACCCAAACCAAGTAACCAAAAACCTCAAGTCCATAACATTTTCATTCTCAGTGGAGGAGGGGAACTCTGTGGTATGACAGGGCATGTCTGCATCATGGCACAGCAGTGACACAGCACCTGAGCCTTCCCTCCTCTTCTGCCTCTGCTCAAGTCCTAAGTTTCCATAAACACTCAGACTCCCAACATCTGTCCTGACAGGGAAAAGCTGCTGGGAACTGATCACAACTTTTCTTAACATAAGATGACACAGCAGGGTGAGAAGATCTATTAGCCTAACTCTGGGGTGGTTTAAACCCCACAGAAGAATCCTAGGCTGCAGGAAACTCTCCTGGTTGGTGTTCGACCCAGCAGGTAACAATAAGCACTGTGTTTATTATCAGTGCAGCTCTGCATGGAAATGCAGTTTTCACTCATCTGTTTCCTTCCTGCACGTTGCCTGCTCAGTGGCTGTATGTAGGTTTTTGCTATGCAGGAATTCAAAGAATAATAAGTAAAAAAAAAGTTAAAAAATAAAAAAAAAAAAAGAAAAAAAGAAAAAAAGAATAAAAAGAAAAAAGGGAAAAAAGGGGATCCATGAAGCAGAAGCAGTAGGTTTTTTTCTCTTTTCTCAAGGTGTACAATCACTTGCAAGAACAAAATCAAAAGTTAAAACTAATGAAAAGCCCTTTTTACACCATGTAAAGTAAAGGCACTCTAAGTGCCTTCCATACAGGTTGTTTCATGTTTGCAGGTCCTGGGTGTATACAAAGCTGGAGCAAGGCTTCGCAAGGTTATGGCAAGTGAAGCAATTTGCATCACCAGGGCCCTACATAACAGCTTTAGGCTTCTTGGTAAATTCACTTCATCCTCTGATTCTTAAAGGAAAAAACATTAATGCATCATTTGCAATGCTAACCACAAAAAATTGAAATCTTCTGCTTCAGCATAAAGTCGGATACATAAGGAAAGTAGTTTTTGCTTGAACAAGATTATTCCTGTGTTCTCCAGTACATTTGGTGACTTAAGTTCCCAGTCAGTCATCTGGGAGCAAGCTTTCTGTTAAAGCCACACACAGCTTGCACACAGCAGAGATGTTCCCCAAGCATGCAGTGATGAAGGACCTGGATAACTCCAGAACAAACCTCTAAACTTAATTTGTGATGCAGAATAGCAACAAAAGGATCAGCTTTTCATGAGAATTGAATTAAAAATTTAAACTAAGGTAAATCTTATAATTTTAAAAAACAAAATGAAATTAAACTCTTAATTCATAAGATGCTAAAATCACAGTAGTTATTAACCTAACTTAAATTAACTGGCTTATTATTATAGAAAGTCATCAAATGTACTTAGCATTCTTTAGAGCCCTATAGTCAATTAATATAGCATGAAATTGAATCAACTCAAGCATCTAGAAACACAGAACCTGGATTTAAATGAAAACTTCAGCCTCATCTACCTCAGGGTCTGAAAATTTGGGACCACCTACCACATTTTCTTCACTGCAACAGGCACAAACTCTCATTTATTTCCCATACTGAATTTACCCAGAAACAACTGAAAGAATGTGAGAAAACCATCTCCATGATTAAATTTTACTGCAGAAGCTAAGCCCAGTGGGGTTTTCCCACTTTGAAGCGAGCTCTGTCTGACTGAGGGCCAGATTTTCTGAAGTGATTAGTACCACTGGGGCTGAATTTTCAGAACTGCTTGAGCTGCAGTCAGACCCTCAGAAGAAGCAGACGGATTTCAAAGCGGCGCTCGACGCTCAGTTTCCCGCGAGGAAAAGCGCGGTGCACGGCAGGAGACGCGGCTCCCCAGGGAGCTCCTGACTGCTCAGTACTCCTGGAAACCAGCACCTTCACTTGCGTGTTTCAGTGGGAAACACTGGTGCTTACACGACTGTGAACATGTTGTCCTAAAATAAGGCTGCCAAGACACATTCATTGCTGGCCAAAACCGATTATTCTTTATCACAGCAAAAAACAGGAAGGGAAATGTTATATTTTCTAATATCCCAGAGTATACTTTGCAGAAAATCTGCAAGCATTTACAACATTTGTCAAAGAAGAAAGTGCTTGTTCAATGCTGCATGTGAAAGCAGCTTACTGGAAAAGATGAAAATTTATTATTGCCAATTTTGAAAAAAGAAATCTTTGGCTACCAATGAATAACTAATTTAAGCTAACAATGTCTGGAAATAGTTTTTTTGGAACACACAAAACTTTCTGACGGATAAAAATTAGGAAATTAACGTTTATTGTATTATTTCAAATGCAACTGTTTACACTTGAGGAAAATAATGGAATAATATCCACTTGGAAAGTTTTTATTTTTAAAAAATCGTTTGTAATACTCCCAAAAATTCCCTTGGCCAAAAGCAAAGAAGTTGCTTTTTAACCAGCTAGAAAAAAGAGCTTGATACTACAGGCATGGGCTCAGTGTACAATAAACACCAAAATGGCTTTATAAAAATCTTTGTGAAGATCTCACTAGCTGGTAAACATTTAAGACGCACCACAAATCACTCCAGAGTGTACCACATGTCTTCAAAATGTGTTTTTCCATGAAACAATGAGGCATGGATAACAAGCCTTCTTCCATTTAATACAGACACGCCTCACACTTGCAGGAAAGGTGCTCAGTTGCTCATGTTTAAATTAACCTGGGCAGAACCACATCCCCTGCATCCTTCCACAGCTCCCCTGCCATGGGCAGGGACCAGGCCTCCCACGGGGGCTCCGGGCTTCAGGCCCAGAGAAGCCTGATGAGTCCAGCCCCCTGACAGGCTCCTGGTGTGTCCCTCCCATCCCTGGGAGCTCCCATGCCCAGGTACCTCACCTCAGTCAAAGGGCCTCCTGCTTTGGGTCAGAAAGAAGTGAAGGGTCTACCAGAGGTGAAATTAATGCTGCACAGAGAGTTTAAAGGGGTTGCTCTTCTGCAGAACCCAGAATTGGTAATTCTTCAAACTAAGGTGATGCCATACACCCATCTGTGTGCACTTTTATATAGTGCAAATCTATGCATCTGTGTGAATACAGACCATTAGTTAGTTGTTTGTGAGCTTTCACAGATGCTTCATATTCAAGGAATTTGCTATTTAGGGTTAGATTTTGAAAGTAAATTAGCTATGCAAACATTCTTCATGTAAGAACACAGTCGCATGCCAACACAAATAATTTTAATATTTGCAGGTATTAAACTCTGCGTAGAGCTCTGGCATTTTTACACACAGTAAGTACGAAACTAGAGAGCCTAACTCATTTGACAATACAATCCTTATATCCATTTTCATCTGTAAAAGGCTGCTCTTTCAAAATGCTTTCAAAAGTTTGCTTTCAAAAAATGACCCTTAAATTAGATAATATACCATACAGTAATATTACAAATTCAGTCATATGAAAACAAAAATTACTGTCAAAAAATGATTCTGTAGCTTGCATGCCACACTACTGAAATCTGCTAAGAAATGGAAGGTATACAGGGTCCATTGCTCCAGAGCCACACAAAATCTGTTCCAGAAATCTCCCTCGACAGTAAGGTACTTGCTCTAACCTCAAAGCATACAGTTTTGAAGCAAAACCAAGAAAGGTACTTTGCACTCTCAAAATTTTTCTCACTTGTTCCTAAAATGTAGTTATCTCTTTACCCTATCAAGTCTTGAACACATGCTCCTGTTTTTAAGTCCATCAAATTCAGAGAGGTTATTCACAACACAAGTGAAAACTATCTAAGCAAAGGCATGCAACAACAGGGTCCTGGATTTGGAGGTTTATGAACTCTCCAAGTAACCACAGTCCTTGTGCTTTGCTGAATGTCTCTATTTGGACACACGGAGAATGCACTTGGGAGGAACAAAGGGACAAGCATCCATCCTTTCTGTATCAGCTACTGCAGAAGCCTTAAAATCTGAACAGGACTGCTTTTCATTTTTGTTTCATTTTTATTACATGTAAGTTTATTAGCTGATGTTAATACATCATTATCACAATATTGTGTCTCAACTATAATTCTATTGTGAATGTAAAAAGTATCCTCAAGTATTATATACTGTTTCTACCCTGCCTGCAAAAGTGAACCAGAAATAGCAGCTGTTATGTAGTCTGGTCACCCAACATGAACAAGCACCAAAATACGATTAAACCTTGTCTGTAAAGTTCCTAGTTTCTTTTGCAGATTCTTGCAAAAGAACAGCTTACATATGAGAGAAGACAAATGATCCATTTTTGTACTGTTTTACTGAAAACCCTTAAACAGTTAGCCTCAAATAACCACAACCTAACACACACAAAATCCTTCTTAAATCTTTCTGAAGCTGCTGTAAACTTTCTTTATTCAAGCCTTAAAGACAATTTGCCTTAGAGATTTTATTCCTTCAGCTATCATTGTAAACATACTGCTGTTAATTGGTTACAGAATTTTACCTATTCTGCTTTCAGATCACAGTCATGAATCACCAAATTAATTCAAGGAAAAAGACAACCATTCAGTGCTGTCTGCAGAAACTCAGAATACAAGAGGTTATGCTTTCACATATGCGAAGACTGGGAGATTTGATGGATTTTTTTTCTTTCTGCTCTCATTCCAGGACAGTACATCTACACTGGTGCCCATGCTGACACTGGACATCAAAGTTCAAGACAGGGTATGAGCCAGCTTGTTTCCATATGGGACAGCCACTGGGATTTACTGCCCAGGTGCAGCAGTGGGCTCCTGCAGCTGCCTCACATCTGGAATGGAGCAGGTGAATCTTGCCAATACAGGACTCAGGTAGACTGAGATGCTCTGCCACAGCACAGTGTACTTGGGTGGTACCTGTTAGAGCAGTGGCTCGCAGAGGAACAACACAGTCCCTGTAGGAATTGAACAGATTAAGAATGTCCAAACAGCACCATCAGTTGACTTCTTCCCATAAAAAATTTGTTCCAATGAACTAACAGATTTCCTTACAGTAAACTGCATAAAATACCACATCTTAAAAAAAGGGGACACTTAAATGCACATCTGCTCTACCTCTGAGAAGATGCAACTGGGTAACCACACAAAGTACGAGCAATGCCGATTGAATTGAGGGGGTTAATCTGCAGGGGAATTGAGAATGGACTAACACTAACCTCTGGGTAGCCTCCAACATCATGCACATCGATTCCAAGTAGATGTCCAAGTCCGTGTGGCATAAATATTGCACCCAGATGAACCTTCACCATGTCATCTACATTGCCTTTCAGAATGCCAATTCTAGTCAGCTCCTCCAGATGGACTCTGTCAGCCAGACAGTGCATATCAGGCCAGGCGACCCCTTAGAGAGCAGAAACAGGCAGCTGAGTTAACTGTTGCTAAAAGTTTTTTAACAACAACTTTCAAAAAACAGATGTAACATATGTGCCCTTTGTTTATATAAAAAACAAGGGTGGAAAGAGCAACTACATTTTCACAAAACACTTTAAACAAAATGAAACTATTTTAACATGCCTGTGAAGTACAGAAAACTACAAACACGAGAAACAGCAGCACCTTATAATCCAGACCCATATGAAAAAATGTTAATACAATGTATCTAAGTATGTCCACACAGATGTAAATGTATCAGCGAGTCTCCTATAAGAATGTCAACTGTAGATTGCAGTTATTTAAAATGCAGAGCATAGAATATTACTCTCCTATTATTTTCAAGAATGATCATACCCATTTAGAACATCTGACATGGACAGTACTTTTCTACGTACGTTGAAGATTTAAAGCCTGCATCTTTCTGGCAAAGACATTCTCCAGAAATTAATGATTCCCTTGTGTTAATAGGCTGCGTAAAACACAACTCCTCTAATACTTGTACTAAAACAGCATTACAAAATACTGCTGTTTGACTAGAGACAGAGTGCCAGAATACGTTAGATTGCTATTATTTTGGTATAGGATACAATTTTGTTTGACAAACTGCTGGGGAGAGAAGGGAGGAAGAAAGCAGCTCTTTTGTTAGTAACAAAGTACTGTCTTAATTAGTTCACCATGGCATTGAGTCATCATCAACAGAGCAGCAGTTGCAGAGTCAAGACAACTAGGGCTAAGGTACAGTTGAAGAATATTTTCCTTGTTCAATTTTGGCATGATTAAACAAATAAAAAATGAGCAATTTTTAAGGCCAAACTCCCACCAAGTTCCATTTGCTTTAATCCAGTTAAACATGCAGCTCTAGGGTCTTGTGAACATAACTGTCATATCTTAATTACATTATCACTTTTTGTTGAAAGTACTGAGGCTTCAAAGACTGAAATAAAATCACCTTATGGGAGTGCTTGAATAAAGCAGTCAGCTGTCTTTTATGGCTCTGATATAAAGATCAGAATCAAACTGACCAGCAAGTGGCTGCTCTGTCCTGCACACCCTCTGCTCACAAACCCAGGCACCTTTATGCTCCCATGAGCACTGGCTGGGAAACAGCTCAGCGTGCAGGCAGCATCCTTTCCCCTCAGATCACTCAGGGATCAAACGTGCAGCCTGCTGCATGCAAGCTTGTGCCTGCCACGCAAGGCCACGAGGCAGAGGACAGGCACAGACAAACTCTCGGTTGCCACTTCCTCACAAAAGCCAACAGTGCCCAAGTGAGTGATGCTCACCCACAAAATGTGTGCAGTCTTCCTGCTCAAAATGTGCTATTTTTATGGTTTCCCTCCTTTAAAAAGGAATTTATATTTTTCATTCAGTAAGAACCAATACAACTATAACCAGCTGTTCTTTGACAACTGTTAAACATACTCTATAATTATTTATCTTTCTGAATACCGATTGTATTGCAATTTTCACTTCTCTAGATTCACCTGCATTTCACAGCTCTCTCACATTAGGCTCCACTCTATTGTATGATAAACTGAAATCACTACAACCATCACATTGACATTACACATATCACACTAGAAGTATTACTGAATCACAGTTGCTTTCCTGCTTATTTTATAGTTGTGGGAATACAGGATTTCTATATCTAAGTCAAGGTTCAGCTTCTGCAGCTTGCAGCTAACTCCAACCACTCTCAAAGTCTTCAGTTTTCCTTCTGAGGACACTAGATGTTCTTTCAAGATCTCTCCCATAATTTCTTAGCTGAGTATTATTACAAGTCACCTATTTTCATCCCCATAACTGCAAAGCCACATGTAACAACATCTGACTCTGGTTAACTATTTGAAGCCTCACCCTCTCTCGTTATAAACGAAGGTCAGAACCCCATGGCTGGAAGCACAACCTGGATGCTCTGGATCAAGCTAAGATGAGTTGTCTCAGAGAAGTGGAGCAGAGGTGTCTGTTGTTTGCAGCTCAGCTTCCCTCTGCAGCTCTGCTGGTTCTGTTGGTCTCAACCCAAACCCACAGACTCCACTTAAAGAGACACAGTCACCTTTATCAAACTAAAGAGATACAAAAGGAGATACAAATATCAAACTGATCAGAAACAAAACCACCAAAACCACGTATCTATTTGTCTGCAGAAGTTTAACAGAGCAAATTAATGACAATGTTGCCCTAACTGAAAAGACTGCCATGGCTGTAAATCCTGAATATTTCTAGGCACTGAGCAAATCCATTGGAACTTCTTCCCTCATCCCTACTTTTTTCTTTTTCTCTCATTGGTTTAAAGTGCAAGTACTTCTCCTCTCCTTCTGCCCAGGACTCTTCATTCCCTATCTGTTTTGGTTTTTATTCATCTTATCTGTTTCATTAGAGACTGAGGACAACAAAAAGCTCTACTGTGAAAGAAATAATGAGGCTGGATGGAAAATCTGCAGCTTTGAGCTCTCTCTTGGAGCTAGGTCAGGGCTTCAGACAGAGCCTAGCAAAATGACTCTGGACCACTCTTTTATCATCTAGCCAGTGCCACGAGCTTTGCTAGAGATATGAAATATGTCAGCTCCAGTTCTCTCCCACATGCTGCTGGAGCTCAGACAGCAGTGGGGCAGCTCTGGGCAGAGGGAAATTAAGCTTCTGCTGGAGGCACCCTGCTAAATAATACAAATCTTGGTTTACAAACAAATAGGTATTCAAATAGTCCTTATTAAAAAGCAAAGAATTTATAGATAGATTGCACTTTCTATTCTATTGTCTGGCTTCACACTTTATTCTATTATGACTGTGGGGCGGTGGCATTAGCCCACCCCTCGATGTTGCGGTGACCCAGCCCACTGGGGGCTGTGGCAGGGGGTCCTCCCCTAGGCTTGAGAGGCAGGCTTCTCCTAAGGACATTATGTACCCCAGTTCTGTTCCTTTGATTGATCCATTGCTTCTCCCTGCCCCCCTTTTATTCCTTACATGTATGTTTTCCCTTCCTTGCATTCCCCGTTGGCCCTCGTGCCTTAGTCCCTCCCTCGTGGGATTCCCATTGGTCCCCTTGCCCTCGCCCCGTCTCTGTACGGCCCCTGCACCCAGCACCCTCGATCCCGATGCTCTGCCCATCCCACGAGCCTCCTATATAAACCCCAAACCCTTCCTCCATCTTGTTCTTGGCTCCTAACCTCCCCTGCCATGAGGCTGAAATAAATCCTCTCGTGCAAGAACATGCCAGAACCCTTCTTCACTCTTTCATCGTCCGCCTGCATGCGTGTGAGTGCCACTGCCTCTGGCTGAGATGGGTGCAGCCCCTCTTCACTCCTATGAGAGCCCGGTCCCTTTTGAGCTGCCCCCTCCGGGGGCCCACCCGTTTATGGAGGCTCAGAGAACGCGACAGGACGGGAGCTTTGGCACATTCCGAGCTCGCCAGCTGGAAGTGCAGCGGCCTCGTGGGAGCGGCCCCAGACCCTGCGGAGACGCCTTCGGGAACGTCGTGGCACCCTCATCGAAGCACGCTGCGAAATCCCTCCAAGATACTTAACCTACAAGCTCTGGATTAAACACTCACACATAGACTATTACTTGAGTGCTAAGACAAAATAGGAAGATATTTTGAGCTGACTAGAGACAGTGAATTAAGTGGAGTGATTTTTCTGGTCTTCACCTAAAAAATGGTGATATCCTTGTCTTGTTTGATATGAGAGGATTCTCATCATGCTAGGAATAAACTTTAATAATAAGGTTTAAACAGATTTCTATCTGTTTCTTCAACAGGCAATTTGACAAAGAGGATCTAAATGCAAATCTCCAAACATTTCCTACTACCCTTATAATATTAAAAACATTAATTTTGTGAAAACTATTTTACAGTACTACTACTTTACAGTACTAAGACAACTACTTGAAAGTATAGAAAAAAATCCACTGAAAAAAGGAACAACCATAAGGAAGACGTCTTTGTCCATTTTACACAAAAGTATATTCATATGTTGTATACATTTATTATAGAGTAAACAAATATATGATGGTTTAAAGTTTAAACAGAAATATATGATGCTTTAAAGTTATTTTAAAACTAAAATTGCATTAGTTTTATCTGGCAATTGAAATCTTTATAATACAATGGCCTGTACAAGTCCAGCTGTCTCTGGGACTGACTGGCATGCCTGCATTCAAGTATGATTTAGATAGCTAGTAAGTATACTTAAAGAGCAGAAGTCCTTAAATTCTGCTAATCTAATTTTCCTTAGTAGATACTGAACTTCCAATAATTGCAAAAATCAGAAAAAGGAGGAAAAATTAAATATCAGAGCTGACAGCTTCATCAAGCTGCCAACTTGATAAGAAGCCATGAATAGAATTTTTTTGTATTCTCACATGATGTGCAACTCAACAATCTGGAAATGTCACAAGCACCTGCTGCGAGAATATATGAGTCCCTCTGTTAAAGCCCAGAGGTGTCTATGTTCTGCTCAGATCTCTATGCACACATCTATGTGTGCACAGCTTTAGCATGTTGAAGGAAACAATAACAAAGAAGAGTCTGCAGGCAGCCAGGGAACAATCTGCCCAACAGATTGCAGATTTGCAGATGTGAAGAAAAAGAACACTGGCTAAACAATGCTGAATGAACAACATTTTGTACAAAGAATCCTTAATTCATGGAGGCTACTTAATGTTCAGACACTTCAGCTTTTGGATTGTTGGGGGTCTGTCGGAGAGCTCTGTGCCCTGCCGCAAGCTGACAGGAGAAGCAAAACACCATATTAGTGTTCTTGTAGAGAGAAAAAGTAGTTAAAATCCAACTAAACCCCACAACAGCAACTTCCACGCAAGTGCCTCTGCCATCAGGTGTGTGAGTTAGTTCAGGGGCTGAGTGTTCTGCAACAGGGGCCGGCACTAACCTCCCACCACCAATCACTCACTGCGATGTTTTACTCATGTATTATTCAGGATTATTATTTTTAAGCTTTGGTGAAGTTTATCATCGTAACAGACATGCTTTTTGTGTAAGAACTTTTATGATAGTTGCAGATGTGCTTTTTGTGTAAAAAGGTTATTTCCGTTATTATCTTTAAGCCAATTTATAAACCAATTATAGTCCATTGACAGACGAGGTTTAAAAAGCCAGATTGGAGGGTCCTTGGACTTTGACAGCTTGTACCAAAATGAGTCTGTACTCAGGAAAATCTGCTGATGAGGTGTCTGCTCCCTTCTTAATTCTCTGCCAAATGAGATACTGAGTAATGCAGGTCACTGAACCAGTGACTGGCTCCCCAGGAAAGCTCGGTTCCCAAGGCTCATTGGGCTGTGATTTGTTACCTGCCATGCAGCACGTGCTTAGGAGAGAGGTCAGGTCAAAACCCACCTTTTACAGCAAGCAAAGCACTTGAGATTCCTCGAGATACAGAGTGAATGAACTACACAGCAGCAACCAGACACTGGAGATGTCCGATAATGAAATAAACCAGACCATGGATTAATTAAACAACAAAAAACTAGAGAGGTTATTAGTTTACAGACACCATGCAAACAGTATAGTGGAGGTTTGCAGATGTGTGAGGTACCACTTAAAAATGGCAAACTTAATGCATTAAGTTTGCCAAAAGTTTTTTTTAAATGTACCCCCATAAAGCTAAATGTTATCTCATACTCTTAGATATTACTGTGAAAGAAAGGAAAAAAGATAAAATTATTATTATTTTACTTCCTTGAAAATATTTCCTCTCTGATTATCTGTTTGCCAAACCCCACAAAATTTCAGATAAAACACCAGGTTTAAGGACTCTGTAACATCATATAAGGATCTCTGCAATAATCTGTGACCTCTCTGACCACACCAAAGGAAGAGATTTTTGTGCCCTCTTTGCCCCCTCCCCCCTGCCCCAAAGAAATGCTTCTAGTGAAACCAGAAATAAAAAGCATTCCTATCTTTTGATGAACATACCATAAATTTTTAAACAGTAGATTTAAAAAGATGAGTTTCTATAAAACATCACACTATAAACTGTTCCTCAGTTGCTTTTAACTCACTGGTATTTTTATCCCAGTGATTATTATCTGAAGTTTTATTAGAAGCCACTTGAGAACATAAAGTAGAAACAGAATACAAAAATAATTTAGAATTACTGCGTGGTATTTAGCCACTTTGGTCAGAAAGTACTCTGAAAAGGCCTAACAGGATTTTTTTGGCCACTACTTAGGATACTTTGTGGTTGTAATGTGACAATGATTAAACCACAAATGATTTAACAGGGTTTTTTTGTTGTTGTAGGGTGGGGGTTTTTTGCCAACACAGATGTCATAATCTTACTAAAAAAAGGAGTATGGCAAGGTTGTAGTAACTTCTCCCCAGATTGTGCTAAGGTTAAGCTACATTTAATTTCCAAGTGTCCACAGACAAGGGCAAAAGGCCCAATGTCCCCTGGCAGTGCCACTGAAATGCAGACAGAACACACAATCCCAGTCCAGCCAGCAACCCACTGGAACAGATTAAAATCTGCCAACTGGCAGTGACCATATCAGACATAAAACAATAGGTCTTTAGAAATTTCAATCGGATCCAGTTTAAAAAACAAGCCAAAACATAATTTAAATACTAAAACCAATTATCTTTTCCCTCTTCACTTGAGTGCTAGAGAAACAGTTGCTGTATTTGTGATTTTCATGCTTTCTTTTTGGCCCACTACATACAATATTCAGTAGTCACTCTGTTTTTGAACTTGGCATCTTGCAGCACCAGGTAAGGCAACTCTGCCATGGGCAAAACCCCCAAATGCTGTACTCTAACTCTGGCAATGTTTGGGCAACAGTGACGCTGTTCAAAGCTTCATATACTGTGTAGATGACCACATGGCTCATGAGGTGAGCATTAAATAGCTACATGGATGCCTAATTCAGGGCTGCAATTTTAGAGTGTATTTTACAGCTCTGGCATAACTGCAACTGGCTGCCGTATGATGAGAAGAGCCTGTTAACTTTCCCAGCCCAAAAGAGAACTAGACAGAATTTGCTGCTGTGTCACACCTGCAAATACCCACAGTTCTGACTGCAGGGATCACTAGACCTGACCCTGCCCTGTGCCTTGAGTCCCAGTGCCACAGCTCCAAACCAGGATGGACTCCTTCAGTAGCCATCCCTCTACTCCCTCTATTGCACCTGCCTTACAGGGATGGGAATTACTGGAGGGAAACAGAGATTGCTCCTCATCATCTCTGAAATTTGCACTTCTTCAAAAGGCTGAACAGCATTGTGCTATTCAGCTTTCCTTTTGCATTAGTATGATGGAGGTTTTCAGCAGTCCATCCTCCCAATTACAAACCTTGCACAAGATGAGCTGTCACACATCAGAAGCAACAAGAGGATAATATTCTGCTATGCAGAAACATTAAGAAAAGCAATATGAATAGATGCAGATGTGGAGCAAAAGGAGGGATTTTTTCCATGTCTGGATGCAGCACTGGGATTGAGCAGTGCTGGCAGACACTAAGGATTTTACAGCATGTTCCTTCCAAATACATGTATGTTGACGAGGAAAAACGGAAAAAGATTGACAGAATGAAGGAAGTGCTTGCAGGGAGTGATTGCGGTGTGGAAACTTACCAATCTTTGAAGTTCAGAAAAGACTCTGTTTAGATAAGACTCAGGGCAAACAGCATAATTTATGTCTAGCAGGTTTGCACTCTGACAGCTACAGCTGATGCAGTGTCAAGATTGAAGGACTTGTGAACTTTGCACTTCAACTCAAATTACAATGTATAACAAGCACAATTCCTGAACACTGAGCTGTGAGAAAATCAGTGTAGGTACTAAAAATCAGACAAGGTACAGGCAGCTTATTCCCTCAAAATCACTTTTAAAACCAGAATTGTACAATGCTACAATATACAGTGTGCTACAATTAGGAAAAAAGGATTAAAAAAAAAAAAGTCTTAAACCAAAACCCATTCAGTATAGAAAGGCTAAAAAACCTGCAGCCAATTTAGGCTGAGTCTGTAAAGATATCTAAATGTATTTGCTTGTGCAAGCGACACCTTTGAAGAACCCCTGAAAGTAGTGAAAAAATTCACATGTGAAGCCGAGCTGGAAAGCTGCAGGTTTGCCCTTGAAACACGGCAGCTCCTGCAGACGCTGCTCAGGTCTTGAGATAAGAGGGGCTTCAGGGCAGAAAGACCCAACAGTTTTAAAGTGCCCATTTTTATACCCTTGGGAGTAACTCAGCATTATTTTGGGCCTCTGAATGTTGCAGTGGTCGCTGTCTGTGGGGCAGCTCCCAGGTTTGCAGTCAGACATCTCGCACTTAAAAAGATTGCTGCTTTCACAGAAGGCCTGCAGGATCTACTGAAGTTGGCAGAAAATACTCCCTTTTCTTTCACCTCTTGCCATAGGTTGCTGCTGTGCTGGACAAGGTTAGGTTACGTGACCAACAATGAGAGCTCCAGTAATCAATCACACCATCTTTATTTAATATCTTGAAAGAATCAAGGACTTCAACTTGATTGTCAATATTGTCTGTGCATCCTTTAGTGCTTTCTGCTTTTATTTCCTAAGTAGTAGCAATGTCTGAACCATTTATACTGACAAAATCAGAATCAATGTACTACAGAAAGCTGTACTACCTTTGCTGGGCCCATCCCAGAGAGTCAGTATTCAGCTTTTGTTGAATTTTTTGTTTGTTCATTAATTGATGAACATTAATACCAGCAAAAAAGTACAGCCAACTCTATTCCATAGAGAAGAGAGAGAGCAGACTACAAATAGCTTTTAAAAACATACATTGACAAGATTTACTTTCCAATCTGTCTTTCAACAGAGTAACACATTCTGAACTGCAAAGGGGGAAAAAATAATACTGTGGTGTCATTCAGCAAGATTTGTGAATATCAAGTATTGGTTACAACATGCCCTAAAAGCATTTGTTCTTCAGAGGAACTGGCATAAAATCTTCAACTTCTGTCATTAATATTTTACTTCTGAGAAGAATTGTTTTGCTGCAGATATTACAGCAAATTAATAATGATCAGCAGTGCTTTGACTAAAATATGACAATCTGAATGGGAATAATTCATATGAGCATCTTGAAATTATACAAACGGTAAACCAGATTGTGTTCTCATACCCTTCCCCGTTGTGCTGTTGTCAAAAATTCCAGTTTACTTTCTTTTAAAAAATTCACCAAAATCAGCTACTGTTTTTATACAGCACAACAGAGAAGCATGACCACATGGCGTTCTACTAAGCACAACTCTGAACTACACAAAATAAAACTCAAAATGACTTCCATGCAAAAAACATCCAGTGCATGTGAGTAAGAACCTTATACTTGGGAGAATAAATATTAGTAACAGTTACAGTTATTTTCTTTAGGTATAATAGATTTCAATCCTAGCTGACTACAGAGCCAATTACTCTAAAGCAGTATTAAAAACCAAAATCAAATCTGAATTGTAAAGAAGTTATAGAACTGCTGTGGACAAAAAGAAGCAGTAATCAGTGAAGCTGCAAACTTTGAATTTGCATATGTTCCTAAGCACAACTCTCCTCAACTTAATAACAGAAACACCTGCTGGTAATATGATCTGCTATGCCAAATACATACCCTAGCTATTAGTTTTCAATTAAACAGTTCTTCAATTGAGTTATTTTAATCTTTGGTCTTAGTACTATCCTACCTGAGCTGGATTCTCCACTATTCTTTCTTTGTTAGAGGCATTTTACTAGCAAATAGAACAAGGAATCATACTGCTACTTTGAATTCAAATCACAGCATTTTTTGTTGTCTAAATAGGTTATTTATGAAACTGGTAGTGGTTTACTAAACCTACCTACCCTTGAAAGTCTCACTGAAAGAACTGTGCCTCAATATTTAGATACCAAAGGAGGACACACCATCTAAAATCAACATTCTGCTGTACTAAAATACAGACCATTCACCCTCTAAAGTCCCTGGGCTTACTCCTCTACCCCATTAGCTTTGCTACTTCAATCCTTTAGCATCAGGCAAACAGGGAGGAGGCAAAACATTAAAAAATAAAGTGGCTTCTTCGTTTTGTCCTTCTAAGTCACAACATTCCTTGGAAGGCTGTACACTGGAAAACTAGCTAAGACAGCCCCTCCATTGCAAAGCAGTTAAGAAGTTACACCACTCAAGAAAACCTAAAGAAATCAGGAGAAACGCACAAAAAGCGGTCAGAGTTTCACAGAGCAGCTCCACTCCTGTGCAGTTACAGCCGCCCAGAGGACAAAGACCACATGGGATTAACTTTGTTCTGCATCCTGTACCTACACATACGCGTCCTCTTGCACCAAGGGGAAACCAGGAGTGGCTGACACTCAGACTCCAGGCAGGACACAGCAGTCACGCACAGTAACACGCTGAGCCACGTGGCTCACGGTGCCCCTGTGACGTTCCATCCTAGAGATCTCCCAAGGACCCTTGCTGCTGGTCTTCAAAGGAAGTCTTCAGAGTCAGACCTATAAAAGGGCCCCCCTCTGAAACATTCTGTATTGCACTATTCTCTCAGCCTTCTAATTGTTTGCATATTTTGGAGTCAGAGAACTTTACGATTCTCACAGTTTCATCTAAATAATACCTGTTGTTTTGTAACTGCTTTCTTGTGTTGTACATTCCATTTCCATGATAGATAAAGTTGATGGACTCTTGGTCCATCCATTGTGATGGAGAAGGTGTTAACCTCAGCTTCCAATCATCTGTAGTAATAAGAAATGTATAAATACTGTAAAGTAAAAATAAAGATACTTCTTCTTCTGCTTCTACTTCTTCGGCTCTTACCCTTCTGACATCTCTCCTGTCCATGTGTCATTATTGTGGCCCCTAGTGCCACATCTGCTGACCCGACACAATTCTGTATCTCAAATTGCTCATTTCCAAATTGTCTGAACATGAGAAAGAAATGACGGAGTGGGAGGGTTGCTCCTATCATGAGAGAAACACCTTCAAACACCTATTCTCAACTGAAAAATGCAAGACTTGACCCAGTGAGGCACCTGGAGCAAAGACAGAGGAGGGACCATCAGCTACAGGGAACTTTCTGAACTCCAAGCCAGACACTGCTGGCCTGTGCTCACTGGCTGCTCCAGCCTGCTCCCCTTGGCCTCTCTATCTCAAAACACCAGAGTCTTTTGGGAACTACTTACTTCTTTGCATTTATTTAGCATCTACAGCAAAAGGGTACCTGTTTCTGGTAGGCTCTGAGGATCAGCTGGTATCTACATGATTAATAAAAGGATCTTTTATTTGCTTGGCACGTGGGTCTACTTCTTTGCCTGAAATGTTTTCGACTGTATTTGAAGTGTACTTGACTGCACTTTCTTGGTCAAAGATTATATGGCAATCCTGGCATGAGTGAAATCTGCAAAGTCTGATCTTTGATCCTAAAAGACAAGATTTAAGAGCTTGAAGAACCCATGTCTTTAAGTGAAACTGGATTTCTGGGAAAACCATACACAAGGAATCTTTCAGTCCAAAAATGGAGAAGCCTCCATCTTATGTTATCAGAGATGTTAGCCCTGGGACGGAGATTCTCCTCAAGACGTTCCTCAAAAGCCTTTATTGGAAAAGCAAAGCCTGAAAGCCAGAGGCAAGACAATACTCACTGTCTTGGACAGTAAAATGCAGAACTTGGGGATATGCATATAAGATAAGCTCCAACTTGAAAAAATGCAGAGATACAAATTCTACAGGGAAACCCTGTGGTAATGTCAGTATCCTGAGGAGGAATTCACACTGCACATAAACTGACGTGATGAACAACAACTTCTGTGCATATTTGGAACAAATTTTTATTTTTCATTTTATTGAAACAAACAAACATCAATCAGCAAATATTCCCAGCTGCATAGCTAATGTCTGAATGCAATTTTGATTCAATGGGGACTCTGTATACACAAGCTTTTTAAATCATAAAAATGTAGAGATAGGGACTTGAGTGGCTGCCAACCTAGCCTTACTCAACTGTTCCTTGGGAGCAGTTTGCTGGACAAGGAGATCTTTTTTGAAACTGGGATTTAGGACAATAGACCTTACAGAGTGAGGTGTTTTAATTCCTTCTTCCTTGTACCCCAAATATTAATGTATATAACTTACAAGATTGAAAAAATGTTTTTGCTGTTATTTTTCTTACATATAGATTTTGCAGTAGTACCAGGCATGCTGAGCACAACCAGCTCCCTTCCTTCCCCTTCTCCTGTGATTTTCCATTAGTCTACAGAGAAGACAGAGACTAATGCTTGGAGGTCCCAGTATGCAATTGCAAAAGGATGAAGATGGAAAGTATGTGATTGCTCCAATATTTAGTTAATTAATCTTAAAGACTCTGTTTATGCTCTAGTGCATTAATCCGAAATAGTTCTAATTGCAAAGCTGAGAGATAGGCATACTTCCTTTTTAGTTCTTCTCAACACAGTAGCAACTTAATATATTTCAGAAACTTCAATGTTTCTACAAACAGAAACTGTACGAAGAAACTTTCTATATGTAGCAACCATACTGTCCTCATCAACTAGGAATTAAATTTATAGAACTGAAATTACTAATATTCTCTAAATGCTTAAGATAATAATCCAAACAATAAATAACAGAAATCACTTGAGAGGCTGCACATGGTATAAATGCACAGCCATTTGCTAGAGAATAAAAGAGAAGCCACTCCACAGAACCTTCCCCAAGACTACTGGACTCATATGTATCACTGACACATTGGTCCAAGGACACAGTGGTGCCCAGAGCTGGGCTAGGAATGATTGCACTTCGCACAGAAACGCTCCAGCACAGCATTCCCCGTGGGCTGGCAGCACTACGTGTCCTGGGCAGAGCCCAAACTGAGCACGCGGGCACCAATCCTCATCAGCAAATCCTTTGCCTCCATCACTGGCATTTCCATGTGCATGTTTCTCAACACAGCATGGAGTGATTCAAGTTAGGAGAGATACCAGGAGGGTACCAAACCCTGGCTCAGAGTAGGGTTAACTTGAAGTTAGATCATGTTTCTTGAACAAATTGTTTTCTCGAGGTTTCAGAGAGGGCCTTACAGCAAAACAAATTATTTCGCACCTTTTTTCAAATAGATTGATATTAATTCCAAAGAGCACACAATACTGGTCTCCCAGGTGTATCCAGTGACAAATGATGGATAACAAAGCTAACACACTGACACTGGATCTAACTCATGCAACTAGGGTAAAGAATGGAGTGAGACAGATTCGAGAACCATGCACGTGTGCCCTTTCTAATCCTTCAGATCTTTCCACTATCAACAGACATGTCCAACTTGCTCACAAAAGAGTCTAATCTACTCCCGCAGTTCAGGCTTCCAATTGCTACCATGAGAGGTGTCCACTGGAGGTGCTACAGACACCAGAGCTGAGACCTCGCACGCAGCCCTTAACCACTGCACTCTGCAGCCTTATGCCTACTGAGGGTGTGCTACACAATACCTTTTTTCCACCACAGTTTGCTTTTTTAAGCCTGGGCAATTACAGGGGCAGGGGAGAGCTATACTAAAAGCAGTAATTTTATGGTTATAGCATCAGGGACTCCAGAGTTGAGCAATATCAACCGACACTGTCTGTGTGAGCTTTGCTTGGACCATTGGTGCTGACGTGTTATGGTTCAGTCCTTTAGTTACATGAACATCTACTCCTTGATGTAGGATTTCAATAGTACCAAGGCCTTTTTGATGATACTGCCTATTGCAGTCCTACAGTAAAATCTAAAAAAATTTTAAGAAAATTTCAGTGACACTCACCAGAGGAACAGACCCAGGGCTATGTTTTGCAATGTAGGCAGCTGGCTAAAGGACAGAAAACCTCATGCAAGTAGAACTGCAACATCCATTCATGTGTTTCTACAGACAGGAGAATTCACATGGAGGAGAGCCTCAGAAGAACCAGTGGAAAAGCTTCCACCAGACCAAGCAAAGCTTCCCACCAACTACAAGATGCAAATCCACAGGAAGCCCCCAGTCCATTTACTTCTAGGGCTACCTTGTTTCCAGAAGACTCCAACCTGCAAGGCAAGCACAGCTCCTGATAAACCACTGAAGATACATGTTCCTTATATAACTCCTCTTCCATCTATTACAAAAGCTGAAAACAAACAGGAAAAAACCCAAGAGACTTCACAAGCAGGCAAGCATGGCAAATGCACCTAAAAGTTGCCTCTGGGAATTAGCAACCTTTCTTGCACCAGACTCTGATTCCCAGCAGGATGCTAAGCAACTTGTTTCAAATACAGGGGTTTTTTAAAATTTATTTTATATTTTTTCATTAATAATTTCCTTTTGTTTTACCAGAGTTTGGCTTGACAACCTGGAGTGTAATTTGCAGAAAGGCTGGGCACTCAACAGCTGTAACAGAGGTCAAAACAGCTGGGGTTTGAGCAAGAGCAATGTTCAGTTCCCTTAAAAAAGATCTTGAGTCTGATGAATTTCAGTCTTGGAATCCCAAATGAGTCAATAGCTTTTACATTAACTTCTCAGGCGCTGGCCCCTACCTTCAGAAGGGGGACTGCTGCATACCTGCACATCACTAAGAAGCAGTGCAAGCAAACTTACTTGCCCGCCCAGCAACTGTGTACTGTTACGATGAGCACGCTGAGAAAAAATGGTGAGGACATTGATAATTTTGGATTCAGAGCAGGTTTTGAACAGTAGGCAATAAACAGCTCCAGGTCATGCACAGAACAAAAGGTTAAACTAAATGACTGAATAGCTGCTCATTAGTTTAGCTCTTACTGTTATACGTGTTGTGTGAAGACAGCAGAGGGAGAAACAATGAATGTATCTACAGGAACATTTAATTCCAATCATCCTTGGAGGTGAAATCTCTTGGTTGTCCCCACTTACTCTGTTTTTGTTTACACACTGGAATTTTGAAATGCATGAATTGAATTCATTTCAGATGAAAGTAAACTGGGAATGTGCTCCAGGACTGCATTTAATGTGCCTCAACCTTTGGCAAATCTAATGAGATTACAAAAGAACGCATAAGTGAGACAAATTAGGACACTAACTTCTGGAATACTCTGAGACACATGGCTTTACAATTTCACTCTTTTTAAACTATAATTTCTATATAGCATACCTCTGTAAATAAAATTGTTTCTCAAATCACTGTTCTGAGAAAGAAACAGATGATGCCTCAGCCACTGAAGGAAACGAAAGTGTCAATATTCTGCACATCTGCCCCTGTATTTTAGTTCTGTGGAAGAGGAAATTTAATGCAGATGGACTTGACACCATTAAGAATATCCCCTAAGCAGAAATGCAACACTTCTCTCTGACATCTTGGATCACAGGCCTGACTTTGTAGGAAAGACAATTAGCCCACTGCCACACAAGTGCACTTTTTTGACTTTCCCTTCAGTGACGAGCATCACTGTCTTCATCAGTGCTCCATGTTCAGTGGTTTCAAAACTGCTGCTTATGCAAGATCAGTCTTCCTCCCCTTTTATTTTAAACAGATTTTGTTTGTGGCAGAAGTTGTGACAACTGCTGTACTTCGGCTGTAATCCCACGGAGAGCATTTCTTAACTTTCAGAATATATTATTTGCCTTGCAGAGGGAATTCTCTTCTTGCAGTTATAAGGTAAGGAGACCCATACACATGATTAGAGCTGTTTGTACATTTGGACCAGGCACAGAATGTAGTCAGATGAATGCTTCTCTATAATGAAATACAATGTTTTGGAGTATTTTTAAAATTATAACAACTGTTTGGATATAGAAATATAAACAAAATGTATCAGGAGGTCTATTAACTCTCAGAAAGTACCTTCACTCAAAAGTTAATTAGGTTCATATGACAGCCAAACTGAAAAAAGAAATGCAAATCTCAGAATTACACACACCTATATAGAATGTTTAAGGTTGCTAGCAAGCAGTGTCCTTCCATAAACACAGTTATGTAACCTAGTATTTGGTCAGTGATTCTCCCTAAAGTATTTGCTCCCTATCCTGCAGTCAGAAAGGCCCCAGGAATCATTAACATGCTGATGGCAACTGCTAGATGTCCCCTGTGACCCTCTGCCACAAGGTACAATTACGGCCCCAATTCTGCAGCTGGAGACCAGCACCATTTCCTACAGCTGCTGACTGTGCTGTGCCCACTCTCGCTCAGCCTGCTCCAGGAATGGCTCCTGCCACCTGACCAGTCACTCGGCTGGCTTTGATCTTAGGAACTCTGGGAAATAAAGATTAACAAAAATAACAGCAAAATTAACATGGGCTCCATAATCCAGAAAATCTCACTAAAACATGATGGCTCTGGATTTTAAATTTAGTGCCTCTAATCCTGCAAGCTCCTCTGCCTCTTCTTCTGGAGACCCAAAGTATTACAAGGAGAAGAGACACTTGCGGGCTGAATTCACACCATCATTTCCTGCTCCCCTCTGTGATAGTACCTGGCTCCTCCAGAAGCAGATCCTAGTGCTTTAGTCAAGGAGCTCACAAATTAGGTTTGTTTAAGGAGGCTGCAGCCTCTCACCTTGAAATGTCTCCCTCTGGACTGCAGTGACAATGCATCAGTTTGCATCAGCCCCTTGGGGGGCTCTGGGGTTTCTCAGCAGCCTGACAAGTATGTGACACTAACCATGCTATAAAGGTCAGCGTTTCCATTTCCTCTTTTTCGGAATGCTGGTCTTCCAGGAGATCTCACGAAGGACCTAAAAAGCAGACTTTTCAGATGGTGAAAATTTCTGCATGTTACAGGACTCTAACTGGATCTGTAATTCAAGAGCCCAGGCTGCATTTCATTGCACTCTAAAGTACAAAAGGAATGAAACCAATGAACCAGTCCACAGAACATTTTCTATAGATACAAAATTCATGATTACTAGTCTCATGAAGAATGTAAATGCATTTGCACCATTCTTCCAAACACACAAGACAACAGTAAGAACAGAAAGTGCAGTATCTTTTTCTGTCAGAGATTAAGAATGATTTGTCTGTCTCAAGCTCTCAAAGCTAGTAAAAGATCCTTGCAACTACTTCTCAGAAATACTCAACTTAGTATGTCCCTATTTTCTGACACTGTAAAGTGTTCAGCAAACTGAAAAATTCTCCCCACCATCCTGAGCACAACACCATATTAGCTCTCAAATTCTGAAGACAGTCTGCAACTTATTAGCATGAAATACTGCCAAAACTGTTACATGAAATTAAAGGTGACACTGAAATGCAGCGCAAACTGCAAAGAGGAATAGGGACGAGTCTTCAGGGGAGGAAGGGCAGATGATGAAGAATGCATATTTTTATTAAAATAGCAAAATCTCTAGTCTCATTTTGCAGATAAGCGTCAAGTGTTCTTTCTCCCTTCCATGCTGCTCAAATAAACAGTGCTGCTGCCATCCTGTGTGACAGGAAAACTGCGTCTGCTCCGACCAGCAATGCAGAACGCGCGCGCGCTCACGGCCTGACGGCTGACGACTAACGCGGCACACCCAAAGGGTAAGTGTGCTTTGTGCATTGAGTACATTCTTCTCAAAGATGTTCCATTGGTAATACTGAGAAATGCTCAAGTACCTTCACCAGTGACATACTCAAAATCACAGCAGTGGCTAGCTCTAAAACATTTATTTGCTGGCCTGAAAGCAGAATGGGAGAAAAATAAGGCTTTCATTAAGCCAGACAGTCGTTTCAAATGGAAATGTATATTTGATGAATCAGTTTGCCTGCAATTTAAAGGCATACAGGGAAGTACCCAATAACCAGTGCTTTTGAAAGCTTGTTAAGGCTAATTATGCTTCCCAAAGATGCACATTCCATCCCCTTTTTCAACAGAAAATTTCTATTGTGCTTATACATAAAATACAGAAAATGCTCAAAACAAACTGAAGCACAACGTGTTCACTCGAACTCTGACTTCAGCATTTGGCATAAGCTTCCTGAAAAGATGGCTATCAGTGTAAAGACACATCTGAGTAACAACTGTCACCCTTAGATGAAAGGAATTTAAAAAAAAAATCAAGTATCTTATTAATTGTGTTAATAATTGTTTCTATGTTATGTCTTTAAAAGTGTATGGAAAATGTCATGTATCCTACCTCTATATATTAGGAGCTGCTTAACCATGGAAATTAATTTTATCATTTTGTTCCCTTCCAGCACTTTCAAAAATGCAACCATAATTGACTTGACAGCCTGAATGCTGCTACCAAACCTCTCAATTCCTGCTGACAGGCATTGATCTTTTACCTGGCTTGACTGCTTTCATCACCGCCCGTGATGCCTTCAGCACCGCCTCATAGACAGCCCTCTGGTCAGCAGTGAACTTTCCATTGGCAGGGAAGGTGCAGGTAATGTCAGAGCTGTAGCAGTAATACTCTCCTCCCATATCAAACAGGCTGAAAAAGAAACACAGGGGAAAGAAATTAAAATTTAGTTCCAAAGAAATAGTAGAACACAGTGGACCTTTCTATTGCTCTGCACTTAAAATCATCTACATTTTGGTAGCTTGCCATATAACCACTACTTGAACACTGTACTAAGTAAAACAGGATGACAGTCCCTTGGAATCTCCTGGCAGAAGGGTATCTGCATTCCATATAGCTTAAGTGGACATGCTTATGGGCCATGCTGGTCCAGGATGAAAATGCTCAGAGAACACCGGAAGAAAGATAAAAAGTGCATTAAGAATCCACTTCAAGCTCCTCAGTTCCAGTTTCTAGGACTTCTTGTCAGAAAAAAAAACATGTCGTTTTTTTCTTTCCTGAGAAATGCTAGCACCACATACAACATGCAACATCCAAAACAGAATCCCACTTAACAAAGAAATGTTAACAGAACGAGGATTATGGAAAGATCCAACCATAAAAGTACACACAGTATAGCTTTCTGCATCAGATGCAGAAGAAAGAAATTATTGTTTTCTTTTATGGGGACAAAAAAACTGGCTTACCCCGTGAGAAGCATATTTATTCTATACATGAATAAATGACTCACCACTGATTGCTCAGCTGCCAGAAATCAATCTACAAGAACAGCAAGCGGGACTCTACACCCTTTCGAGGGCCTATGTTAGACATTTGCAGTACTATGCTTCTCAAGCCTGCTTGATAAGGCACAGCACAGCTTTCAGCAGACTCAGAAATCAGTAAATAATCAAATAACCATTTGGATCAGACAACACTTGAGCAAACAACCCACTTGGTTCATCATATATTGATTACAAGAAGGCACATTTTACATACAAGACTTTGATCTTGATACAGTATTTGTGTGACCTCCTGATTTCTATGCTAATAGAGTCAGAGTTGAAATCTGTGAATTTAAGTCTTCTTCCAACCACCCCAAACAACTATATGAGAGGCTAATCACTGTGAGAAATATGATTTTCCTTCACGATGTTTGAAAATCTTGCGAGTTTTCCTCCTCTTGCTGCTTTTCCACAGCAGGGTCAGTCAGACAGCACAAGCAGAAGGCAGGGTACTCACTGGGGTACCCTCTCTGTCACTGAGTCCTAATTACAGCAGTAATTAAGAAAACTGTGCAGTGTAGCTCTGCCCCCAAACAGCTTATGTGACTAGGTAAGGATAAATATAAGCTACCACAAAAAGGGCTATCACACTCAGCTATAGCTGATCACCATGTCCAACATAACTGCTACTGAAAGCAATGGACAGTGAGTAAACAAAGGCAATCATGATAAAACTTTAGAATATTTCAGCAGGCCTAGGACTCTTCTTAGTGCATGGCACACGCAGACACATACTCATGAAGAGTTGCTCCAAGAACTTTTAAAATCCACTCTACAATTCCCTCCATGAACAAATCTCAGCACTGAGTGCAAGCCCTGCCTGAAGTCGTCGCCAGCCTCCCCAAACTGGGCACGGTTCAGCTGCAGAGAGACTTGCAGGACCGGAACATCAGGAACAAACCGCTGCAGCTGCAGCTGCAGAGCTGCACAAGGCTTAAAGCTACAGCAGCAAACTCCTCAGGAGAGTGCTACGGAGAGAACTGCAAAGTTACCCGTGTACACAGGAGCGAATGCAAACACTATATACATTCACTGAAATATGAAATACGGAATGCTAATCCAGAAAGTTGCTAGTTGAAAAAGAAAAAAACAAAACAGGCAGCAAATGTCAGATCCACAGGGTGAAAAAAACACGACTGGACACCAACATAGAAACTGTAAACCAGCCTGGCCAAACCTCAAAATCAGAAACCCCATCAATGCTGCCTAAGTTTTGATTTTATGGTTAGACTCGCTTCTAAAAATAACTAAAGATACATATAAAAAAATAGACAGATACAGAAAAGTAGTTGCAGCAACTGAGAATCGTGGAAGAAGCTGCTACATGCTGTAATGTACTAAGAAGAAACAGATCAGTTCTAAATCTTTGAACCCATCCCAGACTGACCCTTTCAAATCACAAATCAAGTTGCAAGATGCTTTGTGGGATCTGCAGCAGTTCTGTGGTCTAACTCTGTTGCATTTACAAGTGTAAATGCCCATTCGATATGCTGACAGTAAAGCTGGGACTAACAACTTGTGAACTCCCCGTTCATGTCTACTGCAAGTTGCTATGCTTTATATATTTTATTGTATATTTTACCTGCAAAGTAGTTATTCTGAACTTACCAGAGGCAGAATTTTAGCTATGTCTTTAACCTTACAATTATCAGCATTTTCTCAAACCCATTCATCACCCAGTGGCTGTTAAATAGTTTTTGAGTTACTGGAGAACTGAGCAATGGAAAAAAAACATCACAAAGCTGATGGTAAACAAAAACAAGCTAGGAAGCACCATTTGTTCAGGTCTCTTGGCTTCCAGACAAGAGGAGACATGAGGGAAGATGATCTTTCAAATTCCACCACAGATCACAACACACCATCCAGCCTATATACTTCAGTGAGAAAGCATCCAAACCAAATGGGACATCTGGGAAATATTTTGGCTCTTATTGGGAATTCTCTTCCATTTAACTTCAGCTGGGAACATATCCATTAGCTAAAATGTTGCCCAAGACATGGAAGCAGCCCCAATATTGTAGTTATACTGAGGAAATAATGGGAGCCTGAGAAGATCCCAGTTTCGTATATTTGCTTGCCAGGCAAAATAAGTGGTGAAGCACATTTATACCAAATAAAATGTATGACAGCTACTATCTTCTCCCATTGACTAACCAGAAAAAAAATTCTAAAAGAAGGTTCCTTAGAAAAAATACATTTATTTTACCCTGAAATTAGATGGCAAAATGCTAGTGAAAAAGATACTATTAGTGCATTCTAGTTTGTTCTCAACTGCATGTACAAAATTACCTGTCCGATAGTGTAGGTTTTAAAAGGATCACATACAGAAGCAACGATGTAATGTTATTTGGACTGTTATCAAATGTAGCAGCAATATAAACAAATTAAATGCATAAATGCAAGCAGGCCTCATAGGCATCTTGATCTACAGCTTACCTCTTAAGAGCTCTTTAAAACAGATCGACATATGCAATAATATCATAAATATTCTTCAAACTCTATTATACTTCCCTTTTAGATAAATTAAGTGCTACACATCTAGCAGACTGTATATGTCATCATTACATATACATTGCATATACATTACATTTTGCATAACAAAACTTAACTGTGAATTCAGTTTTTTGCTGAATGATGAAAAACCATTCTAAAAAAACCCTTTCACCGCTCCTTTTTCAGTAAGAACACAATTGTGAATTGCTGATTTCAATGAGATGATGTGTCTGAGGCTGTCAGGTTTCTGAGGCATTTGAAAGGGATGGTGAACAGGGAAGGAGTGTTGCTGACCAAAGAGAGATGTTGACATAAAACTAAAACTTTTCACTGATTTAGCTTGAAGCTGAGGAGGTCAGCTCAATCTCTTTCAAAACCTTCTGAGAGAGAAGCTCATCTTCCTTTGCATCATTTTGTTTTGAGCAAAAGCAACAAAACCCTTCATTTCAGGGTGAAAAGTGCATGATGTACAAAGCAGATTTAACAGTGAGAAGACCTGAGCACCCCCTAAAAATTCCACGCTACTGTTTCAATTCATTTTCTAGAATGACTAGGAAGCTATACCACAAAAAAGACACATAGCAAAAATAGTCCAAAATTCTTGGAAGTATGGGCATAGCTCTCCCAGTGGAGGCTTCAGTTCTGTGTGTATACATAATCTTTCCTACATATTGCAAACATATTGCAAAATACTGTAAACATAATGAACTAAAACTGAACAGTGCAAAGTATAGCCCGTCAGTTGCTCTACTGACAGAATGCCTTGCTTATGTACCAGCAATCCAACATTAGCCAACAGGGTCAGAAAACAAGGTGCCTTCTGCCTGCTTTGTAAGTCACCTTCAGAAATAACTAAGAGCATTTAATTCCTTTAACAGGAAAAATCTAAACCCACAAGTTTAAATCATTTTGCACGTAAACCAGTATCATAGTCAAAAAGAAGGAGAAACGTGTGTGACATGCCACAGCCTTGCAAAGACTTGGCTGGACATGCCCCTCCTCACAGCAGCTCCTCAGCCCTCCCCAGCAGGTCCCTGCAGCAGTTCTTCCATGTACAACCCAACTGGGGCTCTGCTCCCCATGCAGGAACCCAGGAGGGAGGTTTGGAGGAAATACTTCAAGTCCTGTCAATTTTAAAGTGAATACAGGCTTGTAAGTCAATACTGGAACTGAAACACAACATGATGCACAAAAGCGCCTTTCCCCTGCTGTCCCTCTGAAACAAAGCAGATGAGTAAGACATGGCTGTGTTACTTTCACAGAATATTGGCACCACAAAATGCAGATTTATAGCTACATTTTTTGTTTTCAAGCCAAGAAAAATAATACGCATTTTGATATTGATTTTAGCTTTCTTAACCTTTGACTGTGAAGCATAATGAAACACTTTGCATAAAACTTTAAATTTGAACACTGTGGGCTATAAAGAGTCACGGTTCTTTTCTTTATAAAGTCACTGTACGCCATTTTTAAAAAATAAAGCATCATCTTCCTTTAAGCATGTGTTTTACTTTTATAGGCTTGCTGACACTTTTATTGTCAAATAATTTGAAACTGCCAGGCAATGAAGCAAATTATGGCCAATATCACAATGGGAAGCAATACTTTATTTGGGATATCTGAGCCATGATGTATGAACTGTTATGATCCAACCACCAACCCAACCCAAAGACAAGCTCTCACAGGCATTTTTCGGGAACCCTACAGCTACTCCCATGAGCTAACACATAAAGCTGTCACCTTCCTGCTCTACGGATCTCCTTGATCCGTACACTCAGAACTGGATCTCCTCACAATGGTTATAAAATAATGACTCTTGTGCAGTTGTTGATGTGGCAGAGCGATGACTGGGGTGAAGCCCAGGTGGATGTCCTTGTGCAATGCACCCTGACACAGTGTCGTACCGAGCATCACCTGCCTGCAACCCACGTCCTCCTCAGAGTCTGTTCTCAGGACAAAATCTTCCCTTCCCCTGGGTGGGTTTGCAAGACTAGCAATCAGAAAACTGATACTGCCCTATCTTACCATGCCCTCCTCACACCTCAGGTTAAATGGGTAAAAATACTTCACTCATCAACATTTACTGAGGTTTTAGCGGTTTGAGCCATTGTTAATCAACACACCTATGAGCAGCCACACAGATGAGCTGGTGCCAGCCAGTCTTAAGACAGCAGGAATAAAGGTATGTACAGTCTTCTCCTCCTCTTATTGCAATAAAAGCAAGTCATCCCCAGCTGGAGATTTATGCTGTGTGATGTCAGCATACTGTGCTCTGAGTTCACAGGCACTCTGTGCTTTACACTTCATGCAGCAATTAAATCCTTAAGTATTCACACACTAACAAAATCCAACCATTTGTTTGGTTAAGCACTTCTAAGGCAATTTCAAGCTTAAGGGAACTAGGTATCAGCATTTCTATGAGATATGTTTTGGAAACAGGCCAAGTGATTTGGAAATAGGGTGGTTAAACAGCAGACCACAAGAATGAATAATGTAAATGATATCACACTGAAGAAAATGGAGAGTTAAGTGACAGATACTTTTTCATACACTTGCATCTTGACTAGCCAAGAATTATCAATTTAAAAAGCAACACCAGGTAAGATAACATCACAAACCCCAAGAGAGAATTGGGACAGTATAGTGTATAGTCCTACCATGCTCAGGAAAAGGTTTTTTAAGAGAAGCCTTGCTGTGACCAGCTTCCATCTGACATGGAAAACAAGGACCTTGTACTGGCTCTATCTTGAAGCCAGGCCTGGCTCACTGGTTTAAAGCCAGCTTTTTGTCATCAGCACCCGTGGAGTCCAGAATAACCTTAAAAAGGTGTTGGAGAATACTTTTTGGGTAGGAAATTTGATTCCGGGTACTCACAAGAAATTAAGTTTTTGTTTAAGCCTCCTGTTCAAAAGAAGAGGCGGTAGCCACACAGGTAAATGCAGGTACAGAGACACCAAACAGCTACATGACCACCCTCCATCCAGTTGCAAGTCAGGTAACCGTGTGGTCCCACGTGTTGTTTCTCCTCAGCTGCATCTTTTCATCTTGTCTACCTTCTCCACGCTTTTCTATCATCGCTCCTCTTGTACCACGGTCTGACTTCAGGCTTTCCCAAACTATGTCAAAGATAATGGGAGGCTTGTCTCAAACTTTTCCCACAGAAGATGACAACATCTGCCACTAACTAAGCTTTGCTCAGATAGAAAGAGGGTGATAAAAAGAAATATCTCTGTCTACACTGAATTTTGAAGGAGAGAGGATTGCCTGCCTGTATCTCTACAATTCCAACTATAGAGACTTTAGTGGCTGTAGCAAGAATACACAAAAGTTTGAGCTGGCTGGATTAAAAAATAAAAAAGAGAGGAAAGCAACCAAACACAAAAGCTTCACTCGGTGCTGGTGCCTGTACTGCTCAGGGTTTCCCCTCACTGTCACAAACACAGGACACTGGCTCACAGGATCAGAGCAGCAGTGTGGTGGTGGGTGCTCTACCCCTGGCAGGGAGCTATGCCTCTGCTCTGCTGCTCCAGCCCTGCAGCTGAGAGAAAACCAACAACAGTGCGTGGGAGTGTCCTCTCTTACAATGATTTGTGCCAAGCAGGCCTTCAGATCCATTCCTCCCACAGGATACAAAATCTAAATCTCACCGAATCCACCAAATGAGCTGCCTGTAAGAGCTGGTTCAGTAAACACCCACATATTGCTAGCAAGATTGCTATTTCCATACACAGGTTAAGAAGGAGTCTCTCGCTTATAGCATTTATCCCTTGAAGAAATCTGTGACAAGATCCTTAAGCTTCTGCACTAAATAAATCGATTTCCATGATCAAATATAAGCCCTCTTCCACCCCCATGCAGTTTGCATTAATGCCTTCTTAAAAATGTTAAGTTTGCCCAGAGCAAAGAGCCAAAAAATCTTCCGATTGGCTTGTTCACAGATAAATTCGCCCCAAGTGCCATTCTCAGTGTTTCAGCTAAAGCAGAGGGATGTTTCTGATACAGAGGGGCTGCACACAAATAACAAGTACTGGGAACACCATGCCAGTAATGCTGGGTTGGGGGAAGGAGGTGGCAGCAATGAGGGTTCCACAGGATGCAGAAGGCAGCTGAATACCTCAGCCAGATCCATGCTGACAGTGTGCTAGAAACCAGGAGCATGCTCAGGGGAAGTTCTGACAAAAGGGTTACCTATCTGACTTGTCTTTTTGCTGAATGGATGATTTCTTTTTTCTGTCTTTACTACCCTAATTATTATCCATTTTTAACAGACATATTTAGTAAGTCTCTCAAGTTACTCTCTTTAGCAGTACTCTCTTTAGCAGAGACAGTTTGCTGAAAAGTCAGCAGAGATGGCAGCAAACTCCAAGTTTTGGCTAGTTTCCACCCCTTAGGAGCCTCCCCATTGGAAAGGCAGGATCTGGGGCATTCATGGCTGCAGCTGACTTGCTCAAACAAGGAGCAAGAAAGTCAGAGCTGCAGGGAAGAGAAGGGTGTATGCAGGGAGAAACCTGTATTGGCAGCTGAGTACTTCCCAATCAACAGGACGACAGAAAACCTCACTGGCTCTTCACCAGAATGTGTCTAACCAGCACAGGGTAAGAACAGTACAGCTACATTTGCAAGTTACTAAACTTTTGCAGTTGACTAAACCAGTCCCTTTCTAGATTTCTGCTGGGAAGTGGAAGGTACTGAAAGTGAATTGTAAAAGTTTGATACTTCCAATACAGGCCATGATTCTTGGGTGCTGACATTCAGAACTACAAGCCTTAGCTTTCAGCAGCTGTTTCTGAACACTCTGACCTGTGTTGCCCAGCCTTGACAAACAGCCATTGGAGATCACCTGAACAGGTGAACGGTCAGACCTTATTTAATGATTTTACTGTAAATATTGTCAAGTTTTCTTACACATGTATGTGCATGCTCGCACACACATGTCCATGAAAGTAAAAGGCTAACACTTCCAATGTCCTTCTGTGATGAAAACTGGGCCATAGGTTCACTTAGTTTATTAGACAGCCTATGGGTTTTTTTGGTGACTGTTCAAGCAACCTCCAAATTACCAGTTCTCAAATGGAACACAACAAACAGGAGTTTCAGAATACTCTACAGAAGCTGACAACTGAATGCAAACCCCCTGAGAAGACAGTTGCTATCCTTTCCATGGACATGTCCAAATGTCCAAGCCAAGTGCACAGTAATAAAGGTAAAAAGCAGTATTTCCAAAAAGGAGGCTGCCCATTCCCCAGCTGAGCATGTTATTTTGCCTGTAAGAACGTTTCTTTCCTATTTGAAAGAAACACCCAGTCTTCATGGCAACACTGCACTGTGCATCTGCAATTAAAATACTCCTGCCCGGAACACCTCGGTGGGCTCAGCCCAGGTGTAGAGCAGCACCACACCAGCAGGACTCCTCTTGAGGCTCTGCCAGACGGTGCCTCTGTTGTGGGGTAACAAGAGATTCTCTGGATAAACACAAGAGAAGACCTAACACTGACCTCAACACAAGGACTGGGAATTACATCTGGTTCAGGGGGAACACACAGAAGTTGTTTTGGGGACTAAATGTACCTTCCCTCTAAGCCATACAGTGGTTTAAAATCCAGGCAGACTCCCACTAAAATTGTATTTTGACCTACACAATTGAGTTCCCCACACCAATGAGCAAGATTTTGCTCCTGAATTCTGTTCAACACAAGCAACATCCATCAAGATTACTTCTATCATACTTCATGTGTATCTGTATTAAAGACCACCATAAAAAGTAGATTATAAATCCAACAGCAGCCACTTTTTTCCAGAATATGCTGGGAATGCTAAGCTAAAACTATGACAGATAAAACTCACAGTTGACAATTAAAAAGACATTTCACATACATTATAGACAGCAAAAATTACAAGGCAGACCATAATAGAGCACTTAAAGGAAAGCTAAAATTTGTTACAGCAAACATGCTACTAATACTTAGTGATCTGGGCTTTGGTTAAAAGGCTTATACATTTCTGACAGTAAGCAACCTCACAGCCTGAATTAACCAGTACTAACAGAACACATTCAATTACAGTAAAATTATTGTTAATCGCAGCAAATACATTTCTCTGTTTTTAATCAAATTCAATTTTTCTGAATTAGCATAAAATTAATATAGTCCATAGGTACAACAAAATGAAAAATACCTACACTTGATGAAAACAGTAAATATTAATCAAAACAGAGGAATCAAGCCAAAGGAATTATTTCAGAAATGGATAGCCAGTTAATTTTGCAATCAACCAATAAGTAGTAGCAATGTACTTTGTATTATTATTAGAAACAAAACCATTACTGCCAACAAGCTGTTTCAAAACTGCAGACTGAAAAGTTAACGCTAACCATAATTTTTGCATATTATTACAGCACTGAACTTCAAAATGCATAAAAGTGCACAAGGCCAAATGAAAATACTAGTCTCACCCACATAACATAGTTCAGCATTTACATCTGACACATTAACATCCTGAGATCTTAAAAGCAAAGCTTTCAAGAAGTAATAAATACAATATTTTGTACTGTAGGATAGATGGTTTTAATAGCAGACAATGAAGGACTTGGGTTGGAAAAGGAAGGTTCTATTATCTGATGGCAAAAGAGGGTCAGTTCCTACTTTTTAAATGCAACATTGCCCCCACCTGGACAAATGAATTTTGGTTCTAGGTTGATATTAGTTATAAAACTCGATAAAATACTAAGAATTCCAAAAAAGATTTTGGAAAACAGACACAGCAAACTCTGATCATCTTTACTCATATACCTTTTTCATGCTCACCTAAATCTTTTGTTGACTTATTGAAAATCTTCCAGTATTTTCCTGAAATAAATGATAGCCACTCAGTACTCATAGAAAGTCCTTTTATATTATACACTTACTTATTCCTGCAAAAAAGTGAATAGTGCATTTCCTACAACTAAAACTGTGTAATATTATGATAAATATGCGGATATAGTTTCAAAGCAATATGTATACTGCACATCCATAGTGTCTGCATATATAAAAGATAAATACACATGGGTTACACATGAATTGACAGGTATTTTGATTATAGAAAACTGCGTATTATGCTTTGAGGTCAAAGAATTAAAATTAGCTAAGTAACTTTTATTTTAGCTAATAGAAGTTTAGCCATGAACAACTGAATCTGGTCAGTTCTTGCAAGAAGCAACTTTCTCTTGTGATAATCTTCACAGAATCACAGAATGGGCTGAGTTGGAAGGGACCCAAATGGATCACGGAGTCCAGCCCCTGGCCCTGCACAGATGCCCAACACCCCCACCCTGGGCATCCCTGGCAGCGGTGCCCAAACGCCCCTGGAGCTCTGGCAGCCTCGGGGCAGTGCCCATTCCCTGGGGAGCCTGGGCAGTGCCAGCACCCTCTGGGGGAAGAACTTTTTCCTGATATCCAACTGAAACTCTCTCCCCCCTGGGCGCCCCCAACTCGTCAGGCCAGCCCAGTCTTGGGGGGCTTCAGAGGGGAGATGTTTCAGAAACCAGGCGAGAGATCCACAGAGGCTCAGTTTCCTTATGTTTATTCCCAGGGATGAAGGAGGAAAAAGAGGAAGAACAATGGCGGAGCCGGGTTTTGTCTGGGGTTTGGTAGGTGTGGGTTCTTGGCCCTGGGCCAATGGGATACAGAAAGGAAGGAAGGGTCAGGCTAACATAGTTACAGCTTGTGGAGGTCTCTTGGGAGGATCATACCATTCCCCAGGGAAATGTAACATCCAACCTAAACCTCCCCTTCTTCACAGGCCTTGGAGTGACCAGCCACTCCAGGGAGCCTGAAAACTGTCCTTTGTCTCTTTTCAGTCATTAAAAATAAAAAGCCCCAAACACTCAGCATCTTCCCTCTCTGCTTGATCCAGAACAACCTTTCACAACTACCCGTACTTGCAGTCAGGAAAAACTCCCTGTGTGAACAAAACTTCTGAAATGACAATAGGAGAGGTGCTAGAAGGATCTTTTGAGAGCACCACAGGCAATAATAAAAAGAAAACAATAAAAGCTACATACAAGTGCCAAATGGAAGGAAGCTAACCCAAGTCTGACAACTCGAGCGGAACACATACATGTAGAGGCAGTGCTCCCAGAAGGCTGCTGTGTGTTTGCTCTGGCAAGTACAGGATGTTACCAGTATGAAAACTTGGGCAAAGCTCACCTCTTTCCACAGAGCCTATTTTAGTGCCTCCTGCTGTCAGTATTATTGTAATGTCTTAAAGTTGTACTGGAATATTAAGGAAAGAAATAGAAACAAAAATATGCCCCAGAGTTAAACTATTCAGATATAGGCTGTTTGCAATACTAGACAGTTTTCCATATCCCCAGCTCTATCATTTGACTAAGCAAATATAGCCAAGACACATATAAATTATGTAACATTATGATAAGATTGTACTTTTATGATAGATGTGTTTGGTTTTGTGCACTAACAAAACTTTCTGGTACCTGAATGCAATAAGACTATTTCCAGGTAAAACTTGTTTTACTGTCATCTGCAGCAGTGATAGCATGTCATGGAAACAGCAGTGAGCTTTTGTAATGGCAGACATTCTGTTTCACCCAATGCTGTCATTGAAATCAATAAATTATTTCAATGAAATAAGTAATCAATAAGCAATTATGAAAGTGTTAAAAGAAACAGTCAAATAAACTGAAAGACACTGTCTGATGATCTAACCTGCTTCTATTTAAGCTAGTTTTATTTTATAAATAATAGATAGTCCTGCTGTGAATACAAGGTTAATGGATTCTCTCTTAGGTCTGCTGCACTTCCCAAGCAGTTGATGCTGTTTGTACTCCCCTCATCTATGCTTTCACCCAAGCCCTGTTAATAAATGACACTGTGGCCCTGGCTGCAGCGAGGACCAGTGTCCCCGTTCCAGCCCTGGCAGGTGAAGGCATCAGGGTGCCTGTGCCCCTCAGGGGTGTGGAGAAGGCCCCGCGCAGCCTCGGGGACTGCTGCTCATTAACACTGTCACTTAAAAGGATATGGCAAAGCGTTAAAAATGCTGTTTTCGCAGCAGAATCGACAATTATTTTCATTATTTTGCAAAGCCAAAATGGGTCTACTAACCCCCAAAAATGTCATTAAGTGCTTGAAGGTCAGTGAACCTGCCAATGAGAGTTGCTTATGAAGTGCTGAATTTTCACTGAGGTACATTTGTCAGATGCCATAAAAATACCAACACCTGCAACTCGTAACACTTGCAGAAAGGCACCTCAGGTAATAGCTCTATCTATTTCAGTTACATCTGGGGTCAGGCTGATTTTCTTACATTTCTATTATTTAAACGTAAGACTCATCATGGAGAATCAGTCTTTAAGATCACAGAAGCATTTTCTATTTGCCAAACATTGCAGGAGCCCTGCTGATCAACTGCAACAGAACAATCAACTCCTGCCACATGTCTGGCACGTGGCAATGCCAGGAACCCACCAAGGCAGGCTGCATGAGCCACCAGGCTGCAAATGGAATGCAATAAACTACAATTTTACTCAATAACTTCTCAAATCAAAACACGAAATACACACTTCAGGTTCATACCTCTGATGGTTTCCAGAACAAGCCGGAAGACCACAAAGGTGAGCAGAGACACTTGCCTTGCCCCAGGCTTCCTCTGCTGCACGTGGCTTTGATGTTCAGTGTTCTCCCTCCCCCTCTCTCCCCAGGCACGGCGTGACTCCCCACTGCAGCACTGGCAGGGCAGGGGCAGCAGACACAAGGGAGGACCCAAGGCAATTTGCTTCCACTATTTTTAAGGAAGCTTTCATTTTCCAGATGGCAGAGGATGATTAGTTGAGACAACACTTTTCATAGAAGCACACTGGCTCTGATTGAACTTGTTCTGGATGCTGTTTCCCAGGGTCAAGTCATAACTTCCAGCCAAAGTCAGAGATCAGTTTAGGAAAGCTGAAATCAGAGCTTCCACTTCCCACAAGGGCCCTCTAACCTTTGAACCAATATCTTTCTGCAGTGTGAACAAAAGCAAAACTGCTCATGAGACACTTGCCCAGAAGAATGAGCCACGTGGGGGCTGCCATTCGATGAGCAGGAGTCCACGTGCACATTTGCTCTTGATTTGTACATAAAGGAGTCAGATCTCTACTCCTTTTATTTATTTGGGTTATTGTCTTCCTTGAGTAGCAGCTTTTAGTTTCATACCACCCCTCACCAAACCTTGAAAGACCTTTGATCTTCCAAAGTGCTGGAAGCCTCTTGCGTGCAAGGCAAGAGACTGCAAACTACAAGTACTTTTGCTTACAACTCCATTTTCCCTACTACCAAATGCAGTTACAGCCTCAGTACAGAAACAGAAGGGGTCTTGGCATCCAATTAGTAATGCAATACCTGGAGAGGATGCAGTGAACCTCAGTCCAGGGCTCAGTTCCAATCCAAGCTGTCAGAGCTTTAAGATGACAGAAGAAAACCAGTACTTGTGAACAGCCTGGCCATACAACGTCACTGAAAGCTATGATTTGCAACATTCCAAGTAGAAGATTTTATTTAAAGTTAATACTCAGTAAAAGGGCCAAGTGCCTACAATGGTGACTCGGCCTACTCGTTTATCTGGGTGACCACTGACCACAGAGACAACAGACACCTGCTTAGGAAAAGTGTTTGGTTTAGAGCACACTGATCATTTAAATGCTCACCACAGAATGCTACAGTACATGAATCATTTATACAAAACACTGACTTGCTGCTATTGCAACATTTACGTTTAATATCCGTACCAGGTAAATGCCTATATCTACTTAAAACCTAAACTTCCCTAAAAATACTGATTTCTTTCTCTGTCTATCATAGTGCTTTGTTCTAGATAGCTATTTCAATATTTAACAGATTGAAAAGGATAGCCCTGCTTAGCAAGACAGCGTGTATTAACAAGAAGTATCAGAAATTCCCTTGACAGTCCCTTGTTTTGCACTGGGATCCTTTAGTGCAGAAGCTGTACCTATAAAAAGCATGGACTATGATGCAGTAACAGAGATGTAATTCCATACCAGTTTCTTAACAGAAGCAATAAATCCACTTGATAATTTTAAAAAATGAACATCATAAAGCCAGGCTTTTCTAAACATGCCACAGCTTTTGAAGCTTTTGAAGAAGTCAGAATAACAGCCTTAAAAAAAGATTTAAAAATGCAACAGCACAAGTATTTTGGCCTATGATCTTCTTTTGATACAACTGAATCCTTGTTACTTATATTTTTTAAAAAGAGCAAACAATGCATGCACTCAAGCATTTCATAGAAGCAAAGCCTTAGTCTTCCAAATGTATTTATGTCTTTTTTCGAATATTCAGGTGCTTAGTCTACTTATTTATGATACTTACTGCACTGCACTACTTTGTACATAAAAAACCTGAGCAGCACACTTCTGCAAAACCCATGAATGTTAGTCATATCCACTAAGTAATGTTAAGAAAAAGACATGAAATTCTACTGAATAATTTATTAAAAATCATACCAAATACCCAATCTCCCAATTCTATTACATCCAACTGTATGAATAGTTAAACTAATGTTCTGCCAAAACACTGGCAGAAACAGAAATAACCCTTAAAATACTCTTACCTCTTTTTCAACAAAAGTAAAGTCTATTTTCCCCCATGTTCAGGGCCTCCTAAGACTATCCAACAGAGGGCTCCCCACAGCTGTTAAAAAGCTTAATTGAAAGCCAATATATGAATGCTAATATACACACACAAATCAGCACACTGTCATTTTAATGCCCTCCTCTGTATGCACACACACACCCTTCTACACCCAAATCAGACATCTGTAAAGTCACACAGTGAAACCACTCAGGTAGTGCCTTGGCAGAACTTGTATCCTGCTCATGTATGCCACTGCATGACTTTTTCTGAAACACTATTTTTAACTGTGGAAAATTAATGTGTTTTAAAATTGTCTTTACAGAAATTAATGAATTTTTTTCATTATTTTTTTATTCTCCCTTGATAGAAATACTAAGAAAATGGTGTGGAGCAGAGCGTGCTCCGTGAGTATCAGCCAGTGGGAAAGGCAGGGAGTCTGGTGGGTGCTCATGCACTGGGGCACCACTTTGCTGACACTCGCCTGCACCCGAAAAACTTCTCACCAAGATCAAGGTGCAACCGCAGCGTCTCAGCAAGAGGTTGTTCCAGACTCTGCTAAACCTTGTTCTCTTTGTTGAGGCAGGGTTGCTCCTCAGCAGTTTTGAAATGCTGAAGTGAATGATGTATTTGGTAGGTTATGGTTTCCTGACGTTGAGATATCTGAGGCTGATAAAACCCAAACGTATTTTAAGGACTTTGCCAGTACTGCAGAAAATAAGGGTTTGCAAAGAGTCTTGTGTGAGCTCTTGTGGTTTAAGAAGGACTACAGCCATCCACTAAACTGTCCTTGGAGATTGTAAGTGAAAGATTCCTATGCATACCCTTCACCCTGAGGTCTCCCTCATTGTTTAAAGACCTTGATACGGGATATCATAATGTGGCATACCTTGTCTCAGTAACATATGCTGAGATTTCTGGTATGCTACACACCTTTTCTTTTAAATTTAATTGAATGACACAGCTGATACACTTCTATGCTGGTGTGCCCTTCCTGATCAAAAAATGCTCATAGCATATTATTTACTCAAACACAACATAATCATAAATCAAAGCTATTGCCCTGCAATAAATTAACGTTAGTATTTGATGGGTTTAGTAAGCTATTAACCACAGATGAAGATAATACATAAACTATTGTACAAGAAGCTTTTGAAAAAGTTTTTACAGTATTATAAAGAAATTATCTATCTGTAATTCTGTAAGTTCACTGTGCAGCACATGCAGATGTGCCTGGAACATTAGCCAACAAGGCATATTTTTTAACTTCTGAGATTCAATTTGTTTTCCATAATAGGTTTTGAGCTTATCGATGATAATACGAATTTGCTTTCCTTCCCACATTTACATTCCACTGTGAAAATACATACCCACACTCTTTCTGCACAGGCTACAAAGGTAATCCAATACAATTCCTCCACTGAATGTGAGTGACTAACTTTTCCAAAACTAGCTGTGCATTTTTATACTTTTTGACCCCTGCCTTTGGAGGCAAAGTACAAAAGTTATGATCTATTACACATCAGACAAATAGGTCTGTCTTTCAAGTTATGGAAATGTATTTGGTGCTTCCATTCACTCTGCTTTTACCTGCAGTGATACTGCAAAGCATGTGGACATGTAGTGCATGTAAGGAAAACTTTATGGTATTTGCAACTGTATTACACATCACTAAACTCTAAGTAAATCGTTATAGAAAGTTTTTAGCACAACACAGAACGCCCTTCCCTGACCTGAACTGAGTTTGATTTCTTCACACATTCTACTGTCTACTTTCTTGTCGGGATGTCTGTGCACTCATAGGCATTTGTAAGATCTAATCCATTCTGCTACTTGATGCAATTCTCTAAAAGGAGCCAACACTGTCGTGATCCTCTACCCCACCACCAGAGCTGCAGTTTGGATCTGAGGCTTGGATCTGAGGTTCAAGAGCAAACCCAGATATCTGACAAATTTTGCAACTGGCCTTGTACTTAGAATACAGCCATTTCTTAAACTAAATTCTAAGTGCCTCTGGTTCAGAATTGTTTGAAACAGTTATCTCCTTCTCCCTTGCAACTGGAGATGCAGGTGTACAGGACCTTTGGAAGAAACCAGAATAGCTTGGCATGCTAAGTTACCTTCTATTTTAAAGATTTAGACTTTTTATCGTTATCCAGCCAGCCTTTTTCTAAGAGTACATACAATTCCTATTTGGCAACGGCAGTAGCAAAACAAAAATATCAAACAAACTCTAACACTTTACTTACCATAAATCTCCATCTTCAATAGTCTTATCATTCGGGGCTCCAGCATGGCCGTAGTGCAAAACAGATGAGTTCTCCCCACTGACGGGCAAAAAGAAAATTAGCACAGTTAGTGGAAGAAACATTCACACACACATTCATACGACATAAGAAGGAACACTGTAAACATCAGTGTATTCATATACAAAGCAGCCTGTGAGAGCTGTCAGAATCCCTGCCCCGGTGCGGGCTGCAATAGCCACCCCATCACTTGTGCAGCAGAGATGTGCATGGCACAGGAATTCTGCTACTCTGGCTGTAAGACACGACCTTGCTGCAGAAGGAACATGGCAGAGTGCTTATGAATATTTCTCATGTCCGTGACAGTGTAAAGGAAAGAATTATGCACAAGTAGTTTTTAAATTTACACCCATTTGTTATTTCCTGGGGAAATATTTTTGGGGTTTTTTTTTTGTTTGGTTGGTTGGTTTTTGTTTTGTTTTTTTTTTTAATTACTTAGTGATATTTTTCCCTATTTGAGGTTAAGTAGTCTGAGGCATAAAACAAACTAACTTCCACTGGAATAAAATCTGACATTTGAAACACTCTAGGAATCACTGCCACTTGAGAAATTGAGCTGTCTGAGAGAACAACTCCAGTTCCCCTCTGGCATGGCTACAGGTGGTCTCTGCTGGAGGGGATGCACTGCTTGGGGAACATTCACAGCTTACAATGTCAGCAGCAGGAGCAAGTATGAAAACTGTCACTCTCTTCTTATATGTTGTTGAAAAATTACATTACCAAGAAAAGATTTTTATTCCTGGAAACCTTTCAGAGTAAAGTGCTGATTCATAAGAATAAAACAGCTCCAGAGGAGGCTGGACACTTGCTCTGTTGTTCTGAAGCTCCATGATCCACTAGGCGACTTATATTTGGCCTTGGCATCCTCTCTTGCCTACTGATATTCCTCCGGGTCTATAAAATGTCAGCTAAAAGGCTGATAAAGATCTCAAGCTCTACCTGTTTTTCTTTTACTGTTCTCTTCAGATAGATACCCTCGCTTTTTCTCTTCAAAAAGCTGGAAGAATTATATCACATCCAAAAATATACGTGCAGGAACAGGGCTACTGCAGCTTCTCTCTGACCCCTCCAGCTCACTTGCCAGTCTGTACCTCAGCTTTCATCAAAACCTTTCATTGGTCACCCTGCTCAAATTTGATTCTTTCAAGTTGTGATGCTGGAACAGCTTTGTATCTTAGATGACAGGAATCTGAGGCTCAATTTCAATCAATCTTTTGTTGCATCTGGAATAAATGTGACATCTGACATACTTCTCATAATAGACTTCTGATGTGTGCAATAACAAAAACAGTAAGCATGCACTGTATCCAAAAAGACATTACCTTCAAGATACATTAAGTACGTGTGATATTAGATATTTAACAGAGCAGTCATTCAGATAATTTCATAAACAATGATTATGGAGCAGAAAGTCCTGAGTTTCTGGAGGCTCTCAATCGAAATGGCTGATTGTGTCCCTGGAAGTATTTAAAAAGACACGTAGATGTGGCACTTGGGGACACAGTTTAGTAGTGAATTTGGCAGTGCTGGGTTTATGGATGGACTTGATGATCTCAGAGGGCTTTTACAACCTGAATAATTCTACATTGATATTTTGAAAATAGGAAGTATTTATTGTTAAGTATTTTTTAGCATATAAGAATCACTATGTAATAAGACAGTGAAAGGAGATATTTCAGAATCATGAGCATGATTTTCTGATACAAAGTGTACTTCATAAAATTACACACACTCCAAACAGAAAAACTAGAAAAGTTAAAAGTTGTTAAATCAAGAGTTAAAAAACCCCACAGAACTAAGGCTGCAGCACATTCATTTTGTGATGCTGGTCCAGTGGCTTAAGCACAGTTTCACAACTGGCTGGATGCTTTTTCCTTTCTGGGTGCTGGACTTGAGAACCTCTGCTGCTGTGCAGATAGCTAAAAATGGACCCAGAAAGCCTGTATGCAAGATGGAGACAGATGTCAGCTTCTTTCTGAGATGTTCTGTCTCCTGGGCACTGTTGGAATCTTTTCCACACCAGGACACTTTCGAAATTAGTTTGCTCTATCTGAAGAAAAAATCTGTAACAGGGCAATGGAGTGCAATCAAAAGAAAAGGTCTTCTGTGCCAGGCAAGGTGTCCAGTGGGAGCCGTGTTCCCAGCCTGAGCTCTCACACCAGGGGACAGGGGTGCAGGCTGCTCCACCCCTGGGCTGGACTATCAGTATGGGGAGGGGAGGCAGCAGCATTTCCTGCCTCAAGAACTGCTTCCCAGGTGGAGGGCTAAGATTTTGGGAGGATGGCATGTGGAAGCAACTGGAATGACCTTGCATGACACTGTTTGGTGTTTAAGGAAAAACACAAGAAATAATAAAAAACCACCAACAGCTGGCGTGCACATACCTACTGCACAGCAGTTTGCAGATGCTATTCCTTATCTCCCTCCAAAACTGGGGATAAAGTAGGAGAAGCAAACAGCACATGCATATATTTATGATCAACTTTTTTAAAATGATCATGAACCTTAAGGGCATGACTCCATGCTTATGTACTTGCAGACAGCTTGTTTACTTTTCAAGGTATGATGGCACCCTCAGTGTCATATACCATACCAGTGCATAAATAAGTCATATACTCAAATTTGACAACTGCACAAATGTTTTCAACAAAACACATTGCAAATACAAAGATGAGGGATTTCTTTCGCACATTTTAATGTAAAGGTTTTAGTTTACAAAATATTTCTGTTAGGCTCAGCACCAGCTGTGATGGGAGCTGCATGAAATATCTGTTTTTCAGCACCGTCGGTGAAGCATTAAGCAGGCACAATCTTTCTTGGCATTGGAGGTTCCTGATCTGTCACGCACATCTTGGCTCTGTCACACACACGGGATCATAGCACAGAGAGCACAGTTGGTGCTGAAGACCAGATCTTCACACCATATGCATTTAAGGGCTGTTGGGATTTATTGGTGTGAGAGGGCCTGCTCCCTTGGGACTGGCTCTGGGCAGATCCCCTGGGCTCAACACCCATTAGCAACCACGGCAGAGCAGACCTGCTCCTGAAAGCTCTCCCAGCTGCTTTTCACCCAAAACAAATCCAGCACGGGCACTGCAGGACTGGGCCCTGGCTCTGAGCAGGCCCAGCTGAGGACGAACGGGAGAGCTTGACTCAGAAATGCACTCCTGATCCAAATTAAAACAGCAATATGGAAACCTCCAGCAGGTTCCTGCTAAGAGGTGCATGTCCAATCTCCCCTGCAGGGTGCATTTTTACCACTGTCCTGAGATGAAGGCAGGAAGAGGCTTCAGGAGCAATGCTACAGAAATGATGTGTACCCACAAGGTAAATGCTACGGTTAGCCAGAAATTGGTCACACTGATTCAGTAAGGCTTTCAAGGTGGCTTTAAAACAATTTAAACAAAACTCCCAGCCACTGGCAAGGCAAATGGGCCACCATCTAGAAGCTATTTCTTTCTTTTCCAAGAGGCAACAATTGCAAGGTCTGGCATTAGAGCACCAAGTCGGGGTTTAAGATGAAACGCTGTGGGGAGGTGAGGATCACTGGCAGCTCTGCTGCCTTCTTTTTGGTCAGCACCTCTGAAAATCACCACACACAAGGATGCCTTCAGGCAGCCAACCTGAAAAATCCCCCAAGAGGTTTCTGTGTATTGATTTTTTATTCCTTTCATAACTTGCCTCTAACTGGTGCCAAAGACGTTTGTTACAGAAAGAATTGCATGAAGCAGCAGAAGAGCTGCAAATTAACACCACTGAGAATGCAAACTCCAGTAAGATTCCGATTACTACCAAAGGAAAACAATCCCCCAAGATGCATTTTAGATCAGAAAGCACCCTGAACACAAATTATTAGAAGAAAGAGGAGAAATGTTAGCAATATTTTAAGAATAGGACTATGCTGAGCATCAAGCACTACAAGAAGTGTAGCTATTAGCTCTATATTGAGAACATCTAAAGAGAAGCCAAAAGACCATTAACTAAAACCAGAACGTCTTTCTATCATAATTTAAACCATCACAGAATCAATCCAGAAGAAAGCATTAACCCTTCTTGCCACTTTTTTGTCTAAGGCATGAAATCTTAAAAAGTTGTACTGAAGTGAAACAAAGAAAAACAGGTTCAATAATTATCCTAATCTTATCCAAAAAGCTTCACTTACGGCGACCGTCAGACAGAGGGAGATGTTTCACTGCACAATGTTATTCTTAATGACTGGTAGTACCTGATGAGAGCTGTCATCTGCCCAGAGACGTAAGTCAAGAAGATCTGAACCTCAGTCTAAGATGAGAGAGTCACAAGCAGCAGCTGATGGCGGCTTCCGTGGTGGTTCCAGAGATACTGATGCCTCTGCCACCACCTAACTCCAGCTGGAACCCCTGCACCTGCTTCCCAGTGGATGCCACCCACCCCAGTGTCACCAGGACACTGGGAATGGATTACCTTTGTTTTCCCATTTGTAAAAATGGTTACTTGGTACCCTAAGACACTGCAGTAAATAGTTCATTAGCATTTGGACATTACTTGGAAGTAGTACTTTGTAGATGAGTGCCAAATATATCCAAGGGTGCTTATCAAACGCTCCCATTCCCCTTTCATGGCACTTAGTGATGTCTGCACTTCAAACCATTGCAAACTGACAGTGTTTGAAAGTATCACTAACTACAGGACTAATCTTGAAAGGTAACACCCTGTCACACTCATCAGTGTGTGTTATTATTCTCATAATAACGGTGAATACATTAAGCATTTTTGGTCACACCAAATATTCATTTAGCATCTCCTCAAGAATGTAACACTGGACAGGGACAGCAACAAATAAATGCACCCATCACATGACAAGTGATTTATTTCTGTACTGAAATATCATATCGATTACTCCAGATTTCCACCTTTGTCAGCATCTTTTTTAAAAAATTTGAATAACACACTTGTCTTTTATTTTAAAGGATTATTCTCGTCTATGGAAACTATTATCAGGCCTGTAATCTAAAAAGGAAGGATCCTGTCAAAATATGCCCATTTTAAGTGTTCAGGAAAATACAAAATTCAGCATGAATAGAATTAAACATTTAAAAATCCTAATTGCAAAAGCTATTTTTAGTTTTAAATGTAGTAAAGTGAAATACTTACAATGCATGACATTTTCACAGTAATAAAAAATGTCTATTATTTTTGCCATTATTATGTTAATTGAATGTAATTCATTTATTAGGAGCTAGTTTAAAACTGTTAACATTATTCATTCTTACTTCATCATTCAAAGTCAGAATATAGAATACAAACACCTTTGTCTGTAAATTGCTATCTCATGTAATTTTTTTTTAAAATCAAGTTTGTCTGCACTTTTAATTGTAGTGGTAGGATACAGTGCCAGCTCCTAATGACAATAGTGAGTCACAATATTGTTTGGGTCTTGCATTCCAAGGACAGCCCTTCTCTATGTTTTAAATCCTTCAGTAGTCCAGAGGGAGCTCTAATACCACACCCATGTCCCACGAAGCTGGACAGGACACCCAGGGTGCTCCTGTCAGCACCCACTTCTGAGCTACTGTTGGATCTTTCCTCCTCCTGGGTTCCCCAAGTCATGTAACGCAGGTCCTGGATTTTTCAGTACTGTGGAGAGTTTGGCCTGTTCCCACAGGCCTCAAGGACCCACGACACAAAGTAGACATTTCTATAGGTTTAGCAAAGTGATTTGACCACCAGCACGCAAACCAGATCCTGCAGCACAGGTTCTGATCCACTGTAAGTGAATGTGAAGTCTGCACGGCTGTGAAAAGTCGTACTGTCACCATCTGTGACAAAAGCTTAGAGACGGAGTCTCATTTCACCGGGATGGTAATTCTCAAGTTAAACGACAGTGCTTAAACCAGGAAACTTTTCAGACAATTTAGATACACAATTTGCCATAAAACTGCTCAGGCTCCTGCTGCCATTTTGCATATAAATTAGAAAATTGCATCTACAAATAAGCAGTTGAGTAAACTGCAGAAAGAAGTGAAGGTGCTAATTGTTCTTATTACCTTCAAAGTAATATAGCATTATTGTCATTAACATAAAAACTATCTTTTGTAAGTGTATGTGACTTCAGTGTAGGGCCAATGTTTCTGAGTAGCAGCAGAACAAGTGGAACATGTATACCGACATATATGCCTCATCAAACTGTCATACATCTCTGATTAGATTAATTCCAATAAGTAAGATTAATCTCTGCACAAAGCACACAGCTGCTCTTCAGCATGTATCCCACATGGTTCTCTTGTGCATTTCTACAACTGCAGGGAGAACTTTTATACTACTTTCCCAAATACAATAACCTTAAACACTAGCTGTTCAGAGAGGCAGAGAGCAAAAAATTCCAAATTCCAAAGAGATTCGTTTAATTGCATCCTAATCTTTGAGACAAAGAATTTTGAGGATGACATGAAATACTTAAGGTGTATTTCAAAGCATTTCTGAGCAAGAGAGAATAGCTCTAAAGCCCTTCTCCATGATGCTATTTAATAAAAAAAGTCAACTGCAGTACAGGGGTGAGCACAAACAAGATCTTGGCGGCAGCAGCAGTCACTGGGGAACCTCTGAAGTGCAGCAGAATCTATGACCAAGTTATTTCTTTAGGAGACAGAGGTAGCCACCTATGTCTCTTTGTCTTTTCCAGTGAAAATAGGTCAGAACTCACTCTGGTGGCATTTGCATGCCTAAAAGGACCAATTTTACAAATGTCCAGTGGGAAACTGACCATAAAGATTACACAGTTCAGTGTAAATCATCCTCTTACCTGCCACAGATGCAAGTGTAGGAGGTGTGGCGCATGCCGCCTCGAGCGTAGCAGTAGTGCTGGAACAGGCTGCAAAGAAACAAAGGTGATAATTAATGACTTATGCAAAACCATCCCAAGACAGGGAGAAAAACAAGTTCTGCTTGAGTCAGCTGTGCTGGTGTAAACCCCCAGTTGCCCAACAAGGCTCTCTGCCTGCTTCTGCTCAGGTGAACACTCCAACTGCCCCACATCCACAGCTCAGCAACCCTGCAGAACCGCACGCGATTTCCACAAAGCCATTAAGCAATTCTGCAGCAGAGAAGAGGGGCTCAAGTGCAGCTTGGTGACCTCAAATGGCAATTGCTTTCCTTACAGCTCAACACTGAAAGGCAAATTACTGTTGGCAAAAGGGAGTTCATCTGACCATAGAACAAACAGGATGGTAACAGTTAAAATGCTGAAGCTGGTGAAGTTGGCCAAACTTTCCGAAGTGGAATTCAGAAAACCACTGCATTGCTGCATTTCAGGTACACAATCATAACCGTGATCCTTCTTTTCAAGCCTGCTGCCTTCAATTTATGCCATGTAGATTCAGGAAAAGTGATGTCCAACCAGCCCTTCACGGAGGAAGGAGCTTGCCAGACAGGTCGAAGCTCTTCAAAATAATTTCAGCAGAAGCCCTCTCATTTTTACCACCTCACAGACACCTTCTGCTGGAAGCTGAACTAAGTATCCCCAAAGCCTGATTTGTATCTATGTTCATGCTCCTCTCCAGACAGGCCAGCAGAGCTCTCCCTTCACACAAAACCAGGTACTTTCTGCATCACAGTCCAGGCTGGAATGGGCAGTCTCATGTTTTCTTGTCTGTAGCACAACAGACACAGACAAAACACAAGACTTACTCAATTTCAGATTGCGGTACCTAAATACCACTATGATCTTCCCCTGTCCAAATGTGGGGGAAAAAATTAACACAGACTCAATCCCAAGAGCAAGAAGATAATGTGGTAACATGAGGCTGAGTCTCCTGCAGCCTATAAAGGGCAGTACAATGCAGCATTGTTTGCTTTTGTGTGTGCCTGGGACAGGGAAGGGAAGGGAGAGCAGCTCGTGGTCTCCTACAGAACTCCTCTTTCACTGCCATCCTGCAGGAGGAGCTGTTTGGCCTTAAAAAGCATTATAATATTTTCATCTTCACTGTCAAAGTCCCCTTCACATGAGGGCAGATGTGCCCAAAGCACAATTAATATAGGATTAGGTGCTTTACGAGCTAAGCACATATCATGGATCCTTTTATTCTTTTTGAAATATGCTCTAGTTACAATCCAATTCCCTGTAATACTGAATGAATTCCAAAACTTCATTTCTTCTAATACTGAAATAATTTCATTAACATAGAGTGATAATGGTGCTATTCAAAGAATAGAGATGTTGTGATTTTGTCCTTCTTCAGCAGTAAGCCACAGAACACAGTTCAAATTCAAAGGACATTAAAGACATTACATGCTTGTAAATCTAAACCAGATTTTAAAATTACACAAAATGACAGTATTTAAGGAGAAACAAAAGAAAACATACAAATTAATCACATATGAAAAAAGAAAAGCCTCCATTTAGAGACTCAGTAGAGGGACACCCTGTTTACAAGATATCTTTTCTGCTCAAAATACTGCGGTGGTTTACAAGGCAGAAAACTCAAAGTTTGTTTTGGCCCGCAAATGAATAATGGCAATGAGTAGGTCAAAAGCCAGAGAAGCTAAGGAGAAACTCTGACATGGTAAGAACACAGCAGAGATATCACAAAATTGAGCTAATAAAATTTATCACCTAAACTGTCATTTGCTCTGACATAGACATTTTTTCACTGAAATGGACATTTCATATGTGAACGTTTTCTTGCAGGCAAGGTTTACTCTGTAAGACATGACACTATACACAAACATTTTGCACAGTAATTATGTATGTATAGTTACATTTTAGGAAGCAACTTTTAATGTATTTTATAGACCTTTCACCTTAAATGACTGAACAAACATCCTCTAGACAGCAACTTTCAGTAACCTTACAAAGAGCTTAAAAATGAAAAGTAAAAATGAAATAATGAAGGCTCATAAACATCTTTCCATCATCACTGATGCAGGATAGCAAGGTTTATTTTTCCATATGACAACTGATCACATATTCATAGTTGCAATTAATATGAAACTATGTAGCCAGTAATAGCAGTCATCCCCCTGCAGTACTCCCCGATTAGCAGTAAAAAGCAAAAAATAACTTAAGATATGCTTTGTGTAACCCAGATGTTGCCTGAACTTTGTTTCTGTTTTCATCAAATATCATGGGCTTCCTTTTAAGACTAAGAAAGAAGCGGCTATTTATGTGATTGAGCTGATGATGGTACAACTTTACCAGGTGATGGGTTTCCTGCTAACAAAACTACTCACATCACTTTTTTGAATTTACTTTTTTGGAGTATGACTTCATGCAATTGGAAAAAAAAAAATCCAACATTTCCATCAGAGACAGCCAAGATGGTTGTATAATATGGCATAGATAAGGGAAGGACTAGATATCCCTTTGATGACAAAGGCTGGCCTCTCAAAGCTGGAAAGTGTATACGTAGAATTAGAGAAGGTGCCAGGTGTTTGTAGGTAAAGTCCCAGTTCCACTGAAGTTAATGCAGATTCTGCCACTAGACTTCATCACACCAAGATTTCACTGTCTACACTCCGCAAGAATCTTTATGCATAAGAGCAACATGAAAGTATGAAGTCTGAAATAGTTAGATGGAATATAATTTAATCTGGCACTCTGCATCCATTGCAAATACTCCATCCTGAACTTTGCCTGGTCTTTTTGATTGGAGGATATGTGTGTTCAGTCAGTTTTATGTTGGTGCTGGATGCTTTGCCCTGAGCTTTTAATGCAACCAACACAGGTACAGAAATGAAGCAGCTCTTTCACTTCTCCTTGTTGCGTGCATTTCAAAGCTTCCTGTCACACTTTGTGCAGTATTTCTCCAGAGGGCATCTGTATCCCTTACCCTGCAAGTATGGCCTCAGTGGTGGACACACACCAACCACTGGTGTACGGGATTGTCACCCGTCACCTGTCAAATGCAGACAGCTTTGCCAGAGCTGGCATGGGCTGTGCATTGCTTTGGATACAATTTGTTTGTTGCTATTGCTATGTAGAGGAACATCCTGGGTTTGGTGCTCTATTTTTTGCCAAAACCATCACTTTCTTTGACTGACAATATGCGGAGGTAGTTTTAAAAAAATTTTAATTAAAAAAAATTTCCATAATTAAAAAAAAATCAAGTATTATGCACCAACTCAAGTAAATCTGATGAGTGCACTTCCCCTCCTTGCAAATTTGCTGAGGCACAAGGTAATGTTATCCCCACTGCTCTGCTGAGTCTTGACTGCCTCACTGTCTGTGCTGACTTGAGAGAAGAAAACTCCCCTTTCAGAAATAATGGGTTATTCACCAGTAGAAATAACAAACAATTATATTCTTGCTATATGTCAGATCCTATGAAGTACTGCATACATCCAAACAAATCTCCAGAATGCTTGAAGAGCCTCAACTTCAACACAGCCTAAAAAGCCATTTAAGTAAAACCTTCTACAAACAGTCTTTCTGACAAATTATCAAAATCACTCCACCAATGATGTTTGTGTTTTATGGTCATTTTTGTTCCAGTTTCTACTGCTATCTAATGTACACTGACAATTACAATCACATGTGTGCTATGAATGGAAATTGCGTCAAATAAGGTAGTTTAATGTCAGCAGTTTTCCTAATTTAAGTGAATTTACAGAATAAAGACACATAAGGCAGGAGGAATATCTGTATTGATTGCTCTCACATGTTTTGCCTTTTTTCAGGTCTTCCTCATCCCTAGAATACAACATATCCATACACACTCAGCAGCGTCATTTTTATTTCCCAAAAGAAGTACACAAATATTCTCTAATTTTAATTCTTATCATCAGCTCTTCTTGAGTTGTAAGAAATATTTGTAAGAGAGCAACATTTGCATTTCTCAGCTATTTACTCCTGAAACCAAGACACTTCTAGATCAAAAAGTTTCAAATTTTAAACAGAAATACAATCGAGCATTTTGACCTGTATCTTACAAAACTGGTAAGAAATGCAATTACGAAAAGAGTAATATGCTTGGAGAAAAGAGAGATACAGAAGGAACTAAAAGCAGCAAGAATATCTGAGCAATGTCTGACCAAAAACCTTTAAAACCTCGCCAAGTTTCTATAACACTGCCCAATACATTCCTCAGTGACATCTTCTGATGGTCCCACACCCGCAGTAACTGCAGTGAAGTGCTGCAGAAGGAGACATGCACATCAGTGTAGGCTAGAAGAACAATTACTCATCCCACGGTTTCTGACGAGAGAGAGAGAAAAGCACTGAACAATCCTGTTCATTATTCCCAGATACTGCAGCAAGAGCACCTGTGGATACTGGGAGTTCAAGAACCAGATTTTTAGGCTGTGTATCAGAGAGATTTGCCCTGTGAAGCACACAAGTATGGAAGAGTCAAGGACACTTGTAGGTCAGTATCTCATTATGGTGTTTATACTTAAAACATATATTTGAGAAAGTTGCCTCCTAATGAAAAGAAAATTTATATACTTCAAAAATAGTATTATTTGAGCACGGACCTTGAGAGCTGCCTTGAAATGCAAGCAGGTGGGTTTGAACTATAAATTGGAAACCACAGTAACTTAAGGGAGTTCTGGACAGAACTTGGAGGATTTTCTGTAGTTCTTTCTTCTTTTTTTATGACTACAATTGGAAGATGTAGGTGAATATCTATTAGTTATCTGTGCACTGAATTACTTTTGAATTACAACTAGAATGTGCCCTTATGCTTTTGTATGGTGTAAATATGAAGCATAGCCATGAGACAGTCTAAAATCTAAAGCCTTTTTAAAGGATTCACAGAAGGCCAAATATTCTAAAGTGGATCTCTCTATTTATACCAGGACTGAAAGCCATTATTTTGATCATTTAGACACATAAAAATCTCCACATAAGAAAGCTATAAAGCCCAAAACCCACAAAATTGTTGAGCCACAGTAAATATAATTCGTCCATGATGCCTAAAGCATTTATACTTAACATCAAACTAGGCTGAAAGAAACATGCTCAGAGTAAAGAGGACAAGGTGCCAGTACCATCCCATCAGCGAATACAGGAGCAAGGTGAGCAGTGCTTCCTTTAATTCCACACTAGACATAGTGAGGTTCTTAAAAACAGACAATTTTTCTTTGTTAACCTACTTACTCTGCTAATGTAATTTATTTTCCATGGGCAACTAGATGCTTAAAGGCTTAGCCTTTCTAATCCTATTTTCATTTAGTTCACAACAGCACCCTGCAGTACTGCAAAACATCTCTGAGGTTGTTTTAATACAAAACCAAAAAAAAGTCAGCACTTCATTGCAAAAGGGTAAAATAGAGTGGAGAAGTGTAGGAGGAATAATCCAACTTACTATTAATGAACAAACGATGGATTACAAACTTGCAGCCAAACAAGAAAAATAGCACAATGAGCAGATGAGCAAAGTTATTCTACACCTTGGAGACAATATACTTAATGATTTATGCCTGGAAATTGTTTAGAACAGAACTTGCAGATCCATGAACAATAGGAAACAAAATCACTTCTATGCACTGACTTCTTAAACTAACTGGTTACACTACGTCTAATGAAAAATTTAGATTCAAACCCCTGACTGAGTTACTTTGCATGCTCACAGAGTAGAGCTGCTGAAGCTTACTATCAACCAGAGATACTGAGAGGAGCTATACTTTGAAGCATCTCTATTTACAATTGTCCAAATTTGTATCATGCACAAGCAGAAATAATATGTGATTTTTAAAAAATGTTGATCCTTCTGAACTCTAACATCTAGATTCTGTTCTCATTTTTGCTGTGTTTTCTTTAAATAAGTTATATGTGCAGCAAACTCTGTGTAATAATAGAACCTTAGAAGAGATCAATGCTATTTGAGTTCAGCAGGGATAGAAGAAATGTAACTTTGGCAAGCAGGTATGACACAGGAAACTGGCAGCATATTAATGTAAATACACTAAGAACATTTACGAAATAAGGAAGAGCTATGTAGAAGCAGCACAGAAGTAAGTGGGCTCACGTTTGTAATAAATAATTTATATTGGGATTTCTAAGTGTGTTACTTCTCTGTACTAAAATGGATCACAAGCCAGAGCTCAGGGCAGGAACAGAGGGTAGGATTACCCTAAAATGCAGATCTATTTTAAGATACAAAACAACACAGATCAGAAGGAATACGATTCCTTCAGGAAGCAAAGTCCATCAAGGTAAAGCCATTAATACAACCGGGAAATCAGAGACACACGAAACAGAAAGTCCATAAATAATATAAAACTCGGCACTGTCACATATGTCATATATGATTTGCAATGATTGAAGGTAATTGATAATATCAGTTCAAGAACAGAGAGTCTAGGTGAGGGGTAATTAGCATTTTAATTGCATAATTGGGAATTATAAATTACTTGTCTTATGTAAAGAATAACTGAAGAGCTTACATGACATGGGCTGATAATTCATCTTTTTGTCTAAGCTACAGAGGTTGGTGAATTTAGAGAATCAGGAATTGCATTTTCCTCATAAACACAGACATTCAGTTTTTCTTTTTTAATTTCATAGCTCTTCCTTTTAGCTATTCCACATGAAGAAAATTTACCCCCATCAATTTGAAAATCTAGAATTTTTGAATGATTTTGGAATCAAAGAACATGACTCTAGTACTGCAGTAGTTTAAGATTTCCTGTGGAATGATCTCCCCTTCTCCCTTCCAGACAGATTGACGTAAGTTTTTTCTAACAGGACTGTTGGAGTTTAAATCAAATTTTTTTTTCCAGTATTAGGAAAGGGCAAGAGCTTTCAAAGATGTGATTTTAAAGAAGTGCATATGGCCACTCTTAATTGCTTTGTCTTTCATCTAATTCTTCACTGGTGCCACATTTCTTTGACTCTGAAAATTCATCAACTTAAGCATTTTCACAGAAGTTCAGCTAAGCCATTTCATTACCAATGTTCAAACGCAAACAATGATTATGTAAGCCTATAACCTCCTATTCAGCTGCTGCTTTTCCAGAAGACTGGCAAGATAACGGAATGGGTACCCTAGAGATAGGACAGTTACCAAGAATGCTCTGTAAATATCACTTTTCAATAAGTCAATCTTTAAATTAACACTTAAGAAGCCATTAAAAATGTCTTCAGGTATGGTTGTCAAGTTCCTATTTTCCTGAAACTCTTTTAACTCTCCTCAGAAAATTCACCTATCGTTTGTCAGAATTGTTTGATTCATCTACATAAAACCCAGTTGATTGGGGATTCAAATATTTTGACTATTAAGCAACTGAAATCTTTAACTATCAATCCTGTTGAAATACAGTTAGTGTTTCACAGTAATTGAGCTGATTAAGATATTCATAATACAAAGGTTTAATGTCAACTCTGACAGACTTGTAAGTCAAGGTCTACCTCACCTTCTGGTTTTTGGTAAGCAGAAGCTGAGAGGCAGGAGGTTTGTGCTCTGTGGGCACAGAGCTGCCAGCTCTGCCAGGGCTGTTGCAGAGAACACCAGTAAGGATTACCCACAGGACTGCAGCAGGGCTCCAGCCAGTCCAAGGACCCCATTAGGTAACGCGCAGAAAAAGCCTGCCTAGTACAAGAGATGGCCATCACTGGCATTCCAGCTATGATTGGGCCAGCACAGGGAGTGAAAGCGAGCTGATCTGAATGACCATCCTGCCACCCACAGAGTCCCAGCCCCCGAGTGCCACAGCAGGGAAAAGGGTCACTTCACTGCTCTCCAGCAGGAGGTTCAGCGGTGGCACCAGGAGCAGGCAGTTTGAAGGTGGGAACTCGTCCTTCTGTGCTGTGCCATGCCCACATTCCGTGTGTCCCTTCCCGCTCCTGCCTCTGCCAGCCCGGCTGTACTAACGCACAGGGCTCCTCCTGCTCCGCTGCTCTACAGCGAGGAGGAGCTATAAACCCTTGAACAGGGTTTGTTTTCATCCATTTTCTAGAGCAGAAGGATTTTCAAATAGTTTTCAATCTTTATTAAATACATAAATGGAAAACGGATCACACTGCTGCACTACAAAGCAGTGATCATTAAAAAGAGTCTCTGTTTTAATTCTTCACCAATTCCAAAGACCACTTGGAATCACATCCATTACTAAGGCAGAACGAAGTTCTGCACTGGCCTACATTTCATATTTAATTTAATATTATGGAAAGAGATGACATAAGTTTTTCTTAAGACTCATTGCTCCATTTCCAGCTCTAATAATTCTAGATCACAACTGGCATATTTTATTAAATTTTTTGTAGTTTAAACCTATTTATCAACAGCTAATTAACAAAGTCTAAATCCTTTGATGACAGAATGATTAAACTGCATTTTAGCTAATCCATCTTTAATTAAAATGCTGCCAGCAAACCATTTCTGGATGTGTAAAAAGGACACATTTATAGATGCTCACTCTTTAACTATGCATTATGTAAAGCCAATAATTAGAAGAACTCATTATTTCAATTATATTTTAATTACTGTTACATATAAAACATGCTTTAATAGATGTAATGCAATACATTTTCTTTCTTTACAACCCACTAATCATTCCTATTGGGGTGACAACCAAATAAAAGAAAGTTTAATACATGCGATAGTACAGGAATCTTTTTCTAGCTTTGAGCCAATTCTCTCTCCATTTCTTCTTTGCAGCAGAAAGGTACTTAATTATCTCCAAATCTAAACCACAAATGAATCCCTATAAATCCCTGTTAGAACTCTAAAAGGAGATTAGTAGTAAGTGACCATAATAAAGAGAAATGCTTTATCCTTATTATTGCACCAGCATGTCTTCAAGTTTCTTCAACTCAAAGCACAAGGCTACTAAAAGCCTGCTCGTTAGGAAAAAATAGAAGGTGACAACTAACCAATTTTCCTCCTTAATTCCTTTCTAATTTTAAGAAACAACAAGAGCCAAGAGAGGCGTCAATTACTGGAGGAGCCATCAATTTTCATTTCTTTAGGGTATCCCCTTGCCTCCATCTGGGAGGGGAGGGTGGTAGGTGAACATAATGTGATGGCTGCAGCCAGCTCCCCATCACCTCCATTAATGGGAGGCTGAGACTTACAAATGTGACTGTGATAAAACTTTAACTGCTGTTTACTAGGGCTAAGTCAGTTTTCAGTGTAAATCTCTTTCCAAAGCTCATCAGAAACACTCAATATCCCACAGCAACTCGACCTTTAAAACTGCATGTTATTGCAATAGACTTTGTTTTGCTAAGACGAACCAAAATGTGATAAATTACAGTTTTTAAACATGTTTCTAAACTCTCCATGTTCCAAGTAGCTACATCACTGTAAACTGTTTTACAGCTTCACTGCTTTCCATGATCTGAATGTGACATGAGGAAGCCAGTAAGTCTATAGGAGAATCCTGTTTACCCATTATATTGTACTTTACAAGTATTTAAAAAGGTATACTATGTTATTTCTTCTGACTCAGACATGTTAAAATTGAATTTTTGGGTTGATTTTGACAGTTTGGATATATTAATGAAATTGCTGATATTTCAGTTTATTTCAAGTTTTCTCTAAAAATATTTAACATTTAAAACACTGTGATAGTTAAGATGTTTTCACCACAGGCACCTACCATGAAGTCACTCAACATACAAATACTGAAATAACCACAAAACAAGACTTGAGCTGCTGCCTAGTTTGATTTGCATAAATCCTATCCTTTCATTTCCATTTCTGTCTATTTCTGCTTATATGCAAGCTCTTGGGGGCAGGGAATATATTTTACTACCTTACAAAGTGCAGTGGCCATTTATATTCTGATGAAATTACAAGAATAACAGCTTATTATGAAGAGTATGTGAGCTGTATCTCCTCAAAAGAACGTCTTGAAAGGTCATTTGGAATATCTAAGTACTCATATCTAACAAGAACAAATGCTGATACAGCAACAAGCTTTATCAAGGTTTATTGAGACTACCCATTACTTTTTAAAAGATTGCAGTAAATCTACCTGGAAGAGACAACACACCTCAAAACTTATTATGAATGGTACCTGATTGCTGTTCCGCCAGGAGCCTTGTAGTGCCATTAGAAGTGACAAGCAGACAACTAAGACTGTATCACCTCATACCACCTGTTCCCCCAACCACATTACTGGTTTTCCTGTCTCTCATGATGCCTTGGCAGGATGAGACCAAGGAAAAATATGTTTAAGGACTGCACACACAGTAATATTAAACAAGAAGAAATATTCAAGAAGAAATATTTTAGCTGTTGAAAGCACTGGGGAAGGACAGTAATAAGGCCAGTACCAGAAACAGCATTATGATAAAAGCTAATCAGATACATACTGACAGACTGTCTTACTTTCAGTTTAATGCACTGCTTCATTTAAATGCTAACTGTAGTAACTGCTTTTGTTGGAAGATGGCACTTTGGCCAGTAAGTGTTCTGATTTCCTTCTCAGCCTACAGAGGCTGCCAGAGCAAGGACACAGCACGTAAATGCCAGCTGTCACCCGAGAGGTGACTAACACCTTCTTGGGACGATACTTTCTTCGAGGAGGCTCATGCCAGACAATTTTACTTGCCAGAATTCAGAACCTTGCAGCTCTGCCTGGATCTCCCACATGCCTTCTGGTGTAACACAGCGCATCGCTGCTTCCCCAGCACAGAACACGCAACTAAGTACAGAAAAGCTGGTTAAGTATTTCAGAATCTTCTAGCAAACTCCACAACACTATCCAAACTTTTCTTAAAATTGCATTTACCCTGTTTCCAGAAGCCTTGAGTAAGATGGTGTGTTTGGCTGGGTCTGCTTCCAGATACTGTATCATCAAAAAGAAAGTTTTCTTGGCTTGATAAATAACAGATCAGAGATGTCCTTCTCTAATCTTTCTGACTATGTTTCAAGGGTCCTGGTCACATAAAATGAGTGAATGGCTGCCCAGAGGACTACACCATTTACCACAAATTACTTCTTTATGGAAGAATCAATTTTATAGTCTCCTGAATTTCAAACACTTGCCTCTTCAATCCAGTGGAATTACTCTTTTGAGAGCCAAGCCTGAGATAGATGACTCCAAGGATCTACTCTTGGGGCTATGAAATATCTGTTGTAAAAATCTAGAGAGGATGTATAAGTCTTTGCAAAAGACTTTGAGTAAAGAAAACATGTATCAACACTTTAACATTATATGGCAAAAAGTGTCCAGACTAATCTGTTGAGTCTCCAACAATCTTCTGTCCCGACACACCAGGAAGCCAAATTCAAGTCAATCCAATACAACAGATCTAACAAGTGTTATCAAGACACACCCCCCTCCATGCTGTCCTGGAAACTCCCACGTGCATGGTTTTCTGCCCATGCAGCGAGAGTTTTGCAAAGCTGAACTCATGAGAATAAAGCTTTAAAGATACATTAACTAATTTCAACTCCTAAGGAGACAATGTGCAACTTGGAAAACAAATACCACTGCAAGACCTAGGGAACAAAATGAAATGCATTCAGGAGAGATGATGCCAACAGCTCTTAAGCTCTTGAAGTCTCGAGAAGAAATCCGTAATACTGATCGTGATTCCCTTAGTCCATGTTGCAGAGTACAAATCATCATCTGGGTGAAAGTGAAGGGAAAGTACACCCTCAACAGAACTTTCAACAATTCAAGCTGCCACGCAAGGCTTGACAAATCCACTTGCCTGCTTTTAAGCAGCACATAGAAAATTGCCTGACTTTGGTGCTCATCAGTTTCTGCAGATCTACTGATCTTATTAGAAAGAACTAAAGCTGTAAGCATTGGAAAGATAGTATTAACCAACTATGAATGAACCTATCATTTCACTGCATCTCTAAAACTCTGAGGGTGTTTCAGTTACTCCATTCATGGCAAAGCCTCCACTAGCAGCAAATAAAACAAGAATTCCAGTCCTTAGCTAACAGCATAATATCTGGAAAGAAGTTTTGTCCTGATTCCACATGTCTATCTAAAGATTGAAACTGTTTATGTCAAGATGTGAAACTGCATAGCAGAGCCCTGTCTGTGGGGAGGCACAGTCAACCTCTTGCACCAAAATGACATAATCTGTTCTCTCTACACAGAAGATTTGTTACCCACCAACCGCGCTTCCTTCTTCCTACAGGAAGATGAAGGCACACGGAAAAACAGGGCAACACGCAGAGGCAGCACTTGCAGCACCACATCTCCCAGGCTTAACCCCACAAAGTCTTCTGTACTTCCTGCTGACATTGCTGGACAAGAAATCACATCCCCAAAGATGGTTGAAAAAGATCTACACAGTCACACTGCCTTAAGGCATGTCCCAGAGTCTAATGCCACATTCAAGCAGCAGTGGATTGATCTACAGAAATTCTCAACACTTATCTCTTGCCATGTAAATCTCTGCAACAGGATGCCCATAAGTCACTAATTCTGCCAGAAATATAAAGTCTAAAATACCTCTTGATTCAGCTGGCAATTATCTTTTCACTAGTACACTCTACCTTTCACCACCTCCGGAAGCACCTACGTGCAGAAGAGGTAAACATCTTTCACTGTATTCAGTAAAATTAGCAGATATAAACAAAAATATGGGCATTATTTGCCATTCCTCACAAAGTCAGAACAGATGAGATCAGTGCTGAAACCCCACTAACAGGCTATGGACACAGTCACTCTTACCATCAGATTTGACAGGTCCCCACAAACACAAAGCAAAAAGATCCGGCTCATGCCCTGAGCACCAGGCAGAGGACCAAGAGCAGGAGGGATGGTAAAAGACCAGGATTGCTGAAGACCATGGAACATGAGGGAGCAGTGAGGGCTGCTGAATTCTCTGAATTCAGGGTGGTTAGGAACTGCCCATTGGTTTGCTCAGATACATGTACTTTTACACTTAACTTCCTAAGTCCTTCCTTAAAAAAGTCTTTGCCAAAACAAGCTGGTTCGTTTTAAAAGTGCTGATACTGTAAACAGGTAGAATTCACCATTTCCCTTGTTTATCATTTATATCTTATCTGTGCCCTTCAGTTTCTATTCAATTTCATCTGGCTTCACTATACAGTTACTAAACATGTGGGGCCTTTTGTTCAAGCACCCAAGTAGCCCCCAGCAGAACCTGAATGCTCCCTAAAGAATTGTTTGTATTTACCAAAATGGCTGTTCTTGCATAACGCTGTGTGGAGGCCCTCATAATTCACAAGAAACAAGTGTTCCTTCCCATCACTTTTAAAATGCAGCTGACATTAGAAGACATTAGCTGTGACTATCCACACAGACATCAGGCAAAGAAGTAATAGAGTCTAAAAAACATTACCTTGGACTAGAGTCATTCTCCCTGAGGTAATTAAGCCTTTGTTCTGATGTATATACAAACATCTCATTAGCTGCTTCTAAGAGCTTACTACACAGAGGACATTTTCAGTTGTTTGCAAACTCCCACATCTAAATTATTTCCAGATCATAAGTGCAGTATTCTCTAGCTTTCATCTAAATTCTTTCTTCTTAAACTTATGACCTCTTTCTTGTATATATGAAAAAAATGTTATATTAATAGGGTCAACTGATCAAATGATCCAGGTCTTATTGCTCAATTCCCATCACTTTGATAACCTACTAACTTTCAAAGGTCTACACCTACATGATTTATTGAGATCTAGAAATTTCTTCTGAGATGTCAATACCACCAGATTTAACATCATCTCTTTTGCAACCTCACCTGTGAAAAAAGAACAAGTGTTAGAAGATGACTCGTTCCTGACAACCACTTCTGTCAGTTAGCCAGGCTTAAATCCATGGAATGTGTACCTTATTAATACAGTTATACAGCTAATCCCCATGTTGTGTGTGATAATGAGTCAACTGCACTGCTGAAGGCTAAATATATTACAGCCATGGAATTAACTTTATCAACTAAATGTAAACTAAATAAAAATTAAATCCTGGTTTCTTTAATAAGATATCCTTCATAACACCACATTAATTCAAATTAATTAAATACTTGTCCTCCACTACTGGAACTTCATATCAGCACTGCCATAGTTGCCAAATAAGCTTTTCTCATCATGAATTCAACCTGATATCACCCACAACCCCAGTCTGCACCTACTGGTTGCTCCCTCTCCTCCTGCCCCAGTGTAAATCAGAACCAGATGATCTGCTAAAATTTAAACCATGTTTTAGAATTTCTATATTGAACACACATATGGATAGTAAAATATTTAGGACACAGTAAGCCAACAATGGCCATCCATTTCCTCATGAAACAAATGTGCATAGTTTTTCACTTTTGATACTCACTGAAGAAGAAATGGAACTGCTAAATGAGATCTGTCTGCATCATGGCTTCATTTAATAAAGTTAATTATGAAATTATGTTTATGTATATACTTATATACATACATGCATATATATATATGTATGTATGTATATAAAAGAGCTGCATTTTTAAAAGGACTACTTATTTAACTGTAGATATCAGATGACTGGTAATTCCACCAAACAAATTCCTTTTTCGCTTCATTTTTGAGTCCAGTTACTTTTATTTGTCCTTAAGTATTCAGCAGAAACCAGTAACATCAATAAAAAAATGTCAATTTTGATCTGCCTCATAAGATGCAAGAGCTCTACATAGATTTTCAGTCAGCAGACAGGGTGACTAGAATAGCTATTATTAACAGCCGTTAGACAGCGTGGCAGGATCAGTAGACAGCTCCCTAGATTTAGGCTGGATTAGGTGGATACTGTACTCAGACAGACCTTCAAGCACTGTAAATAACTTTAAAACTCTACATGGTGGCTGTACTCTCTCTGCTGTCAGAACTGGTTAGGTCACATCATGAGATGGTTTACAGCAAAGTGACAAGGACTTTGCTGAATTGCAAACTGTATATGGCTTATCATAATAAATTAAAATTACTTTATACAGGTACTGGAGCAAATGTCTACAAGAATGAGTGAGGCAAAGAAGATTGGCACAGAACTAATCAGAAAATTGCTATAGGAGAGGACAAAATACAGCAGCTTTGCTAGAAAGTTTGCTAGCTTTTAAATAGAATTTTCTGCTTCTCCCCATGCTATCAAATCATTCTTTGGTTTTATGCCATCTGTATTTAAAATAGACTAGTCAAATGGAAATAACTTTTCATTGGGCAGACACCCAAGTTCCATTATATATAAATCGTTGGGGGTAAATACCCAGTTTTCATGAGCCAAAGACAGGACATCAGGATTGTTCATATTAAGAAAGGAATCAAAGCAACACATTTGACAGCAGTTCCTGATTCTGTTTAACAAAAGCACAGGGATCATGCTAGCATTTAACTTTCTTTTTCCTTTAATTTCTAACATGTTTGCCAATATCCATCTCAAAAATTAAACCAAAACCCCATAAAATATAGAACAGAAAATAACTCCAAACCCAAATAACCCAAAACAGCTATTGGTGAAGGGCTTAAATGATCACAGAAATGCTGTTCTTTCTTCTTTACCACTAATACGTTCAGGTCCCCCTTACTGCTCTCTGAAATTCCAGGTTTGTATTCCATAGCACTGCAGCTTTGGAATAGAACAAACAATGAGAAAATTACTTTTACCTCAAGTATTTTGTGCTCTTATGCTAATTACCTCCATGAACTTCAAGAGAGACCACTTTATGCAGCATTCTCCTAGAGCCACAACCCTGCTCAGGACCACAGGCAGGACCAGTTCTTTTGGAGGTTCTTGCCGCCTTTGCCTCTGAGCCACCCCACACTCACTGGCCCAAATTGCTGCCCTGCATGCCAAACCAACAGCGCTGCTCGCCAGGTTCTTTACTGGGCTTCTAGGGAGGAAGATGGCACACGGATTGCACAAACTTCTGCTGCTCCTTTTCAACAGGAGCATCTCTTCATGCCCATCTTGCATTATTAGTAAGGCTTTTAAATTAAGAATAGCCAAGCAGATAAGAGGGTCCTTTCAGAAAGCACTCAAGTATCTTGGAAATTTAAGCCCATATCCCCAAAATATTATAGACTGATTCCTACTCAATCCAAAAAGATCCAGTTGGCCTTAAATTAGCCTTTAAAACTTTAAATTCTACTGAAAGGTGATATGGAAGAGGAACTAGAGCTCTTTTTAAAATTGAAACCAGTCTTTCCTTACATTAACAGCAGCTCCTTTGATAATCTAAGCTGAAAGGAATCCAATATACTTCTCCCTCTCTAGTCTTACTTGTAATACCCTGTTAGCTTGGATAACGAAAAGAGATGAATCCATTTCACTTGCAGCTTCTTGTGCACCAGATGAGCTCGCCAGCCCCCAACACAGCCCAAGCCTGCCTTTGGGAAAACACGGCTGCTCCACGTTTCTCCAGGTAAGTGAATGGAATTACTTTGCTGCTCTTTGTTAGGAAAAATGGGAGGAGTGGGTTAGGGATAACATTTAACAATTGTGGTTACTCTTCAGAAAGAATGCAGATTTTTAATTTATCTTTTAGAATTTCTAGTAATTGCAGCTGGAAAGGGATGCCATTGTTATAATGCACACAATAAGGAAATAAACTGCAGTTCTCCAAAGTATTTTGTTTACTTTCCCACCAAAAAAATCAATGCAATAAAAGCTCTTCAAACTGCTATAAGTCATCTTTACCAAGGTAAGATAAGCATATTTTTGAATCACAGCTAGCCAAAACAAGACCATGATGAACAAAGCTCACCCATAGGAAAAAAAATTTCTTTGTGCTACTAATTTTAAAATACATTTTATCATGTTTCTCTTGAGTGAATTTTCTACAGAATCTTGCAAAATTCATTTACAAATACTCCTGCATTTTGGGAGATAATACAAAAGTTTCACCTATTTACTCCAGCTGCTTCCAGTACCTGCGGCAATTACCCCACTGGGGCGAACTGCAGTTTAGAGTCTACCCAGACTCATGTTCCTACTCCCATTACCTACCAGCAGTTTATTTTTGTTCACCTTATATTCACTAACCCGTGTTAAGAATCTTTAAAAGCAAGTCTACCGCTCCTTTAATTAGTAATTTCCTGAGTTGTATTCTGCTTTTATTTCACCTCTTAATGATTAACAATAACTAAACCCTACCTCATAACAAAAGTAATCTGAAAAGCTCAACAGAAAACTGGAATTTGACTCTCATACTCCAAAGGAGCACAGCTGTGGAAGCACCTGAGCAGCAAGGAGGCCTGGGGGGGCTTTGGGGGCACACTTTCATGTTGCACAGAGGAACAGGAGATCCAGCTGAGGCTGGTCATTTGCTGTTACAGGTACTGTAGGGAGAACTGGAGCTTCTCTGTCTCCACAGAGACAAGAAATAATGAAAGGAAAAACATAAGGTGGTCAAACAGACTTGTTTGGCATCTCCTGGCAGAGCTCAGCATGGAAACACATTTTTAAGGTCCAAGCCTTAGCCCCTGGATACACTGATCCTTGTCCCAGCTGGCTGAGTTGGCAGTGTCTCAGCTGGCAGCTTCCTTGACTTCAGCTATTAATGAGTGTTTCTTATAATTCTAGTTTTCTGTTCCGTCCCCACATGAGAACTTCTGTGCAAGGCAAGTTTATCCAGGCCCATTAATGAATTACCTGTATTAAGAGGATTAAAAACCTAGGTATTTTTCATATCTCAGGATGTACAGCCTATGTATTGTCACACTGGCACTTAGTGATGCTTTTTTACAATTCATAGCATCACTAAGCTTGGAAAAGCCCTCCAAGACCTCCGAGTCCAACCTGTGCCCAATCCCCACCTTGTCCCCAGCCCAGAGCACTGAGTGCTGCATCCAGGCACTCCTTGGACACCCCCAGGGATGGGGACTCCAAACCTCCCTGGGCAGCCCCTTCCAATGCCTGCCCACCCTTTCCATGGAGAAATCCCTCCAGATGTCAAACCTGAACCTCCCCATGCGCAGCTTGAGGCCATTTCCTCTTCTTCTGTCTACCCTGTGCTTTGATGCCCCCACACCCACACAACAGCAATCTTTAGCCTTGGACAAAATTGTACGTTCAGGTCAATTCATAATTAATTTACCAAGGACTCTCATATGCAACAAATCCTTAAATAGGGAATATCACTGGACTTCACAGAAACTTAATCTGATAGTCTCCTAGCTGAAAAAAGATAAAAGTATACAATATTCTAAGAACTATCTGCTTTTATTCAGAATAAAGGTAATTGTATAACCCATTTTATGTCTTCTGAGTTTGCTATCTACAACTCTCAAACTATCACCTTGCTATGAATCTTCTTTGAATAAAAAGGAGGAATAAACCAACAAAAAAGCCAACAAATAACAAATTACCAACCTGATGAAATCCTAGTGGCTTCTCAAGCTCTCATAACTAAAATGCTATCCTTTTGCTTCCTATTTCCCACTTTTCTTTCCTAAAAACTCTGATAACATGAGGAATCTGTTTTCATTTTTACAAGTTTTTGATTTACCCTATGTTGGATTTTTGCAGTAACAGCAAGGTCATGTAAAATCTTTTGTAAATTTTTTGTTGGGTAAAGATTGTATCTGTATTTACTTCTTCTTGCTTTTATGTTTAGTAGGCTTATAAGCACTCATCTTCCCTAATCCTTTTGGACTTCTGCACCTTTCAACCAAGCCTCCTCACAATCCTGCACTCTGACTCAGGGCAGCACTTACTTTCTCTAATCACTGCAAAAATCAAGACCTTTGAATGAGATTATAAATACCGACTTTGATATTGTGTAGACTCCTGTGACAAAAGATAAGAATGATACACCAAATTCACACTAAATCTTTGTGTGCTGCTGAAGCAAACAAATACCCTGCAATATATGATGCCCTCCTGTATTTACTGATACTGAAATCTGGGATGTGCTGCTTGGTACTTGTCATTTCAGTGGTCCTCACCGCTGTGCTGGGAGAACAACGCAGTGTTCACAGGCTGTACATGGCACACAGACATCTTTTGCTGTGGACTGCGGACACGTGAGACAAACCCTTGGGTCGGAGTGAAGTATCGAGGACTGGTGTTCTCCTCCTCACCTTTGCAGGTATGGCTGCTTAAGAGTTTAACAGTCCTCTGCCAGCTTTGCATGTAGATCAAGGGGGATAAAAGGGTGTCCTGGGTTACCGTGTATTCTGTTACCATCTTATGAGCTATTGAAACCAGGTGTAGCAATGTTCCTTGCCTCCTCCCTCCAGACCACCTCCTGTTAATGGGCCCATCAGTGCCTTGCCCCATGACCCACAGATACCTCGATCCTGGACCATCTCCTGTTAATGGGCCCATCAGTGCCTTGCCCCATGACCCACAGATAACTTGCTCCTGGACCATCTCCTGTTAATGGGCCCATCAGTGCCTTGCCCCATGACTCACAGATAACT
>WEIT01032308.1:319912-385120 GCA_013389985.1 Dryoscopus gambensis
TGGGGGTTTTGCAACAGAGGACAGAGCCTTTCCCACTGGATTCCCAGAGGACAGGAGCTACACAACCACCACGGGACTTTCTGAGGAGGACCAGACCCTTTCTACAAGATTGCTGCTCAAACAGAACCACTTCAAAGAGAGCTGCAGCTCTCACCTGACCGGACTGCTACCCCCACCCTGCCTGGCAGGGTGTCAGGGTACCCTGACTCTGTCAGGTTAAGCCAGTGTTTCTGTATTATTGATTTGTTATATATATATATTAGTAAAAGAACTGTTATTCCTATTCCCCGTATCTTTGCCTGAAAACTCTTGATTTCAAAATTATAATTCAGAGGGAAAGGGGTTGCATCTTCCATTCCAAGGGAGGCTCCTGCCTTCCCTTAACAGACATCTGTCTTTCCAAACCAAGACAAAGGGGAATAATGGGTCTTACCAAGAAAAATTTGGACAAGTTCATGTGTCTTCTCTTCCTAAAACTGTGACTGTAGGATGAGGAATGCAAGAATCTTCAGAGGCTGCTACTAACCCCACAGGGCACTGCTACTCAAACAGTCTTTTGAGAGAGATGTGTTTTACAGCTGTAACAACTCCTGAAGTGGCTAAGGTATGTATGATGTTGTGTCTCATCAGGACTTATTTAAAACAATTTAAATATTGTACACAGAGATAGATACGTGTGCACACTTACATTCTCCAAAATCTGAAAAATGTACAAATAATATTTTAAACATACATAATATCTAACTAGAGTTCTGAATTTCATTCTTTCACCCATGCAGCTGGTTTCATTATATAACACCTTGCAGACCTTCCATAATCTAATAACTTTGTCAATGAAGAAAATGCATTTTGGAGGCTAACTAGTGCTATTTTAAAAATAACAGTATTCCTTTTGGTATCTTTCCACCTAACTGGTATAAATCCTTATTAACAAAGGCTTTGACAAGCTCCTGTATCTGCAGAAAGCCCTCCTGAATCTCTCAGCACATTGCAATATTGAACACAGCTCTGTGCCAAGTACCCAGATCTTGAAAACACTTCAGACAACTTCATTTCTTTCAGAATTTAACCATTTGAAACCCACAGGTTTTCAGCTCTTAAGAGGCTTTAAGTTCTCCCTGCAATAAGACACTGTCATTCCTTGATGGTTTTAGAAACACAAAATATTCTGTGGGAACAAGCAAAAGATCAGGCTGATAACAAGCAAAATTCTGATCTCCAGTATTTTTAATTTCTATCCTAATCTCAATTTTTTAAAGTTTCTCTACTTCATAAATAATATTTTTACCACACTCCTTTCACCACTATTTTCTGAACTATCCTATTCCAGGTTCATTACTGCCTGTTATAATCTGGCCACAACATTTTTATTAAACATATATCCCAGGTATCTCAAATAGTGTAAGACAGATACTGTAAGACACCTTTCCCTGGTTTACTATATTGAATGTGGGTGAGGAGAGACTAAAAAAGATTTAAGAGATACAACTGAGGAGGGAGGGAGGACGGAAGGACAGAAGGAAGGAAGGAAGGAAGGAAGGAAGGAAGGAAGGAAGGAGCTTGCTGACTTGCTCTCTGATGTAACTTACACAGCAAAAATGCCCATCAAGTATTTCAAGCAATTTCAAAGAAAAAAAGATATGAAAACAGATATGCTAAAAATGAGGTTGGAAGTTTAAATTGGTGACTAATCCCACTGTAAGTCTGGAACATAGAGAAGCTGTATTTTCAGCCATGATTCCTCACTGCTACACATGTATAGGAGCCTCACCAGAGCTCTGCTCTCCGCTTCACACTTCCTGTCATCTGCTGGAAACACAATCACAGCTGGCACAGAATTTCCACATCACCTTTTCTATACATCCCGTTCAGAAAAAACCCAGCATGCAGCATGCACGTAGAGAAAGCCATACTTTGAATTTTGAGCAATGTACATTCAGTCCAGTGTGCAGCATGATTTCACATGTATTTATAGAAAAGTATCTTGCAAGACAACAGTTTGAAGTACTTGTTCAATGAAATGTCATTCCTATCAACCGCACCATTCTTCGAACAGCCACATCAGACCATTTTTTCACAGCAAGGGGTAGCGTGAAGGGTAGTGTGTTCTTCTGGGTCTTTTGTGTAAGATCAACCCTGTATCAGAAAACAGTAATACAGCTTCCCCCAATTCTTAACAGGTTTCTTTTTTTCTATTATTTCTTAAAGATGCTCCTCAGCACAGACTAAAAGCTTATGTTGTTCACACTCAGACCAGTATTACCATGCAGGGTTTGTAACTATATCTCAGACAGGCATGCTTCCAGGGAGTTTAACAGATACTTTGCTCTTACAATACAAATCAGCAAGACTAGTGGCTTTAAAAAAGTATTCTTGTTAGCAAAATGCTCTGTGAACATTACTTTTATCAAAACCATGTGCCAACTCACCGCACAAATAAATTGCAACCTCATAAAATTGTCAAAATTGTATCCCTTAGGAGCAACAAAAGCACTTTCTGCATTGTAAAATATTTCATATTTTGTTTCTACTACGTAAAGCATAATAGGCTGCATGATTTGATTTACATTTTGGGGATCCAGTACATCTATTAGCTATGTAAAACACAGCACACCAAATATTTCACAGTTTATGCTCAGAGTTTCAATTATTCCTGACACTGAAATAATGAATTGGTGCAGGCAAGAAAGTACTGGGGGGGAACAAAAACCAAAACCGAAACAGAAACACCCAACCAACAACACTACCCAGAGGCTGCTGGCACTGCCCAGGCTCCCCAGGGAATGGGCACGGCCCCGAGGCTGCCAGAGCTCCAGGGGCGTTTGGGCACCGCTGCCAGGGGTACCCAGGGTGGGGCTGGTGGGGGCTCTGTGCAGGGACAGGGTTGGACTGGATGATCCCTGTGGGTCCCTTCCAACCCAGCATATTCTGTGATTCTATGAATAAAAAAGAATTGTCTGCTGACTCTTGCCAGCCTAAATCATTCCAGAGGAAATCAGAAGCCAGGCTGGGTAAACATTAAGAACTAAGAGACCAAAAAAAATTTTAGCTACATAGAAAAATAGTAGCTTTCTAAAACCAGGGTGGGGAAACATTTTAGTTCATGCCTATACCATCATTAACATTGAAATTAATATTCCCATGTGAACTAAGAAAGACTATTTTATGATGTATAAAATATAATCAATTAGCTTGAAATATGAGGAGGAAATAAAGCTAGATAGATTGCTGCTATGAATGAAAACCCTACCTCAGTTCACCAGTTACCAGTTCTGGAAATGAAGATCATATATGCAAGTTAGTAGCCATTTTTTTAAAAAAATCGCACACAAATCCTTGCTTAAAATCCCTTTAGAAGTCTGCCACGTGCAGTAAAAACCCCTGACATTACCTGCACGTCAGCATAGGAACACTGACAGCAATCTGTGCACAAGAGTCACACCTGTACATTTGAACAATTCTTTCATTTTTTCAGATGATGAAACACAAGTTTTCTTCTGCTTCTTTTTTAATTGTAAATAAATTGTTCTGAGTAGTGGAAACAATTGCTCTGATATACATATTAAAACTTTAAGATCAGCTTTGTTATATATGTTGAAGTTTTACTAATGTACCAAAAACACCCTCCTGTGCACGCAAACAGCAAGCCCCCAGGTCCCCAAACAATAGCACTGCCCACCCCACCATAAAAATGACAAACTACGTCCCCAGCAGCAGTACACCCAAACTCTGTAACAGATTAGATTTAAAACTGAGCAATGCACCAAGGCAGCTATTAGTCTTTCAACTCAAGTGTCAACTTCAAGCAAATTAATGGCTGAGCAGTCTCAGCCAAATGGTGCCTTGACAATTACAAACTCCCATTCTAAATCCAAATTCCAGTGCAATATTACTGAATAAGTTTTCTTAACTGTAGTGATTTGCTTGAGTAAAAAAAATACTGCCAAATGTGGTTCTGCAAGTTATCACATCCACTTCACCATCCAATTCTGTAAAGAAAGACACATACTGGAGATGAAAGAAGAAGAGATCAGAGCAGGAATTTGATATACAAGAGCTGGAAGTTACAACACACATGCAACCTTTGTAAAATTCCTCCAACTACACCCACCTACACATAATCTACAGCTAAGATGAAACTGAATATTCTCCAAGAACCAGCATGATGTGAACTATATCTCAGCTTGAAACTACAAAGGAATTGGCCAGTAGTTGAGATTTTTGCACACTACCATCCATTTTCAGCACCCACTCTTGGAATTAGGGAAGACAAGTAAGCAGACAGTAGCAACTAATTGTATGGCTCTTTCCTTCTCCTTAGAGATTTATTTTCTCTCTTCAAAGCTTTATAGATTGATTGCAAAGCTATGCTGTAAATCAAAAGGAAGCCACTACTCATTACCTAGTTAGAATTTTCTGGGATCTTTACTCTGAAGCTATTTCTCTGCTGTTTGATCCAAAGGCCACTGGCAATGTCTATGAGTACACCACTGCCACAGCAGCTGAGACACATTTTTTTCCAGATCCATTTAGTTTGATGAATTTCCACCTGCTTCCAGTTCTAAAGAGAACCAATAGGGCATATGATTCATGGATTCAAAATACTTGTTCAGACCGCACAAAGAAGAAAAAAATATACGTAGCCTAAGAGTGACTCAGAGTGAAAGAAAGTGCATGGTCTACCAGTGTATGCCAACATGCCTAGCTGTGATTACCTACACTTCACCTGAAAAAAAAGGGAAGTAATGCATTTTTCTTCTTCAAGATAAATAAAATTTAAAAGTACTGTTGCCACTGTAAAAGTTATCCCTCAGCAAGAAAAAATACGTTAAAGGACACAAGCATCCTGCTCATCCCTATCAGCTTCTGTCTTCCTGATGTATGTAAGATGGCAGAGAAAGTTTTATTTTCTGGAGTTTTTATCTCTGAAATAGACCAAGCCTCTTCTTTCTACTGCTGCTGGAGGACACTATTCAAACAATGCACTTCCATTTTCCACTCCTTCACTCATGTTCTTTCTACATAAAAACAAATACTTTAAGCCACGTTGTCATCACTGCCAGCTTTGCCCCATGCCTCTGGTTTTAGTACAGTGAACAAAACAGCAAATGGCAGGTCTCTGGCAGCAACCCAGCCTTGATTGCCCAAGCCCTAGCAACTACAGGAGGCACCTGAAAGAGTATGGGTGTATCTTGTGATCTGGGGACCTGTGCTGAGAGTGATGCTGGATGCTAGCAGAGGGCTAATGAGCCCAGATGGAAACAGTGCAGGAAGATGAATGGCACCTGGTAATGATCTGGCATTTATCTGGAGTGACAATGGTGACATCTGTGATTTGCCATGATTTGTAGCTGGATGCCAGGAGCCCTACACCCCATTCAGGTGTTGAGGATTAAGGCAAAGGCATGAGCAGGCAGTCAAGATGAACATGGTGCAAAGTACGGGCTGGCAGGAGGAACCCTGTGCTTGAGCTGGTCCCACTGGCACCCCACACTCCCTACTCAGCCCCTCTGACCACAGCCAAGTGACCTGGTCAGCACAAACCTGTAACACACAGCCTCTGTCTCACGCAGTCTCAAGAGAAATCCTTGAGCAGTCTTTTCCTACACATGCTTGATTTTTCCAAGCTGTCTTCAGAGCATCAAAGCAGTGGCAAAGAGCATAACCCTGCCCCTCCTCTGTCACCGAGAAGGAGGGGAAAGTGGAGCAAGATTAAACGTATAGACTGAACCCTGAAGTAATGATACATGTGGCAAACAACAAAGTAATTTAGCTGAAAATAACCCACAGGGATCATGCCCACAGATGCAGGTACAGCCAGGGGGCCTGTAGAGCAGCAGGACATTCTATGCAGATCAAGTGGGGTAACATGCAGGAGGTCACAGAGCTCCACCTGAGATCTAGCCATGTTGCCTGGGCTACAGAATAGGGTTTGTTAGAGGAGAGCAGTGCATTTCCCCGTATTTTGGAAAAAATTTTTCAGTGCTTGTCACAATAATCTGAAATAACATTCTGAACTGCCGAAAGGCCTCACAAAAACTTTTAGAATTACTTATGCATGCTAAGCAAAACTGAACCAAAACATAACATAACTTCTAGGGAAAAATATACTTACTAAATTTCACTGGAAGTTTTACATAATAACTGAAAGATATCACTGTGTCTACCCACACAAATGAATCTGCAGCCTTTGGAAAGTAAAAAACTTACTGATTTTTACTTGCAAGGTCTTCTCTTCATGTCTCAAAACCAGAAGTTCTTCATTTAATGTTACCTGAGACTATCGAGTATCATCAATATTTTATATTTGGAAAAGTACCAAACCATGTGATAAACACAAATCACTAACTGAGAAAAAAAAAAGTAAAGGTGACTCATCCTGTCCCAGGGTTGGTATACTTGGAACCCATTTGTCTTTATGTCTCACTGCAGTATTATGGTGAATGAATGGTGCTTCTGACTCAAACTTCAGCTACAAGGCTGCACAACATTCCTCTTAGCATCTCACAACTAGTGTCACTTTGCAAGTCTTTGAGCACATAATGCAAGTTCTATCAATTTTATCAAAGTTTTGTCACAGTTAATGACCTGACTGTATCCAGCACCAAAAAACATACATGAGAAAATAGGGAAGGGGCAGGAAATCTGCTGCGTTTGGATCTGTTACTTAGGTAATAGAAAAATACTATTTTAATTTCTGCTAGGAATAATGCACAGGCTTTGATTTGATAAGTCCTAAACAAACAGCAGAATTAAGGAAGTAGAAATGCACACCCACGTCGCACCTCCTCCAAAGGATGTGGGTTTCCCCGAAGGCAAGATCAGCTCCCACTCGCCACTGGCTCCGCAGAGCCGCGGCCGAGATGAGCACGCTGCTCCTGCGCACCGGAACGTGTCCCTGGGCTGCAGCCGAGAATCACATCCAGCCGTGTTCCTAAGCAACCCCACACCCCCTCCACACTCTGCCCCTGCTGCCACCTCCAGACAAGAGGTTTTAATCATCAATTCACTCCGCATCCAATGTGCACGAACCCCATCGGGAGAGGCTTGGGCACAGTACTGCATTAAGCAGCATCAGGCAGCTTCAGCCCCGATTTTGTCTTCACCTAGGCACGCAGACTACAACTAAAACACAGCACTTTTACCTTTCAGTTGTTTATAAAGAAAAGTTTTTAAAAAAATCCTGGCTCAAACATAAAATAATGCAAATACAAGCTAATTTTTTTTATTCTTGCCAGCAGGTACGAAAACATTCTGTTAGAGGTACTGAGGGTTAAACTTTTTTTTGACATTTATAATATTCAGTGCTGGAAAAAAAATCTCAGCAAAGAATAATTGCTCCCACAGGGACCAATCCATGGGTCACAGTTTTTTGCACTTGATGGCAACAGAGCCTTGAATGAGATTTTCTGTAAAACCCAGATTTAAGCTTGCAGCATAATCACAATGCTTGCCCTAGCTTTAGAAGCTGAGCTAAAGCACCACTTCTACAGTGTAATTATTCTACATATGTTTCAAAAACCCATGGGGAAATTTTATTATTCAGAAGAATAAATAGGGTAAAAATAAATGGTTTTTAATTTTAGCCAATTTTTAAACTCCTTATGAATTTTCATTTTTCTTATGCAAGTTTAAGTCCATGGGAGAAAGGATTTGCCTTGAAGAAATAATTAAACTTTCATCTTCAGTTACGCTTCTTTGCAAATACACAGCCACCCACATAGCACACAACGCATAAGTGCTGTTCAGTGACAGAGTGCCAACATAATCACTAATGCCTCATAATCTTCCTTTCAGTTTCAAATTGAATATTTGAAGTTTGAACTTGTGTTCAACAACCCAGAGCAGGCAGAAATGCAGTAAGGGCTTAGTTTAAAAGGGCGTTGGTGTCCCAGCATAGAACTTAATTTGCCCTCAATAGATTTTTAAATACTTGAACTATTCTGAGAGGAAAAGGCAGTAATTTGTCATTTGGGATATGTAAACCTACTATTTTAAGGATAATAAAAGATTATAACACTCAGTTTATGATGACAATGTCTCGACCAAATTTAGTCAGGTGCAGGAGTCAGAATTTTTAAGGGAAGGGAAGCTCAGGAAGCAGGTTCAGGAAGATCCAGACACACTTTGCAACTAAGTCTACCATGACACCTTCTCCAATTCCTGGGAACATATCAACATTCCTTTCTTTATGCAGGGACCAAACAAATGACCACACAAGTGCTCTGTAGGCAGGTCAAAAAATCTGCACTATCCCCTCACTGTTAAACACTTTGTGCCCTGTTCACAAGGTTCCCCGATCCATTCTCTGGTCTCAAGGCACACCCCTCTGGAAACATGCTGCTCCTTTTGCCTGGAGCTCAGGCTGCTTTCCAGAACCTGAGCTGGCTGAAGGAAAGGGTGGAAAAACCAATCACCAACAGTGGAAATCAGAGGTTAATACAGACTGAGGGACTGAAATAGGATTAATTTTCAATGGTTATTCTAAACTGCACAAGGAACCCAAATCAAGCTCCAAGGGCCTATCATAGGTGATAAAATCACTACATTGATCCCAAGTATTAGAGCCAATACGAACATGAAACACAAAGTAAAACAGAAAACTACCAGAAATAAGTTACACCATCTACTCAAGAACTCCTTCAAGTAACAGAGGCCTCCTTGCCCCACCAGCCCCAAATAACCAACAAGCTCACCTGATCCAAAAAAATTCTACACCCACTCAGAGATTTTATGGACACAAGTCTCTGATCTGCAGCAGAAACAGCACTGGCCAGAACCTGCCTCTATTTAATGGTTTCTTGTCATATGATACCCACTTCCTTCTCACAAAGACAGAATCACTGATGAAAAGCGGATGATTCCTCCCTCAACATAAACATCTCAGAAATCTCTCCCAGTCTTGCAGGACTGGGAAGCCAATTCCTGAATGCTGTAGTGATTTCCAACCCAAACAACGTATTAGTAACAGACATATTCTTCTTTTCTTCCTTCAAACACACAATAAAGGAAAAAACCCAAAAACTGGAGAGTTGACCCAATGTAATGTATTACATTCAGCATCAAACCTTCCATTACAGAGCAAATCTAGAGGTTACACAGGCAAAAGGCTATTAATAAATCACATGTAATCCTAAACTTCACAGTCCTAGCACTTAAACTTACAGTTACACTGTGCACCCAAACAACTCCACACAATTTTTGCAAATTATCTGCTAACCAGAGACAGAAGAATGCTCACCCACCTCTGCCACTCAGTATTGACCAAGAGGACATAGCGGGTTCATTCTGAAATAGGAAAGAGCAGAAATCCAATCCAATACTCCTGAAGGATATGTCACTTTACAACAGGTTTGTACCAAGGGAGAAGTGATAGCAACTGTACCTTATGCTAATGGATTTATTTGTGGACCCTTCACATATCTTATTAGTTCTTTTAAATATACAGGTTTCAACAGACAAATTGCGAGACCCAGAGTCAGTTGTCAGCAAGGCTCTTTGTGGCTCTTATTTGCCAAGACTGCCTGAAGGCTCAATTTGATTTTAGCAGAAACATCACCTCTGCTGTCTAATGTCATTCAGATTCCTCTCCAGTCCTAGCATCTTCCATCTCTTCTGCCTGCCTACCAGAGGAGGTGTCTTGCCAGACCTGTTATTTGTGAACAAAGGACGAGTGGGGGGGTGAGTGGTAGTCAGTGACCATCTCGGGCAGAGTGACCATGAAATGTTAGCATTTTCCATACTGGGTGAAGTAAGGAAGGACACCAGTGGAATTTCCACCTTGGACTTACAGCAGGCAGACTTGGGCCTGTTTAGGACACTGATTGACAGAGTCCTTTGGGAGTCAGTCCTGAAGGACAAAGGAGTCCAGAGCGCTGGATATGCTTTAAAAAGGAACAGTTAAATATTCAGGAGCAGGCTCTCTCCATGCGTAGGAACACAAGTTGCTGGGGAGAAAGACCAGCCTAGTTAAACAGAAAACTTAGGCTGGAGATTATAGGGAAAAAAGAGAATCTACCATTTCTGGAAGAGGTGCCAGGTAATTTAGGAGGACTACAAGGATGACACAAGGTCATGCAGGGGAAAATCAGATGAATTAAAGCCCAACTAAAACTTGATTTGACCAGTTAAAGACAACAAAAAAAATTTCTACAAAAACCTTGGCAGCAAAAGGAGAGTCAAGAGTGTCTCCATCATTTGTTGAATGCAAGAGGGTAGTGCAGTGACAGGGAATGAGGAACAGGCAGAGGTACTTAATGCCTTCTTTGCCTCAGTCTTCAATATCAGGACAAGTTGTCCTCAGGATAGCCAGCTCCTAGAGCTGGAAGCTGGTGATGGGGAGATGAGTGAAGCCCCCATAATCCAGAAGGAGGTGGTTAGTGACCTGCCCTGCCACTTAGACACTCACAAGTCTATGGGCCCTGATGAGATCCACCCCAGAGTGGCAAAAGAACTGGCCAAACCACTCTCCATCCTCTACCAGCAGTCCTGGTTAACTGAAGAAGTTCCAGCTGACTAGAAATTAGCACATGTAACACCCATCTACCAGAAGAGTTGGCAGGCTGATCTGGGGAACTCCAGGCCTGTCAGCCTGACCTCAGTTCTGGGCAAAGTTATGGAGCATATCATCCTGAGTGCCATCACACAGCATGTGCAGGACAACCAGGGGATCAAGCCTAGCCAACATGGATTTATAAAGGCAGATCCTGCTTGATCAACTTGATCTTCTTCAATGACAAAGTGACCACTTAGCAGATGAGGGGAAGGCTGTGGATGTGTCTATCTGGACTTCAGTAAAGCATTTGACACCATCTCAAACAGCATCCTCCTGTAGCTGCTTGTGGCTTAGATGGGTGGACTCTGATGGGTAAAAAAGTGGCTGACAGCCAGGGCTAGAGTTGTGGTGAATGAAGCTAAATCCAGCTGGGGCCAGTTGCTAGTGGTGTTCCTCAGGGCTCAGTTCTGGGGCTGGTCCTGGTTAACATCTTTATTGATGAGCTGGATGAGAGCACCCTCAGTAAATTTGCAGACACACAGTTGGGTGGGAGTGTGGATCTGCTGGAGGGCGGGAAGGCTCTGCAGTGAGACTTGGACAGACTGGATCAGTGGGCCAAGGACAGGGCCTGAGGTTCCACAAGGCCAAGTGCCATGTCCTGCAGGTCACCAGCTGGGGCAGGGTGAGCCGGTGTGTGCCCACGTGGGCGAGCGGCCAGCGGCACCTGGGCTGGGTGAGCACTGGTGTGGGCAGCAGGAGCAGGGCAGCGCCTGTCCCTCTGTGCCGGGCCCTGGTGAGCCACACCCCGAGCGCTGTGTCCGGCTCTGGGCCCCTCATGAAAAAGGGCATTGAGGGGCTGGAGTGTGTCCAGAGACGGGCAGCAAGGCTCATGAAGGGTCCAGAAAACATGTCCCATGAGGTGTAGCTGAGGGAGCTGGGTTTGTTTAGTCTAGAGAAGAGAAGGCTCAGACCTCATTCTCTCCAATTCCCCGACAGGAGGGTGCAGTGAGCTGAGGCTGATCTCTTCTGCTGTGCTTACAGTGAGAGGACAAGATGAAATGGCCTGAAGCTGAAACAGGAGAGACTCTGATTAGGTATCAGAAAAAAATTTTTCACTGTTACAACAGACATTAGAGATGCTGCTTAATAAGCTGTGTCATTTGCACACTATGATGATGAGGATGCTCTAAGAATAAATTTGGAAAAGAATTTCTGCAGCGGGCATACCAGCAGCAGGGAACAAAATCTGCTCTTTTTCTTTTCATGTGTGTAAAATAGGTCTAATTCTCAGTTCAGTGTGTGATATCATGACATTAATGGACAGTCTTGATATCTACCCATTTCCTTCAAGTTGAGCTTCTGGTCTCTGATCATGATCACGAGCAATTCTGTTTATCAAAAGATGGCCAGGAAACACAAAGTTCTCAAGTCCCTGATTCATCAGTAATTAGCAAAAATTATTGAGGTAAAGCTTACAATGCAGATAAAGCCTAACATAGGGTAGAATCTTTACTTTTGACTTGTCTGAACAAGCATGAACAAAATCCACATCAAATAATAATTTCAGCCTGCTGTCTTTTACAATGAGTTTCATTTCACATATCTCCAATCTTAGCTTGTTGTTAGCAATGTTAATTAGTTCACTATCTCAAGGCCACACTGAAGTCAGTAAAAACTGAGATCACTGCTAATTTGAGAAGAAAGCCTGTTCTTCCTTTAATACAGTAATAGTCACTGCAGAAAACATCCATAGAAATTAGTAATGCTTGCACCTTTCAATCTGTTATAAAATTAAAATAAAAATTGCTACTACTTTTTCATTTCCAAAAAGATAACCATTGGATAATTATGAATTATCACATTTACTATATTACTAACCCTGTGAGGGCATACAATGACATAGCATTCCAAGTTGCTATGCCACAAGCCAAGTTCTGTATGCACACACACGGTTTATATCCTGCCACAGCTCTCTTTCTGAAAGGAGAGAAATGAAGGGAACCATTTTCCAACACGAGCATGGTAATTTTCTTTGGTATCTTTGGGATGGGACTTATTTTACATTTCTCACGGTCCAATTTCACAAGTTTTTTGTAGAAGGTAAAACCCAATTATGTGAAATTTCAATGACAAGTCACAAGAGTGGCCTGTGCAAATAAACAGTGCTCTTGCACCAGGACATGACGGAAAGACAGGACATCTGAGCTTCCCCCAGGACCTCCTGCAAAGGGAAAATGCTGACAGGTTACTGGGGATATACTAAAACTGCTCTGCTCCCTCCCAGCAGCTAATGGAGTCCATCACCAACCACCATGAACATACTGACCAGCAGTTCAGGTAAAATGGGTCTCCAAGGTTGTAGTGCCCCAAGAAATTTCTAACTCTCACATTTCTCCTCTCAGCTGGGCAGAAGGGGCAGAGTAGGTCAGCTGGAAGTGGGTATATGTTTGCCAGGGCTGGGGCAGCTGAAACCTCTCCAGCGGATTTACGTCTCCTAGAGCAGATGAGGTGTTGAGACAGGAGGCCCTCATGCTCACAGGTAATCCTCTCCCGTTTCTGCTGAGTCGAGTGTGCACACATTTGCAATTGTGTCTCTGTATGTCACAGTAGAGAAACAATGCTCAGGGGTTTTCTAAAGCAATTTTTAAATTTAGATTTATTTAAAGACTGTTTACAACCTCACTTCAGCTGGATTAGGAAATGAGTGGTGACAGCCTAATTTAAAACATCAAAGGACCAGCTGTACGTAGGGAAGGCAGGCAGGAGGGGAAGGCTGCAGGAAGTGTCTCTCTGAATCCAGTTGCTCTTCCAGGCAAACACATTATATCTCACTTCCCTCTGGGCACTGAACACATGAGATTCAGCAGCTCACTCAAACGAAGCAATTAGCAGGTACTCAGCATTGCTGTCAGAGCTGTCAGCACTAAGCTGCCTACCTGGCCCTGGACACTGTAGGTCAGCTCATATCACCATTTTTAGGAAGTCCTGGATGACCCCTGCTGCCCCTAACATGGGCACAGGTACAAAACCACTGCTCAGCTACTCCTTCCCTGCCAGCCCCAGTGTATCCATGTCGAACAGAAGCTCCTGGCCTGCTGTGTAGTGAGGATTTCTTGCAAAAAACAGATATTGTGGCTGACCCACTTCTTCCTTCAACCCTTGTGCTAGAACTAGATACACAGACAATAATATCAGGTACAGGATCATCTTACACCAATCCAGACAGCAGGCAGACTCCCGTCCTACCACACAGGTCTGCAGAAACAAAGGAAAAATCAGTGGATTGCATTGGGGTTTCTAAAATGCAGGAGAACGTCACCTTCCACCTCTCTCTCAGTTTTTCATGTATTTTAAAGTTTTAAAACTAACCTTTTGATAGCTGCACCCTACATTTAAAAACACATCACCTCTAATTGCAAGGCGGTTTCGGAAATAAGGCAGTCAAGCCATTTACTGGCTACACAACCCTAACTGTTAAAAAAAAAAAGGAGGAATAAGAAAAAGACATAAAATATGTAACTGAGCAGACTAACATGCTGCTTGAGACTAACAGAGTCCCAGTCTCGTTTAATAAAAATACACAAACACCAGTGAGGGTCATGATACAATTCAACACTATGCCCAGGCCAAAAAGCAACTGTGAAAGATTCACCTGTGTATTTTTGTCAGCTGCAGTGGGTATTCTTATTTACTATCTGTGCACACTTAGCTGAAGGACTTATGAAGGTTATAATTAAGCTGAAATTCTATCCAGCCTCCAGAAAAAAAACCAAATATTTTTGAGGATCATTTGCTGCAAAAGTCAGCAACTTTTTCGAAAACATTCAAGGAGCAATATCATCAGGAAATGGTAAGTGGCAAATACTGACTAGCTAAAATAATCAGCACTTCACTAAAAAGAAATACTCAAGGGAAAGCAAAATTCTTCTGGCTATTTTCTCCTTTTTAGTGAAATAACACATATGCTTTATTTTCAGTTTGTTCCACTGGAGCAGATGAGAGAGAGAAAAATGAAAGATGAGAGGCATAATCCGTGAGAGGGCTCTCAGACTTCCACAGACAGTGAAATTTAACACTGACAGATACAACAGCAACTCATCTCAGAGCCCAAGCTCTGCTCTGGAATCAGGGACAGCACTGAAAAGAATAGGGATAAAGAACTTTTATCAGCCTCAGCTGGTAAAAGAGGCAAGGTGTAAAAATAGTCTGTAAGCATTGTAAACCAACAAGAAAAAATCTCTGTAACTGCTTTCTTGCCATTTTATTCTTCAAATTATTGCTGTTATAGCAGAGCAGAGTTTAAGTTTAGTATTAACTGCTACAAAATCCCCACAATTATTTCCCCTCACAACGAAGAATTTTTTCCTAATACCCCATCTAGACCTGGCCTCTGTCAGTGGGAAGCCATATCCCCTTGTCTTGTCACTCCATGTCCTTGTAAATTGTCTCCCTCCATCTTTCTGGTAGCTCCTTCAGGCACTGCAAGGCCACCCTGAGGGCATCCCAAAGCTTCTCGTCTCCAGGCTGAAGCATCCCAGCCCTGCCAGCCTTTGCTCCCAGCAGAGCTGCTACATCCCTCTGCTCGTGCTGGTGCCTCCTCTGGGCTCTCTGCAGCAGCTCCAGGCCCTCCCTGTGCTGGCCCGGGGCTGGGGCAGCTCTGCAGGTGGGGGCTCAGCTGAGCACAGGGGCAGAATCCTCCCTCCTCTGCTGCCCACACTGTCTGCTCTGTACACTGGCCACTGCCCCCTGAACACTGGCCACTGCCCCCTGAACACTGGCCACTGCCCCCTGTACACTGGCCAATGTCCCCTGTATGCTGGCCACCGTCCCCTGTACGCTGGCCACTGCTCCGCTGTTTTGAAAGGCTCCACTCGAGAGGATCAGGACCCAGGTTTTGGGTACTGGAATCAGTTACTTGCACGGTAACCCCAAGGTGCTCAGCAGCAGCAGAAGTTTCAGAGACAGCCCCATAATCCAGGGAGGTGTCGGACAAGGGAATGGGTGTTTAGGCCTGGTTTAGTGCTGCCTGCAGTCGTCAAGGCAGTGATAAATACATCATCATTTAATGAACTCAGGACTGTGCACACACTCCTATCACAGTGACACCAAAAGGGTTAATTCAATTTTTACTGTGCCTGTGAAGATTTTAGCAAAGAAACAAGGCATGCAAAAGCTGCTTTCAGCAAGGACAGTTGGAAGATAAGAAGACATCTGGCTCAAGAATGCCATGATAGACAAAACAAAGGACTGAATCTCTGGGAATATGGGGTGAGATTTATGGTAATGGGTAAATTTTAATATGCATGCAGCAACTGTATATAAGTAACACTCTTATAGAATCACGTGTCCATGTTAGGTTAGGATCTCCTGCATGAACCTCAGGCCTAAATAAACGATGCCCTCTTTAATGCTGGAGAGTCTTATTCCGATATTTTGGACATATAGCACCTTCAGTGCTATTAAGAAAAGGATAAATCCCCACAAAAATGGGAAATGCATACAACAGCTGTGTGTCCAGAATTCGGGATGCAGGAAGTCACTCACCTGTTGCTACAGCATACACTTTCACATCATTCCCCATTCAAACTGACAATTCCAAGCAGCCACGCCAATCTTAAAAATGTTCTTTTAATAAAAAGGGAACAAATGAGGAAATGCACAGAAGATTCCATTCTTCATTTGGTAAACAGTACACAGATGAAATCCAGAAACTGATAAACACTGATCTAGAGAAGTTATCTCAAGGCCCTTAGAGCACTCTGAAACAGATGACTGTAGATCCTAATTAGGACTTTCAGTGTGTTTATATATAGACACAAAACATTTTTGTCTATATATGCACACTTAACTTTGCTGAAATCACAGATTTTATTCACAGACTTCTCAAACCAAAGAGATTGCTTTTACTATTTTGCTGTATTTTTAACAATATATTCACTACAGAGCAGTTTCATAATTAAAAGCCTTTAATTAAAGAAGATAAATTAAACATGAGATAAGCACAAATACTAAACAAACTGCTTCAGAGAAAATCCAGAATCTGACCTACCAAAATGACTTTATATGCAATTACACAGGCTGTGAATTACTGTTTGGAGATAATTGCCTTGGCTGTATCCTTAAAGTCAACAGACCACACAATAAAGTTAAATAATATCAAACCAAAAAAGAAGTCAGGGCTGATTGGAATTGCGCTTAGATGCATTTTTTTTTTAATATATCTCAGCATTAACACACTACTGGTTCAAAATAATTTACCAGTGTTTAACCAAACGGACAAAGAAAAGGCAACACTTAGGTCCTACATCCAGTAACAGAAAATTTTAATTGCTTTTGGGATCTCTGCTATTATTCTTCCTAGCAGACAGGATTTACATTTTTAGGGCCCTTTTTCCCTAAAGGAACGGGAGTGGGGATGAATTCCACCAGTAAAAGAAACTGAAGTTCTAATTATAGTCTCCAAGGCAGACACAGTAGAGCAGTCTGCCAAGACCTCTTTCATTAGCTAAGTAACTTCAAACTCTTTCAAGTGTAATCTATCAAGATGTATGGAAGAATAGAAAGCAATTTTATGTAGGTGTAATAGCTGCTTAATTTATTTTTTTCAATTGAAAGACACAAATAATCTTTTCAAAACGTTGATGTATGAAGGAGCTAGTTAGGGAAGAATGAAAGTCCTGGAGAAAAAAGGTAATATACCTTGTAGACTTACAGAAAAGTGTTTATATATATATTTGTTGTATAGCATTTAAATCAAACTGCCAAGATCATGACATTTAAAAGCACCTGGGAACAAACTCTGCTCCATGGAAATTTTTGATTGCTAATGACTCCCAGAGCCAAAATTTCACTATCAGTATGTATAGCATGGCCAGCGAGTAAAATAAACACAAACACAAAGTCCAAAAATAAAGTTAAAGACAGAATGTAAACAATATTCTTTTTCCGTTACCTGGTGGTATATGTAAATGCAATTTGAAGCACTGACAAATTATAGGCATGAGCCTAGAGTATCTGCAGAAATTTAAACTGCTAAACTGTAACATTAGTTTCTCCATATTGCTTATGTTCTACAGGCTTTATTTGTCTTTTGAGCTACCTTGAAATCCTGATGACAAGTATTGTGGTCTCTTTACATTCCCTTCGTTGCGTGCTGCCCTAGCCTGCTTACAAGCCTTTGAAAAAACTACTGCCAGGAAACAACAGTAACCAACATATGACTGCTATTTTCTATTTCTTCATTATGCAAATACTTTGAAAATACCATGTACAAACTAAAAATAAATTGACTTAATGATTAAAACCATGCTTTATAAGATAAATGCTGATGATCTAATGGAAATATTGATTCAAGAGAGGAGGCAATGTTTTCCTTAGATCTAGACACATCATTACTGTATCAGTTAGGACCAGCCAAGCCCCTCACGGATGCCTGTACAGCTCGTTCTTTTCAACACAAGAGATATCTGCTGCTTTCTCATTGACTTCTCAGCAGCTGTAGAACACCCATTACACGTCTGAGCTGAGCTCCTTGAACAGGCTAAGTACAGGTACTGCTGGCTTGTAATTGCAGGCAAAATGTAACTGAACACAGCCTTTCATAAGACTCTTAAACGCCCACACATGCAGTCTTCTGGGCATAACCAGACTAAAGGCAATGTTTAACCATAAACACCATTTTACTGGATGGCTTAAAACAATGAAAACAGTTATTTCATAAAGCTTCTGTAAATTACTGTAACTCCAGGAAGAGAGAGATGCTACACTTAACCAAAAAATAATCGCCCCTCATCAAATCCATGTTTGAAACGGATGAAGTACTGCCTCAAAATAACAAAATAATGCTTCCAAGGGCCTTCAAACAGCAATGAGCTCTTAGCTGCAACTGAATCCATGCTACTGCATTGTCTCAGCTATTGCTTTTCCCTCTACTATAGAGATATTCTCTTTTTTATTATAATTACTGGAAGAACTCTTACCTCTCCATCTCGTATTCTTTCATTCCTACTTTTACGGCCTTCATTACCTGGAAGATACATATTAGCATGGGACCATCACAGCAGGAAGGAATCTCATATTTATAAATTTATGACTTACAACTATCTCCAGAGAAACCTATATTACAAAAATATCATCTGTACTTCATTTAAATTTACGTCAGTAGATGCATTTTAAAACTACACTGGAATCAGACATTTTAATCTTTAAAAATGTCTGCAGTCTCCAACAATAAAGCAAGTTTAATTGCCAAACTACTATATCCTAATGAAGTGCAGCTCATCAAAATACCAATGTTTAATTGTGAAAGCTCTGGTGAACATGGCAGCAAGTCCTTTTGCTCTATTTTGGCAAAACAAAGCTAAGAACTGGATTATCCTACAGTGGGAGAGTTTCTTTTATACTTTGCAATCTAAATCAACAGAAAACTACTAGAGTTAACACTGTTTTTTAAGTCATAAATCTGATCCTTGCCCTCAGATTTGCTAAGAAAATTTCGTCTGTTTCTGTATTATAGAAGTTCTAGGCAGCTGCTCTGCAGAAAAAAATACTTTCAGATGTGATAAGATTATTCAAGGATGATGAAAAACCCAAGAGCATGAATGCAAAATTACTAGCCCTTGAGTCTTCAATTTTACAATATTCATTTTAAAACATTCTTACACTTCATAGTTCGGATATCTGAGGAGCAGGAGCCAAGACAACAGCTGAGTCAGTAACCTCATCAGCTACTTTTACCTAAGCTCCCTCTGGTCATCACCACTCTCAGAACTCATGGCAGATCTGCACCACTATACGGAGTACTGGACTGACACAAAAGTTACTTTCATCATCACCACCAGGAGAGCAGGACATCTCCCATGGCATAGTGCCAGGCCCAACCTGAGCAGCCTTGCTGAGAGCCTGGACTTGCCTTTGCCACACTGGTATGGCAACAGAATAGCAGGGTTCAGCACTGCCCCAGGGGCATTACCCGCTCTGAGGAGCTCCCTGAGGAACCTGTCCCTGTCCTACACTGTGCAGACAAAGACCTCCCCAGTCCACCACGATCTGTGCACAGTTACCTGCTGGGTAAACTTTTCAGAGCTGCACATGGGCCTGAATAATCTTGATCTTTTCTTTCTCCGTCATTATACAGGTATTTGTGCACACAGAACAGATAGACTGCAAGCAGGTCACCTTCTGCTGAGGCTCCAGCTCTCGCCCAAACCCACACTTCATTTCTCATACATCACAAAAGCACCAGTGAGTTCAAGGACAATAAAAGGTATATTACTGGGCTGCAATAAGAGGGATATTATCCTCTTATTTCTATCCAGCCTTTCCATTATTTTATTACTAAGCAATTCTGGATTGCTGGGGACATTTTCTGAGTACCATTGCTACACTGAGAGCAAAAATTATTAACAATAAAGGATCCATTACCTCTTTATGAGCTTCACTGGAGATTTTATTGGTGTAGCGCAGAACTTCCAACTCCATGTCTGTCTTAATGACACGACTTAAAGAGAAGAAGAACAGATAGCATGTTAGGCTGCAACTTCACAGCTTAAGAACAGAAAACGAAAAAACCCTGAAAATAATATGCATCGCCTATAACAAGATTAGATCAAGAACACCTCAAGAGCAAATAGCTATTATTCATGACAGCAAAATATTGTTGGCATTGATTCAGCATTAGCAAAACAATCTTACAAAGGGAAGTCACAAGAATTTCAAACATCAGCCTGCCCTATTAAATACTTATAAACAAGTGGTTCAACCAATATTTTTTCAACTCATTCTACAATACATTAGGAACAAAACCAATGCAATTCTGCATTTGTCATGACTCTAACACTACTTCAAATGGAGTATTTCCACAAGCATGCTTGATTTCCTTTTAAACACAATTTAAAACTATTTTACATAATTAAATTCCCAGAGCTCCAGAATTTCCGTTCAGCACAATCCCAACTCCCACCTATTTGCATTACCTCGAAAGGTGGGTGGGGGTGGTGTGAAAAAATGCTGGTTTTGTTTGGTATTAAAAACCCCAAACCATGAAATTCAGAAACCACAGCAGCAATTACAGCCATGATGTCCATTCTTTCACACGTTTCTGAAGGAAAATAAAAAACAAAAAAACCCAAAACCAACCAATGCCCTAAAACCCCCATCCTACTCTTAGTGCCTTATGAGATACTGAATTTGTGTATGTTTATGAGCCTTTATACTCTCTTCTGAACTCATCTCAAAAATGCACCATTTAACTCTTCTCTACTACATATATTTCTATCACGTATTTCAAATAAAAGCAGCTAGTTCGTGTGACATGAACAGTAAAGCAGACACACTTCCATAACCTCTATTAAACACCACACTCTTTCCACTGTTACACATACTGAATTCCTAGTATTTTTCATGCCCATCTCAAAGGCAGCTGTGAAGTACATACTTACTGTTTACAAAGTACAGAACAACTTCTATTGAATTGCATGAAAATATTTCAATCATATTTTTCAGCTGCACTCCAGAGTTTGCAGCAGTTACGAAGAACCATAACTGTTACACTTTGAAACTGCCACCAAGACCTCTCTTTTTTATTTTAACACGCTCATCCTCACAGTGCTGTAGAAAACTATTTACTGTATTTCTGCTCTGTAGTTTGTTCTAATGAGCCCAGAAACAAGTTTCTCAGCCATGAGTGCCTTTGATGTGAGATTACAGCATTTCCCACAGACGGTGCATTACTACAGCACAGCCACTCCCCTTCAAACGCAACTCTTCTGGCAAGAGTAAAGGTACCTTTGTAAAATCGTGATACTGATCAAAATGCTTTTACAAACAGAAACACTGTAGAGGGGAGTTCTTCTTAGTCAATTGGAATATGACACAAAATAATCACTATGCAATCGAGAATGAGAAGTACAAGGTTATAAAATGCACACCCAGGTGAAAAAATTACACTGGGATGGTAAAATCTGCTGACCATGAGTGAGGAAACAAACTTCCGCTCCTGTCTTTCAGTCAAGACATAAAAACGAGTGGCTCAAATATATTCCAGTTAGAATGAGGTAGCAAAGGCTTATAGATTTTTAAATTTTTTTTTTTTAAATCCTGTTCCTTGGAAGACTGCATGGGCTAGCAGGGTAATTTAAAACTTGTTTGATGTGCCTTTATATTACTCTCAATATACAGTACATATCCATGCTCTGCAATTGCCTGAAAAACAGGTTGTTTCATAATTCAGCTGCCTAATCTTTTTATTGGAACTTGCTAGTAATACAAGTTAGTAACTGCTGCACAGCAAGTGCAAACAGTATTAGAAACCATTTCCCTTGACCTGGGCATAAGGCTTCAGGACCAAGGTATTTGTATTAGATCACAACTTCTCAGGTATCTGTTTGAATATAGAAATTCATGCTCAGCCTCAGACTGACTATTTATGCAATGCAATCCCTTCATTCACACAAGGTCAGGCACCGAAATATTTTACAGAAAATATTTAGTCATTCTGAGACCAACAAAAACAACTACCAGAAGGGAGGAGAGGGAGGATGTACAGTTGTGCAGGTAACAGGATTAACTTCACCCTACATCAGATACCAGAAAAGTTCCTGGGCCCTAATGTTACAGTGGTACTGTTGATGGAGCTCCCACAGCATGGCTGGGTAGTAGAAATGCATGTATTTCACCACCTTCTCACTGTTTTGATGGTGCAAAAAGCAGCACCCTCCCAAGCCAGGTTTACAGCAGTGGTTGGCACTTCAGGGCAATCATGCATGTTATGAGTGTCCACAGTTCTCATGATGTTTTTCCCCCGCTTCCAAAATAAGGATAGGAACAAAATCCCATCTTATTCATGAATGCGAACTTCAATATTCTATTAAAAACAGTTCTTGGACCAGTTACAGCCTCTGCATCAATGCAATAATGTTTTAATAGGAACAAATCATTTCCAGGCTGCGGCTAATGCAATCGCCAAAATGTACAGATTCCACATGTAAGGCATTCCTCAGATTAGCAGGGGGGCCACTCAGTGCAATCTGGTTGAAAGAGAAGCACAAATCTCTGACTGTCAGGACTGACCTAAAACTTTCACTTTTTTTTTTTCCTCATTTTACCAGTGTAAAACCATTTCTTCTTCCTCATTCTCCTTTCACACAGATTTTCTGCTTTTATTTTCACTTGGCCATATGAGCAGCTGGTCTTTTCACACATCAGTCATCCGACAGGAGAGAGAAATTTTAATATAGACAAGTATCATTTCAATCCTGAAATTGCATTTGGGCATTTTAAATGTCTGGATACCAAATTACATGCATGACCTAATCAAGTGGTCAAGAGCATATAGAATTTGAGGCAATTATGAGGCTGAAACTCACATAACTCAACTGTATTTTCTTAAACCAGTGCTCTCCTCAAAGATACACAAATTGGTTCTCTATGTGCATTCTGCAGCACTGATAATGCTGCCAGAAGTATTTGTTTCCAGTTACCAGAACAGTGTTTTATCAGCTGGCTTGTTTTGCTGCTTTTTAGTACATGTGTGCAACCTTAATGTCTCCTTTCTGCGACATACATGGAAAACACCTGGGAATGCCCACTCCTCCTTTTGCTTCTGGAAATAGTAGATTTACAGACCACCCAATAAGTAAGGATGATGCCCATGTAGACAGACTTCACAGTCCTGCCTTATCTTTACCCTTTCGCACCTCTGCTGTTACCTTTCCACATTTTATTTATAGAAATTTCTCTACCACAGCTTATACATTTATGCTCTTCTGCAATGCATAAAACCTGCTAACTGAATTAGCATCAAAGCCAGCAAACATAGCAATGCACTTATGCAAAGGAGAAGCATCACAGTACAATTCTGAAAGACAGGTGCATGAACACCAAAGACAGGAGTTCAAAAAAACGTTAAGAGGTTTACAACATAGAAAAACCTCTGAAAACACAAAAAGCAAATGCACAGCTTTAAGACATTAACATACAGATCACTTTTCACAAAGAAATAATTATAGCTTTCCATCAAAATAATGCAAAATACAGAACATTTGAAACCTTCCGCATAAAACTATCAAACCCCATTTTCATTGAGATTACAGGAAAATACAGTATATACACGTGTGGAGGAGGATAGGCCTGCCAGACCTCTTCCTTGGAGAGAGGTCGCTTTGAGTTAGGGTGAGACCCTGTGGAGGGGAACAGACTTCCCAGATCCCTCCCTTGGGGAAATGCCCTTAAGGTGGGCTATGATAAATTTACCCTAACAATCCCTAAGAAAGAAGAAACAGCTCTTTAAGTTACAGGATGACCCCATCATGCTTTGGTACATATGTAAATCCCTTGTTACTCATTGGTCTCTCCCCTGGACACCACCCCTGCTCTTGCCCATAAAAGAGAGGCTTCTGGCCAGCTGGGGCAGGGAGCAGGCGTCCCTGGCCCCCCCTTTGCAGAGTGCTTGACATTAAAGGGTATCTCTGTGGAATCGCCACACGACTGCTCCTGTCTCTCTGTCTCCGTGTCGGCCTGGGGGAGTCTCGCAAGGCAGAGCTGAAATCACTGAGCGGAAATCACTGCTGAGAGATGATCACTGACAGCCCCAGGCTGTCTCCTTGCTGAGGTTCCCCGGTGGCGCTGCATCGCCTGAGACCCCTGGGAGGCTGTTCCTTACAGGACCTCTCTCCTAGGAAGGTCGTGGCATCCCGGGGTCTCATGAGCAGACCCCAGTGTAGCGGCCACCATAATTGGCGCCCGAACAGGGACTTGAACCCTGACCACCATATACACGCACAAAGAGAGCTGCACATTACTAAATGTTCACTTCTAGCATCACCACAATTATGATAGAGAGACACTGGCAAAACACAGGAACAAAAGGCCATTTGGCTAAGGGTTGGTGTCAGAAAACCTCCTTCTGATAACTAAGGAGATAATTTGGAAAAGTTTGAATTTTTTCTTCTGTTAGAGGACATTTTCTTTTCGAAACACTGAAATCAATACTTAGCGTATCCAGTCACTATGAAATTTGAAGTGGAAGCCTTTAAATTTAAAATTAAAGTTTTAAAATTTGTTTGGAAATACACCCACTCAATAAAATGAAAAAAAAAAAAAAATTGAAACACCACCTGCAAACTGCTGAAATCCAGTGTAAGGTTGAATTCTTCCATGTTTTATCCTTAAGTACCATACCAAGTCAGAAAATGCTGAGATCTTGAAAAAGTAAGCAAGAGAGGCAACAGATCCTTAACCACAAACACCTTCCCCCTTTTCAGCACTGAACCATTTTTTCTGCATTTTATTAGAAGACCATATAATACTAGAGTTGCCTCTTGTAGCTCGCTGTTCTCCCTGGCTGGTTCAGAAAGCTCAGCCATTTCATCTCTAGCTGGCAGTTTGACAGCATGGCATAGAGCAAAGTTTTTCTGACAAGTACCATGTAAAACACAGAAGTTCAGAGCTTGCCAAATCTGAAATGAAATGCATCCCTGCAAGAAGATGATTCAAAGGATGCAATTTCCTACCCCAGAATATAACGCAAAAAAATTCATCTTCCTAAAAGAAAAGTTTTCTTAATTCTAAAAATATTGCTTTCCAAAGAAACTTTCTTGGCCAGTAACTTGACATTCCAAGGAGATTTCTACTTTAGTAAGCTTTAATATACATAACCTGCCATTCACGTGTTAATTTCACTAGACACCTAGCAACAACTTTAACATACTTCTGACTTAAAATGAAAGCCATCAAACCCAATAAAACCTTTTAAAACATTTCTGAATGCAAATCTGAACTTTTTCTTCACTGAGAATTCCCTTTCCTTGAAAGCTAGGTGTAGAGAAGGTGTATACCAAGGATCCCTCTCCTGTGAGGCTGCAGGAAGAACTAAATCAGAATTCCAGGCTACCACTCACAATTCACTGAAGAGATGATTCCTTCTACCCCAGCTCCAGGTGCTCCCTTTCTACTGCCTCAGTGCTCCACCTCTCTCAGTACCATCTTCAGGGCACAGTCCTTATGTTTGTCTATACCTGAGCTTCCTACAGAAGATTTAATCACCGTTTAATTGAAACCACAAAGGAAAAAGCTTATCAGGTGACACCTTGGTAAGGTGGATGGAAACTACCTGAAAGCTATCTTGGGAAAAAGTCTGTAGCCCTACTCCAAAGCCTTCTGCAGCTAAAACTGCCATCTCTGTCCCTGTTGTCCTGCTGTGTCTAAAGAGCAAAGCTTGGAAGTCAGAGCCCTCTCCAGGTCCTCCTCCTCACCCCTCTTAAATTCAGAAATCAAGCCTATAACATAACTTGTCTGTTTAGGAAAAGAAGGGCGTAAATTCTAGAAGGACAGAATAGGCAAGATCTAAAAATTAGACCCCCTTACACTCATTAGCAGGAGCAAGGAGTCCAGTACCACACAGCTCCAGGCCCACCCACGACTCAGGGATGGAACAATGTCTACACAAAGCTGCTCAGCTTCCCATTTTCCTTTTACAGCTTTATGTCATGCCAAGCAATGAAAAATATCTGCAACAACAGATACATGACCTTTTAATAATTCTACATGTTCTGAAATCACTCTGATGTTCAAAAAACATCTCCATAGTTTTCAAGGTGGCAAATAACTGGAGATGAAGACAGCAGAATATGGTTCTCAGCATACGTGCTGAAAACAAACATTAAAAAGCATAATATGTAGTAGCATGTAATACAATTCATTACAAGAGTGGTAGTCAGAGGGTACACCTATCATTTGTATTTTAAGATTTTAAGCTTATCTGTCTTAACTAAGGATTTGCTTCCTCATTTCTAGATAATTACACAAAAAAAAGCTTAGACAGAAACCTAATTCATTAGCAAAAATCCACTATGTTCTTTCTTCAGTAATTTCCTAAATGGAAAACTAGATAGCCTTGGTTACGGAGCGATCCTGTGGACAAAGTCAGCGATGTTTATCAAAAAAAGAAAACTAGTAAAATGGAGTAGCTTTGCACTTAGTCACACATCTAGTTGTTTGCTTGCGATAGGCTACAGCACAATTCCCCAAGAATTACAAAGTACAGCTCTATGAATTCAACAAAATTAAGGCTGTTAAAACAAATCCTGGAGAAGAAATAACACCTTATTAAACACTACCTGTTTAGACAGAGTTTTGATCTACATTTGACTTCTGTTGCTAGAATATAAATTATCCTCAGTTTGTTTCTCATTCATACAGATTCATATTTTACACAAACGTGACTTAAATCCTAACACATCCTATAGAATGTGTATCCAGATACAATGCTTAAGAAATGTTACATAAATTCTTTGTTTTCAATGCTGTTACCTAGTCCTATTATTACATCTGTACGTTATTTCCAGTCCATAACATGAAATCAACTTAAAATTAAAATTCCTATGGTAAAGTAGAAGGCTTCGCTGAGGGAATCTCTCTGAAGAAATAGTACAGTATAAGCATGTTCAACACTGCTCAAAGATTTTATGTTACTCACCATTCTGCAATTTCAGGATGAAGAATTTTATTGTTCACATTAAATCTAAAAAAAACCCAAAAACACTAATATTAAAAAGCAGCCAGACACAACAGCAGAGACTACATATTTACCCTTTTTTTTCTTTAACCACGTCTTCTCTGAGGAAGTAAAGTGAAAACAAGTATTGTATGGGAATTCAACAGAGAACCCAGTGAGAAGAATGCATTTAATTTTGAAATACATGAGACTAAACCAGACACATAATTTTAAGACTGTGCAGAACCCAGTCTAACAGTATGTTTGCGACACGCTTATTACACTTCTTTTGACAAAGATAAAATGTTATCAGTTCACTGCTGTGACTGTGGGGTGGACCAGACTGACCTCCAGACATTCCTTCCAAATTATTCTGTGATTTTCACTTTGCTCCTCAAACACCCTTCAATGAAATTAAACACAGTGAATTGCAGATTTCATCCTTTGTTTCATGCCTTCCCACTTTTGTGTGCACAGAAGGTGACCATGCGATAAACAAGCTTGCTAAGACGATGGTGAAAAGGAAAACGACCTCTCCACGTCTTTTCCAATCTACAGAATAGGCAAAGCAAAAGCTTCCAACTCGCCTTGGCCTCCGACACTTCACTATTTTTCTGTTTATTTTCTACATGAGTAATTCATGTATTGCTGGAATGATATTGAGGCTCTCTAAACAATAACACTACAGTGGCCAATAGAGTAAGAAGCTGAGTAATTAGGTGGAACACAAATGGATTTTCAAGCATTGTTAAAGGGGGTTTTTTGCTTACAATTTAAATGCCCAAGGAGTGTTCTGCATCAAAGATATTTTTGTCTGCTCAGGACTGTTGGCTCTCCAGCTAGGGTATTTAAGAGAATTAAAACGCTACAAGGCTCCCAAGCTCTTCAAAAGAATGTTATGAGGCAACAGTTCATTTTCCCACATTTTTGAAGTAAAAAATTAACTATTCCAGGTTATTAACTATTCTTTATACCTCAGAAGGGACCAATGAAAACACAAATCCAATTTAAAAAATTTACTTAGAAGTCACTTTTAATTGTGTAAGGGCCTTCCTGTGTCCTGAGAAAGCAGAAAAAACCCCCCTACGTTTCTCTTTTTCAGAAACAGATGCTCATTAACTTATAAAACCCTAATACGGAGAAGGCTAATAGCTCTGTATTCCTACTCCAAGATACAAAACAAAAATTTATTACAACATTCAACAAGGACAAGCTGTATGGTATTCAATATTATGGGTATTAATGAGAAATCACTGTAAAAACAACTCAAGACAAAAAGCCACCCACCAGTCACAGACCAATGCATCATTATAGAATAAAATTGGTCACTTGGAAACAAGAAAATATCAAAAGGGCATATTTTCAATTTAATCATCACCATCTCAAATATTATCACTTATGTACACAAATGCAGAATTAATTCTAGAATGGAAGAGACGGTAAAATACAAATTTATACAGAAGAAAATATGTGAATGACATAGTAAAATCAATCTATGAATATTCTAACAACCCAAAAGCCTGAGCTCCCTGTGTGGCTGGAGAACACACCAACTGACATCACCACAGAAAACCATGACACAGAATTAAGCTGCAGCTGTAACAACAAACACAAAACCTTTCAACAACGTCATCAGTGTGTCAGACGGAAAACAGATCAATGAAAGCAAATGTAAGGAGACAGTGCAGCACTGGAGCGTCCAACACCAGCTCTATGCAAGTAAGAGTAAACTATGTGAAGTAACGAAAGTATTGTGAGCTACTGTGAAGTAACAAAAGAAAATAAAGCACAGGGAAGGCCAGTAACAGAAGGCAGCTGACTTTGACTCTGAAAATCCACAGCTCAAAAAACTGACATAATCACTCGTCCTGGGGTGACTTTATCATGTTGTATCCCCTATCCCTGCTCTATGCCCAGATATGAGTCCTGTGCCTTTAAAACTGGGCACAAAAGAAGGGAAAAAAAAAAAAAAAAAAAGATGAACTTTTCAAAGCAGTTCTGTGCTCCAAGGTCACTAGTCCTCTGCATTCTCCTGCTGCAGCGAGAGGAGCAGAAGAAGCACCCTTCCTGTTTTTCAGCCAGCTCTCGGCTCTGTTTTCTCTAGAGAGAGACAGAGAGTTGAACTTTCTTTTCCCTGGGAGTTTGGCAGCTTCTTGCTTCCTTCTGGAACTGTGCAACAACACCAAAATATCATCCAGGAGGCCTGGAGGGGCCTACGCTGAAAAAGCCGGCTCTGAAGAGGAGGAGAGAGGGAGACCACACCTACCACAGAAGGACTTTAAAATCTTCCCAGGTTTCTCTCCACAGCGAGAGGTTTTACTACTCAGCATTTTTATTCTTTTCCTGTGTGTTTGTTAAATAAATAGTTTTGTCCTTCACTTTCCTCTGAGAAATTTCTTCCCAAACCTGGTGGGGGAGTGGTGGCTGTAACCGGCCTTTGAAGAGAGGACGTTCAAGTCAGACATTCCTCCGCATTTTGTCTCAAACAGGGACATCACTTTAACCACAAGCACAAACAGATGAAATCAAAAGCAAATCAAATAAGCCAAACATGAACCTCATAAAAGAAGACTGTCTCACCTGAGCATTCAGAAAAGGAGGAAAATTATACACTGATGTAGGCTTACAGCAGCTCACTCTTTTAGAAAAGCCATTTCAGCCAAAATCCCCAGATTTTCTCTTTCCTGGCCATAAAGACTCTTCTTGAACTGTCTTTGTGCTGCCAGAAATCCAAGTCTTACTGGCTGGGACCACCTATTATGTGGCAGTTTTTTAAAATTCTGGTTTGCTGTCAATTGGGGGAGCTCATTAAACACACAGAGAGGCAGCAGGATTGAATCAGGAGGGTGCTGTTGGGTTGAGAAGAGCCAGGAGGTCAACAGCTGAACAGAAATTCTCTCTCTCACCTGAAAGACAGACTTTCTGATGCAATGCCAACTAGAAAACAAGATGTTAGACCTCTGAGACACAGCATCAATGCATATGCGCGAGAGACTACATTGTAAGTCACTTTCTCAAGGAAGTCAAAGATTAAGGACAGAACTGTCTCAGCTCCACTCATCTCATGGGAATTGTGGGTCCTGTGTGACTGGCCACACTCCAGACTGTGAGACTTCCAAGGCTGATGACTCAAATTATGCTTCACTTTGGTTACTTTTGTGATTTAGGAATAGCATTCCCCGATTTAGTGCTCTCACTAAAACCACACCATCGCTGCCACTCACTTCTCTCCTTCCCCTCCAACTGGAAGAACAAAATGCAAAGATCATGGGTTGAGGTAAGACCAATTTACTGGAAACAGCAATGAGATAAGAAAACATACAGTAACAGCAACAAAATTAATAATAAAAGGTGTAAGACAAACAACTTACATGGAAAAAACCCAACAATAAACAAAACACCAGATTGTTCTGCCAAAATGTTTCTCCACAGGAAGGAATGCCCTTCTCTTCCAAAGGAAGAGAGTCCCTTCCTCCTGGCCCCAGCAATGACATGAAGTGGTGTAAACAACATCTGGGTCCATGGCTGTGGGTTCTATGTATCCTAGATGTCATCCAGGTCAGGAGAGCGGGTGTGCCGTCTGCTGGCTGCTGCACCAGGAGCTCACGACTGCTACCTGAGCAATCCATACTAATTGTCCATGGTAGTAATGGCACACAGTGACAGTGTCATTCAGCAACCAGTATTATAGGATTCAACATTAGAAAGTGTTCTCACCCAAAAATCAAATCCCCTCAAGGTGCACATCGTGTTTCCCCATCCCTCTGCATCATCCACCAGGTGCACCCACATTGCATCCTTGAGCAAAAGCAATCCCACACATGGGCTTGCCTTTGCCTGAGGCAGGATGAATCCACACTGCCTTCCTTAACACATTTCTCATACGCACCACAGGGACTTTATCCCCTGCTACGGTATGTGGAGCTTTTGGCTGACCAGGGCCAGCTCCATTGGCAGAGCCTCTAGTGAAAACTAGCCAGGTGGCCTTCGCTAAATGTAGATCCAAATGTCCAAAGGTCCCACCACCTACTGCTTTCAATGTGGTTTTTAACAGTCCATTGCACCGTTCAACTTTCCCAGAGGTCGGTCCGCAACAGGGAACATGAAACCCCACTCAGTCCCATGCTTTCTGGCCAAGGTGTCCATGAGTCTATTTCAGAAATGAGTCTGACTCAATTCTTCCTGGAGTGCCATGTCACCACAGGACTTGTTTTTCAAGGCCCAGGATTGTGCCACAGGCAGCTGGCATGAGGCAAAGGATTAATCTCCAGCCATCCAGTGGTTGTTTTCACCATTGTCAGCACGCAATGCTTGCCTTGGCAGGTTTGGCAGGAGCATGATGTCATTGATTTGCCGAACCTCCCCTTATTTGTATTTCCACCCTTGTCCCCCACACGACAGAGGCTTTACCCATTTGGCCCTTCTTGATTGCAGTGCATGTTTCACAGTCATGGATAACCTGGGAGATGGTGTCCATGGTTAAATCCACCCCCCGATCACAAACCCATCTGGAGGTTGCATCTCTTCCCTTATGACCTGACGTGTCATGGGCCCATCAAGCCAGAAATAACTCAGCCTTGTGTTGCCAGTCCAGATCCACCTGAGACACTTTAATCTGGGCACCCCAATCCACTCGTCTGTTGTTGTGATGTCCTCTGGCAGCCCTACGTGAAGGACTTTGACAGCCATGTTCTCCATCCAGGCAGTGATGTCTTGCCACAGTTCAGCAGCCCTGATGGGTTTCCCTCTGTGCTGCCAACTGACCTTTTCCCATCAGTCCAGCCACCCCCACAGGGTATTTGCCACCACCCACGAGTCAGTGTAGAGGTAGTGTTGGCCATTTCTCTCTTTCACTGATAACCAAGGCCATCTGGAGGCTTTCAGCTCTGCAACCTGACTTGATCTACCTTGTCCCTCAAGAGCTTTTGTGACTCGTCATGCAGGACTGCAGAGCTTTCCATTTTCAGTGTTGTCTCTATGATACAGCAGTGAAGAGAGCACATCGCTCTTCCTCTTCTGGGAGCTGATTATATGGTGCAGCCTCCTCAGAACGTCACCTTCTCGTCCTCCTCTTAGGATGATAATCTGAAATTTTCAGCTTCAGGCCAGTTCATGGTAACTTTCAAGATCCCTGGGCAACTGGGGTTTCCTACAGAAGCTCACTGTGTGATCAGAGAGAACCACTTACTCCACACAGCATCAGGGCCAGGATGTGTGGAAGGGACTTCTCCTCTGAACATCCAGCCCAGCACTGGCACTCGGGGTGCCAGGAGGAGCTGTGCTTCAGTGCCAATTGATCAGAAGTAACATCAGCCCTTCTGTCTGAGGACTTGCCCACTGGAAACTGGAGCTGCTTTTATCCTTGAAGAATTTCCTGTGGTGGCTGCTCCTCCTCTCAACTCACATACCTGTGCTCCCAAGGCAGAGGCGGGGTTTCCATCCCACGTCCCCATGTCCTCTCCGTGATCATGCAGGTAAAACCACAGGTTACATCATGGTGTGTCCCCCCTCTCTAGTGCAGGGACTTGCTCCCCATACCAGGGACTGGTCTGTACTGGCAGGGCATGGGACATGACTTTAAATTGCTGGTAGTCCTCTTTAAATTGTTGGTCATCCTTGGATAGTCCTTCCACAGATGTGATGCAGAACCATGGCAGATAAGAAGTACTTTCTTCATATAGTTTGCATTTGATAACCAAATTATCCACTGATTTTTCTTATTTCATGACCTCACTGCCAGTGAGTTGGCACACAGCGATGGCATGCTCTATGGGAACTTCTGCCACATGGTTGTGTACACTGGATATCATCTGGATTTATATGGGACTGCTCGTTATTTATATAGAGTACCTCCAGCCCAGCTAATTCTCTCAGGTACTGGATACCTTGCTCTATGGCATTCCGCTTGTCTCTCTGCACTACTAGCCCATCCTTGAGAGAATACTTTTCCCTCATGCTTGACAGGAGTTGACTCCAGAGGCTGAGTTTCTGTTCTTTTTCTAATCCCTGGGTCAATCCCACATCCTGGGACAGGGATCTCAGCTGCTTGGCTTCACTCCTTGATTTCATATCGTGGGCCCAAGATATCCCAGCACTGGAACAGCTGGGTCACCAGGGGCTCTCCCGACTGGCAGCTGAAATCTTTTTGCACACCTCTCAGCTCACTTGGGGATAAGGATCAGGTGCTTATCTCTGGCTCTGCCTCTTCCTCCTGTTCTGAGGGCCCTGCTTCCTCTTCTTCCCTCACTAAGCAAATGGATTGTCTTGGATTTCTTTTTCTGTACAGGTGCAACTGCTCCTGGCATGGATTGTTCCTCTGGCTCAGCTGCAGTCGGAGTGTCCACAGTGCCTGTTGCTCTGCTTTCCTCCTCCTCCTCCCCCTGAGGGATGCTGTCTAGTGATGTGTCTAGTGACGAGCAGTGTCTGATAAATCATAGCCAGAGCCCAGCATGTTGCATAACTTTGTGCCTCTCTGGAACTGCCACAGCTTTTTTTGCTATCACATATTTTATCACTTTAACAGGGTCCTGTAGCTGTTCAGGGGTGAGCTTTCAAACCTTTGGAGCAGAATAGTCCTTCAAAAGTTGTCCCATTTTCTTTCTTTAGTGCTCCCACTAGAACTACAGTGCCACTTGCTTCCCCTCCCCCTCCAAGTGGAAGTACAAAAGGCAAAGATCACGGGTTGAGACAAGAATCATTTTCTGGAAACAGCAATGAGACAAGAAAATGAACAGTAACAGCAACAAAATAAAGTACACAAAACGTCTAAGTCAAAGCAGTAAACAAAAGGTATAAGTCAAAGAAAACATTTACATAGAAAAACCCTCGACAATTATCAAAATACCGAATGGGACCATTCCACCCACAACATTTCTCTGCAGGAAGGAACGTCCTTCTCCAAAGCAAGAAGGAGTCCCTGCCCCCAGCACTGACATGAGCTGGTACAGAACAACATCTGGGTCCTGACCATGCCCCCTTCCAGCCACTGCAAAAAATTAAACCTGTTCTGGCCAAAACCAGGACATTTACCAACAATGCAGTTAAACAAACCAACCACATCCTAAAAGTCGCTGGTTAAAACTCAACGGGAAGAGCTTTTCACCACCAACAGTATGAGTATGGTGTTTAACCACCATACAAACAAACGGTGTTTATTTCGCGTAATTTTTGCACAAAGTCCTACATAAAATTCCCCAACCACGGCCTCCCAGCAAAGTTTTGATCTCACTAGACAGCAAACAACCTACTCTTAACAAAACATGTTCTGCCCTAATGCTAAGAGGATTAGGCAGCGCAATCTAATGCTACATTTTACTGCAATATGCAAAATGACAATACTTAGATGATGAGATATGTGGTCTTGAGGAAGAAAACAAATTGGCATTTGCTACAGTTGCAATCTGTAACATATTAATGCTCCCATTTAATCAAAGCAGAACTAAGAAATACTACACTTTAAGGCATGTCCAAATTGATTTCATACTCAGTTGTCCTTTCACATGCAAGACAAATTCATTAGTTAAAAAAAACCTAGAAATCTACACCTACCATATAAAAGCACTGTATAGTGAGACCTCTTTTTGTCAGTTTAATGAATACACTCTGTGTGTCTACAGCGATAAAAATCTAAAACATATTCATACACAATGTTAGAATTTTCTCCTCTTCTTCAACATGGAGAGTCTCTGTCCTAATGAACTGATTTGGCTATGCAATATGAAAAAAGGAATTCACTGCAAAACTTTAAACTTTAGGTACATAGCTTAAACTGTCCATCATTTACTTCAATTGACTCTGAGGATGAAAAAACCCCTGCCAATGCAGTGAGCAAAGACTTATTCAACAGTGTTTTAAAGTACATGACACATTATTGTTCAACCATACAGATTCAAAATCCATTTGCTATATGGTGAGTCACATCCCCTCAAAGCATTTTTCAAGGGCTACATAACTGACATGATTAGATTTTTAAAAATCCTGCACGTTTTCCAGTATGGAAGATGGATCCATGAATTAGGAAAAAAACCTGCAAACACAGAACTGGCCTCTATTAGCAAATAGAAGTATGTATTTCTAGAAAAGAAAGCACTAGAACTACTTTAGAAATCTGCCTTCTATGCTTAAGCCTTCTGGGGCAAGTGAGAAATGCACTTCTGCAGGATCCCAAAGAGCTGCAAACAGAACTGACCTGAGAGGAGTTACCAGGAGCAGCAGCAGGAAACAGTCCAGGTCTCCTGTCTTAAGCCCCTGTCCCAGGCTGGTCCCCCACTGACCCCTGGTGCCACCCTCTGCTGAGCAGGGCAGCTTTCCGTGTACCCCTGGCCTCCGTTCCCACAGCCTGCAGCCACAGACCAGTTTTTCTTAAGGACAATATCCCTTGCTATATGAGAGAGCTATACGTAAACTAATGGAAAACATGAAATAATTCACCAGTATAGGCTCTACACTCAGGATAGAATCAAGCTTGGCCATTGCTAGCATGACAAAAATAACTTCAGGGTGATCTTCTGGGCACAGAAATAACCTATGACCACAGTAGTCATTTTGTCTCAAATGACTATTTATGACAGTAGAAAAATTAACCAAATAACTTAGGTAATAATGTTCCAGAAGAAGTTCAAAAGGTTCAAAAAGTAAGGCAGGGAAGCAACATCACTAGGGCAAGAAAAAGACAGCTTCTGACAGAAGCAGATGAACAGCCTGCAAAGAGAGCAAGATTCACCTTTTTCAGGAAATTAGACATTATTTTCATTATTATCCACCATGAAACACCCGCCACGGCCCCCACCTCCCACTGGGCCAGGTCAGCCTAGGAGAAAAAAGACATATGGGAGCAGGAGAAACACAAAAGGGTCCTAGCAAGAAAATAGATCTTGGCCAGGTAGCCAGAAAACAAAACAACCAGGAGACCAGGCATAAAATAGAGCATCATGGCCAGGGCAGAGCCCGGCTAAGCTGAGGATCGAGAGCCAGCAAGGCACAGTCACAGGCAGGCGGGAGGGAGCACAGTTTGAAGGAACACATTGCTCAGTATAAACTCTGTGGCTCTAATCCTCTGGGAAACAATTAATACATCTGAACTATATCTTTGTATAAAGGAAACATTTGCTGCAGGATAGGTGGACAAGCAGGAATGTTGAAATTGGTTTGGGTCCGTATTGAAAACAAATATAAAATGGACTGGTTCTGAGGAGAGCCGAGTTTAAAAGGAAGCTTGCCCCCTCCTCCAGATCGCCAATTATCCCGGGCACGTGGACCAAGCACGAGCTCACCAGAGCCACCACAGCCCGGGAGAGACACAAACAGAATCAGGGAGATCAAAGGAAGGCATGGTATCTGTCAGAAGAGGGGAGTTGATCCAACAACAAAATCGATGCATGCTCGTCCATACTGTGAGCTTGGGTGGGGAAGGCACAAACCAGACCTGTCAAAGGCAGCAAAATGAATGGCCTAGTGCCCAGGGGTGGAGAGCGATGAGCATGTGCCAAGTCTCAAAAGAGAAATATCTCTTAACAGCTGGAAAACCCTGCTAGGAATGGAGAAGCACTCCTCCTGGAGCACATGGATAGCATGTTTACCACTGAGAAGCCAATGCTTAAATATCATTAAATGTTGCAGGAGAAGCTCTATTAAAATCTCAAATGAAGTGCTAAATGGAGTGGCTTCCTAGCTAAATGTTGATTAGTGAATGGGCTACTAATTGAACTCTTTAAATGGAGTTTAGTGAAATTCAGAGTAAAAAAGGGGGTTTTGGTAGTTCAATCGGACTTTTGTACATCATTCCAATACAGAATTGCTGATGAAGTTAATAACTGTTTATATTTCATGGAGGTATATCAAATAAAACTGGAGATGTTGCTCCCTACAGATAGTGGAGTCCACCTGTATGTGGAGAGCGTAAGATCTACTTGGACAAAGCAACAGAGCTCACACTGGTTATAACAGCAGAAAGGACACCAAACACTCATTAAAAGTGACTTGCATGTATTATGAAATACTTCATACTTAACTCAGTGGGCAGCAAAAGCTGTCTAAATGCCTGGCACCTTGTTCTCAATATCCCTGACAAAACCATTAAGTTCCCATTTAGGATACCAAGGGGAGAACCAAGTAATTATGAAATCAGATGCCAGAGTTCAGATCACTTGACACAAAAAACGATCCCAGCAGAAAGCATGCTCAGACTATACAAATGAGTGCCCAGACTTACAGCAAATTCTGTGCATTACCACCTTCACTGTAGAATGAACATACTGTTGACAGAGGATGATGGAGAAAAATATAGTGGGGTAACTGGGAGTTAATGACCATAAAAAAAAGGCCTCAACATCTCAGCACAACTGTTTATTTTAACATGTTTTTTAAAGAGGGGGGTGTATTTCTTTTTTGCTGTATGCTTGAGCTAAAACAGAAAATTATCTCCTTCTAAAGATATCATACAGAACAGCTGTATTTCATTAAAAACTGAGGCCATCATCCTCACATCCCAGAGCAAGCTGTGATGTATTTCTGTTTACTGTGCTTCCAAAATACTGCATGCAGGAAGACATTTTCACCCCGCTAATAGCCAAATTTCATAAAAAGACAGCATTAAGGGACACTAAAAGATCACATCTAGACAGAGGAATTATTATTACATTTTTTTGTGATTTGTGATTTTATTTTACACCTGTAATGTAACATTTTTTCAGAAGACTGTGCACACCAGAATCCCTAATATCTAGATTAATAATGTGCAGGGAAATCAGTAAGAGAAAGAGGCTACTCTTAAAGATTAATCTTTTTGCAATCTGAAAATCAAATATTCCAGTTCTGAAAGTGGAAATGGATGTATGAGGATGGGTCTATTTGGTTTTAAATAGCTACAGTAAACACAGACAAAGAGAAAATTTGGATTAACTTAGATGAAAGAGAGATTTCAAAAAAAACCCTCACTGTATTTCAAGTCATTAGAAACTTGTATCAAAATTTCTTTGAAAATAAAATGTTTGGCATCTATCTGCCATTCAACATCCTGTCATTAAGAAAAAACATAATTTAATTGGAAATACCAAATGAATTCAACATAACTATGTAACAATAATGTACAAAAAAGCCGTGTCACTTACTGGGTGATCCCCTCAAACGAAGCTTCTTTGGAGACATTTCCACTATCAGTATTAACACCACGCTGGCAGGGAAAAGATTAAAATACTATAATTCTGAGCCAAATACAGGTATTTAAATTTAAATCACGAGGAGAACTTGATTGCAGTTAGTATTTGGGAAAACTTACGCAAAAGTTTACCTCAATCGCTATAAATAAAAAAAACCCAACTGTTTGTTCAAACACAGTTTAATATGAGAAATAATCAGTTCCATAGGAGACCAGCACAGAACTCAAGTCAGGATGTGCTGCTTAGGAAAAAGACAAACTTCCATTTTTAATGCCCTTATGTTTTGAGAGTGAGCAGTGAGACCTATGAAATAATTATACAGGGCAAAAGAATGAAAAATATGCAAGTTTTCTTCTAAAGTAATTTAATATTAAAATAACTTATTATGCCCTGCTTTGGCAATGTTACTATTTAAATTTGCTTGCTGCTCCCCTACAGCTTTCCATTCAAGCAAGCAGCATAAGCAGGAGGATTTTGGCTGCCACGCAGCAGATGAACACTTCTGACACGAGCCTGGGGAACCCTGCAGAGCACTGTTACAGTTCTGTATCTGGAACGAGACCACAGGAGGAGAGGACCAGGTTTTCATTCCGCAGCAGACAGAGAAGTGCTCTTCCCTTCTCTGAATACTTCTTCATGGCAGTGGGAGGAATGTGAAAGCACCACAACACCCTCCTCTCAGCCAAAAATTATGTGAAAATTCCTGATTACAACAGGATACTCCCAGAGTGATAACTACTCAACAACTCCATGCAAAGAAATGCACAGTAAGAAGCACAAGGTGGTCAAACATTCAATTTCCCTCATTTCTCTTAAAGAACACGAAATTAAGCCTTAGGGGCATCTTTTAAGTGTATATATGTGTATACAAACAGAAGTGAAAGAAAGACTGAAAACTCTTTAGGGCCTCTGTTCTTAATGGATAAAGAATTCAGATCTGAGGCCATGTAACTTCCTGAGGACGAATTTTTTTGTTAAGATTTCTGTCTGGTCTCTATAATGGGAAAACAAGAAATCCAGGAGCTGCCACTGCATTTGCTGTAAGGGAAAGCTCAGAGTCAGCAAAGAATTTTTATATAGATTGGAGACAATAAAACAGATAGTGAGAGTTTACAAAACACCTGTAAAACAGGGGAGCAGCTGGGAGAGAGGTGATGGGGAAGGAGAGACTCGCAGTCTTCACCTCCACTCATTCATCCTTCTTCAAAAGAAATAACCAAGCACCATTCAAAATATTTAGCAGGCATTTAATATTGCCTCAATCCTCCCAGAAGCTGTTCTTACTAAACCACTCTATGCAGAAAAAGTATTCCCTGAATCCTTGTGGGCTTCCCACAGAAAGGCCCAAACATGCTCATGACATGACCAGAACAGCATAAAAGGAAAAAGGAGTTTGGAGTCAGCGTAGATAAAGTGGAGGCCATCATGGTTAATAGGTTCATCATGTTTTACCAGAAAACCAATACAGCTTTTGGCAGACAGAACACAGACTGGATGAGGCCAGAGGCCACAAATCTTGAAATCATGGAGAAGCCAGAAGACTGGATTGTTATACATGGGTGACCTCAAATTTGGTGTAAGATGGGGAGTTAAAAATGGGGAGAATGACAGGGCAAAGAAATGCTGCATAAACTGGTATCCTTATTGAAGGAATGTTGTATTTTCAGAATATGACTTACCAAAGTGAGAAGTACAGCAGGTTTCTTCAAAGCCAAGACACTGGATATCTAAAAAGAAGTTTTAGATTACTTTTTTACTAGATTTGTTATTTGTCTTTTTTCTTCCTCATAACCACATTGATATCAATTTCATCAATATTCACTGTATTTAAAGCAAATGAGCTGCAAAGACAAAAATGTTCCTCTGATACCTTTCAGATATTGCAGTATTACCCAAGACATACAACAAGAGACAGTAGAATACAAAACATTGACAGCAGCACAGTGATCAAGTTGACAGTGTCCTTTAAAGACATAAATGCCAACTATAACTCATGCCTGCTGTCATCATTAGGAAGACGCAACATAGAAGCCAAAAAGTTGTAATGCCACACAGAAATAAGGAACACCAGGATACTCTATCCTGCACATATAACATTTACATTAATATTATTACGTTACAATGTGCTAAATGCTTAGCAAAGAATATTTACTGTTATTCTCACTGGGTCACTTCTACTGACTAATCCTTTTATTAGGCACCTTCAGTCTCCTTCAAACATTCACAAACTGAGAACAAAATCGCTGGGCTTGTAGAGCACTGGGCTTTCAGAGCAGCTGCAGAAGGGCGGGTGCTGAATTACACATACCTTATGGCAATGAGCACGACATAGCTTCATGGAGCACAATTCTATCAACTTGGAACCACATTAATAGCACACTACTAATATTAACAAAAGAAAGTGTATGGCAGTGAAGTTCAAGAATATCAATTCCACCCTCTATTTTTTTCATTTCTTAATCTCATGAAGTATCAGGATAACACGCTTATGCACGCTGGTCATTCATTGACATAAAGCTATTCTATAGAAAAGGCCCCTGGTGTCCTGATGGTGGAAAACCAACTCCTTGGCAAACAAGGCAAAAGTTATAGAAGAGAGCTTAACACTTATGCTGCAAGCTTCAACAGCTTCTCACTTCAATTTATATAGTCCAGGTCGAAAGCAGCCTTCAATTTTAAATTTATTTACTGGTCCACATAAAGAGGCCTTTTTCCCATCAATGCAGTTTTTAAGCAGTGAAGAAGCAGAGAATAGAACTGAATAAAGACATTTGTTGAAGAAAGTGACCCAAAACAACTAAGGTGAATGTGATTTTCAAAAGTGTGATTTTTAAAAATAAATCACGTATTTCCACTTGCAATTTTCACCATCTGACAGATGAGCACCGGTGCACCTGAACACTACGTGACCCCAACTCACACATGGCAAAAATCAACCTCTCCATAGCTCCCTCCACTCCCACCTTCTGACGTACAGACCAAACTTCACTTTGTAGCTGGACTCATTATGAAAATTAAATGAAACCTCCTCAGAGATGATGAGAGCAAAACTTTTGGTCTAGAGTCAATGTTCTAAAGGAACAGAAGAATCAGAGGAGTCTTCTTCAAGCTGCTCTCCATGGAAGTCACACACAGAGGAATACTGTTCTCACCTGCTGAGCCTTCCTACCAAAGAAACGATTGCTGGCCAGGTGCACAAGTGTACAAACATCTGCTCAGAAATTAAATCAGAAACCTAACTAAGCAAGGCACACTAGCATCTAGAAATATGAATATATTTGCTTATTCAAGTAATAGGATGATTCTATAGAAAATAAGAGTGAGGCAGGCAGCCTTTCCCAACAGCTTTTTCGAGGCATAAAATGAATATAGGCTCCCAAGTCAGAGCTAAGACATACAACCTCCTCGACAGCAGTCTCCTAAAATCTCCAAGGCATTGCAAAAAATTTATTTAGTGACATGTTTCAGTTGGATAAAGCCGCAAACTAACAGGTCTCATCATGCACAGAACACGTTTATGAGACTGCCTTTGGATTAAGAACTGTGTTCAGATCAAAAGAATAGCCTTAAAAAAAATTGACAAGTGCTTTGTAAGATAAAAGGACATTTTCCAGTAACAGGGAAGGGAGAGAAGATCCCACCAAGTCAGGAGATATCCAGTAAGAAGAGGACTAAAATTAACCAAAGTCATTGCCACTCACTGATTTTGTATTCACAGAAAAAGTATTCAGGAACACAGACAACTCACCTCGGTCACATAGTGGGCTTCATCCACAGCATATTTGTTCTTGAAGAATTCAGGGGGATGAATCCTTTGGAAAACAACAAAAAGAAACATTTGGGTTTAGCTTTGCTGTTATATTTAATAAGGCCACAGACAAAGAAATAATATTCTCTACTATCACAACAATAGAATCAGATATGAAGAATGTTTTAATAATCTTATCTTTGACTCTATTTCTCAAAATAGGATATTACACAGAAAGTTGCCACAGCTACAGAAATCAGTGTGCTTTAATCCAGTCCACGCTTAGGCTGCACTGCCTCCTTTGAACAAAAGTGGTTTCTTCCCATTCTATGCAAGACAGTTTTGTTAAGGACTTTTGCCATGCCATTTATACACAACTTTTCAATTCACCAAACTTTGGAAGTATGTGGAAATTACAAAAGACCAGTCTGCCCTGTGTTACGTTCAAAGAATGAATAAAACATTCATTTTTTACCCTGGTAATTGCTCTAGCAGACTGACGGCTATTAAGACACGGGCTCTGCTGCCTCTATTCCTCAGGACACCAGATATCCACTCCTCTAACCCAACAGAGTAGGCAACTTTACATATCCGTGTCCGAAACTAAGTATCTTCTACTCTTTTCTGCTGATATCCAGCCAAAGACATTTTTCTAAAGGCAAGAAGAATGTGAAGGATCTGCTTGCAGTCAATCCCTCCAGGGCACTCCTGCTGGCTTCTGTACCAGTGCCTGTCCTGCTGCTCATTCCTTCACTGTATGGTAGCAGCCACTTATTCAGAAGACTTCAGTCTCTGATGATAACCTCCATCTCCCCAAAACTGAAATAAATACAACCTCTGTAATCCTGAAAATGTGATCTCGAAATATTAATAATCATAAAAAATGTCAAAAAAAAGAAAAAAATAAGAAAAAAAAAATCCCCAGTTTCCATCATTCCACAGAGTAAAGAAAACAGGAGGAAAAAAAACATGGCTGGGAGTGCTGGAGTTTGGAGGATCCCATGTATTTTGCTTCCTGAGGGACAGCAGGAGGTACGTGCAGGACCAAAGCTTCAACTCTGTAAACATTACAGAACAAGAGCACAAGACCATCTGGGGAAAGAAGAAACGAGGTTGGAGGCCAAAGAGCATTACTAAGCCTTGCAGTGAGGACCAGCAGAAGTGGTGGGACAAAAGCTCAGCCCCTTGAGGAGCTGCTCCACCCCAAAGGCACGTACCAGAGCTGCCGGCAGAACTAGGAGGCCGGAGCACTGCCTTATGCCAACTTTTTTAATCTTGTGTGCTCCTGTGGGGAAATTCTTAGTACTGTTATAAACATTGAAGAATTGGATTTAATGTAAAGTATGTTAACTAATAAAATGTTTGAGTATGTCTAAGCAATGTACAGGTTTGGCTGCTGCCTCATAAGATGACGATGCATCTCATGGAACCACGGGAGAGATGAACAGCTGATTGAAAGAAGACACAGCATCAAGGCACAGACCCGGTAGCTGCCATAACGGAACTACATATCCCATGGAGCCTCGGAGAAGAGAGACGACGAACAGGAAGCGGATATTGGGGACTGAGACTTTTGGGAGATGGGACCAGGGGTTTTAAAAAGAGCGCCTCATGGCAAGGGGGCGGGCTTTTTGGGTGGTTGTTGAAGTGAGAGGGGTGAGCTTTGTGTGGTCGAGGGCTGTTGTTGGATTACTTTTTGTCTGTTTTGTCGAGTGGGATGGTGGACTGCCCACCATCCTCTGTTCCCAGCTGCGGATTAATAAACGCGGATTGATTTTTTGCTGATATCCAGACGTGTTTATAACAGTACGACAGGGACAGTGAGCTCCTGTAGTGCTGGGAAAATCCTGCATGCTTAGGCCTGACAGGCTCTGGCGAAAACATCCTGGCCTTGAAGGAGAGAAGGAATGTAAACAGAGAGGCCCTAAACAGAAACTGAGCTGACCATGCAGGCCATGAGCACAGGTGCAGGGGGGGACACGTGCTGCCCCAGAGGTAGCCTATGAGACAGGGACACTGGGTGCATGAAACAGCGTGTGTAACCAATCACGGGGATTTGCTTGGTGCGTGCACACTTTGTAACTAGATAAAAGGATGTGGGATAATGTAAATAAACGGAGCATTCACCTTACTTCTATGAAGATCGTGTGTCTGACTCTGGAAACCCTCAACATGCTCCTTTATCATTTACATTTCTTCATGCTCCAAACAGTACTGGGCTGTGACGTGAACAGCAACACGAAACCATTTATGGTGTTCTCAAGCAGTAAATCACAGATTTTTAAAAATTTATTATGTGTGAAAATATGACTCAAAAGTAACACAGAACTATCTCATTATATGTTCCCTTTTGCAATACTCCTTCTGTAGACTCATCCTACCAGTGACGGAGATTTCAAAGCAATTATCATTTATCTTTTCTCCCTGGCTTATGTCGCATATAATTAAAAAACACCCACTATGTCCTCTTATCTTTATATACCCTCCACATTATAGTTCCCATACCTCCAACTTTCGGGTACTCTGTTTCTCCTACTTTATTCTACCTTCATTCCTCACACACTGAAGTATTTTAATAATCCAGAAATATGATGAACAGATGTAGCACCTTCCAGTTGTGTTCTGTTTTACAGTTTTAACCAATTCATCTAGTATCAGACGAATCCCAACTGTAAAACCAGCCAATGTATGGCCAGTGGTAATTCATGGTAACGTGTGCTCTTCACAGCAATACATCCAAAGCACCTTTTTATAATTAGCTCCAGTGTTTAAATCAAAGAACCGTTTAATGTAAAATAAATATTTCATAAAAGTATACCCACAAGTGTGCTGGAATTTACTGACTTCATTTAATGCAGTTAAAGTAAGAGTAAGTCTCATTTTCCATCACTCCAATAAGAAAACTTTCTTTTCACAAGCTCTTTCCCAACTCCTTTTTTGTTCTTGTTGTTGCTAGTTGCCTCCTATAATTGTGTAGCCGACAGCACACTGCTGCGAATTTAATTCTTGGGTTATGGTTAATATTAATCCACTCCAGCTTTAATCTCTCCAACATCTCTTTCTACGTCCACTATGACACTTTTGAGGAACAAAAGTGGCTCATCATTCTCTCAAGGCTGAGGAATTTTTCTCTACTTTACGAGAACAGCAGTTTCCCACAATCCTCCATCCTCTCCCGCAGCTGTTAAACTAGGTCATCTTTGAGAAACTTTCGACTTCATCACACCTAATGACAAGCTGCCACGATTCCCAGATGTGTACCTCCCGGCTCATCTTCTTGCTATCTCACTCAAAAGTCGGCAAGACTTATAGCACAAAGTTGAGAGCCAGACTTCTTCAGCTCCTCTCTGAAGCACTCACAGCTCTGCCTCACTTCTTTTATACAGTCATTTAGCACCTCCAACTAGATGGAAAAATAAATTCATATACACCTCCCACAAACTACCATCCCACGAGAGCCATGATGCTCCAGAGATGAAGCTGCCTCTCCTACTGGGAAGGTTTCTGCTAAGAGCAACTCTATTACAGAACCACAGAGGTGCAAGGAAAAAGTGTACATGACTATATTAGAGCCAAAAAATTCTATGCTGTCACATATAGAAAAGCAGTATAGAAAGCAACCAAAGGTCAGGGAGAAGGAGAATCAAGAGAAGAAAAGCAGGCCAAGGGAGGCAATTCTGCCCCTCAGCCTTGCTCAGGTGAGACCCCACCTGCAGAGCTGCCCCAGCCCTGGGCCAGCACAGGAAGGACCTGGAGCTGCTGCACAGAGCCCAGAGGAGGCACCAGCATGAGCAGAGGGATGGAGCAGCTCTGCTGGGAGCAAAGGCTGGCAGAGCTGGGATTGTTGAGCCTGGAGAGGGGAAGCTTTGGGCTGACCTCAGGGTGGCCTTGCAGTGCCTGAAGGAGCTACCAGAAAGATGGAGGGAGACAATTTACAAGGACATGGAGTGACAGGACACGGAGTGACAGGACACAGGGAATGGCTTCCAAGTGAAAGAGGGCAGGGTTAGATGGGATATTGGGAAGAAATTCCTGCCTGTGAGCATGCTGAGTTCCTGGCACAGGTTGCCCAGAGCTGTGGGTGCCCCATCCCTGAAGTGTCCAAGGCCAGGCTGGATGGGGCTCTGAGCAACCCGGGATAGTGGAAGGTGTCCCTGCCCATGGTGGGGGGGGTTGGCACTTGATCTTTAAGGTCTCTTCCAACCCAGGCCATTCTATGATTCTGAGATCCTCAATGGAACCTCCATATTGTCTCTACTCTCTTCCATTTTTGCCCAGTTTAGTGTGGCTCAATGAAAGATAATTATGCACGACACGGTAGTTACTCTAAAAAGTACCAGTGCAGAGTTCCTGAGCAGACAGAGGGGTCAGTACCCATTTTTATCCGATTTGAATGCAAAACAGGCTACAGGCTAGCACTGATCACCACTGTCACAGGATATATTCCATGAAATGCTCACTGGCATAACAAAAATCAGAAGTTACATTCAGTTATCATAATTTCAAGTACATCTGATACTTCCCTCATCCGGGATGAGGAGTGCTTCTCTCTACAAGTGACTCTCAAGAAGCTAGAGTAAGTTAACTGGTTACAACTTTTAGGTTTGGCTTTGTCATTTGTAATGATGCTATAGGCTGCCAGTTTCAGAATTCTGATTAATCACTGCAGAGACTACATGCAGAAAACCCCACAGCAAGCCATAAATTAATTAGAAGGATAACCCAAGTGGAAGATATGATCCCAGATATTATTGAATCATGTCTCTTTACCTATGAAAAAATAAACCCCAACCCTTTTGTGAACAGATGTGAACAGAAGCAATGACCTAATTTTTACAGGCTTCAGGCAGGGGCTTGGGGTGTGCAAAATTGTTTAGATTCCCTGACAATACAACTTGGCAAAAACCCACAAAGAGCAATGCATATCAGCCCTAAAAAGGCTCAATATCCTTTCCCTATAGTTTTATAACTCCAGCCAAGCAAATGCCAGTGTTAATTAGCATTGTCAAAAGTTAACTTCCAGAATAACAAGAGTCATCATTTTATCTTACAGTGGAAATAAGCAACTCCAAACTCCTGGAACATGCCCACGTACACATGGTCAAGCATCTAGGCAAAAATCTGCCATCTCAGTGCATATGGCCACTAGAAAGAAAATGTAAGAGTCCTGCACAGATGTTAATTTACATGAATATGGTCCTCATTTTTCTGATTTTCAGCCACAAAGGACCCCTTAAACAAGAGACTGTCTCTAGTTAATCACTTACAATTCATCCCAATTTCCAGTGAAAAAGCTTGAGTTATTTTGAGTTAAACATTAAAGCTGTTTACTTTCTGCTGATGTTTCCCATGAAATTCCTCTCTCTTCTATGTTTTTCTACCCCATCTAGATCACCCACTTGGTTTCTTACTCTCAAGATTTTCATAGTGATTGGGAAATGTTGAAGATGGCCTAAAGATGTGCAGTTATGTTTTAAGATCTGAATTCTGATACACTGCCTTATTTTAACAGCTATGGTTTTATTTAAGCACCAAATATTGAAGATTCATCCTTCAATGATAACAAGTGACAACTTTATTTTAAACAAAATTCTACTGAGGTGGCAATGGGAAAAAATAGGTAGGGGAACATCAGCAAAACTTTCACTGTAAAAATACAGTGTGAAACATTGAGTCAGAGAGTAAATTAATACCTTACGATAACTGTACTTCATTTCTCTTATACACATTTATCAAACACAAAAACCACCAGTAGAAGTGTAAGGGAGTATAGTATTAAAAGCCAGTAATCATAGATCCCAGTCAGTTATTCATCTTAGTGAAAAAATCCAAGTTTAGAATAAACTTTTCCATTTGGTTGAGCTAAATTCACAGTGGTACATGATGGCATGTTTAAAAACCAACATGCTTCACCGAATCACACCAGTTCAGATTTTGCCAGACCACAGTATTAAGACTGGCTCCTCTTTGATGTGATCCTCAAACAGGAATATAACACTGACTCCTCTGTTTATCCATCAGTAAGATGAACAGCTATGACACCTCTGTATGTCTATACACCAAAAATTTATTTTAAAGCTTTTACATGTTTGGATAAAATTCAAATCACAATTTCTTTGCAGTACTTTATCAACCGTGTTACATTTCCACTTTAAACCCAGTAAAAACTTGGTCTCATTGTCCAAAAACATTTTAAACCTGTTGTTCATTATATTGCACAAGAATTCATAACACAAATCTTAGGAGATCTGTACAAATTTGACATTACTGTAAGAATTCCATTAAGCAACATTTCTTTGTATGCTAAAGGACTCTGGAGCAATAGCCTTCTAATACCAACATGATAAAAAGTGTTCTAGCTTTCAGAACTGTATTCAGAAGAGAGGTAAAATGAGATGAATCTAAATCACAAATGCCAAAGAAAAACTGTGCACAGAATTTGTAACAGCTGATAGCTATTCCTGAAACACATCTAAGCCAACTGCTAATATATTTGCAGTCTAATTGATGATATACATGTATATGCTTTCATTTCATCTAAACATTTGTCCAAACTTCAATATATTTAACACTTATTCCTAAAGGTTGCTTTGTATTTCCAGGTTTCAATGCTTCTAGGGCAGATTTTCAGTTTTTAGTTTTTACAGTGGATCAGCTCTAAAATGAAATTCAGCTTTTCCTGAAATGGTCCAATTTAGCTTTTCTTCAGCATTTCCATTGGAGTTCCCAGTTCAAGATTACTTATCTTACTGCATAGCCTAGAATGTAAAATATTCATGTAGGAAGAAAAATATTCCAAATGGTATGTTCACTATGAATATTGAACAAATTATACACCTTTAATGTTAAGACTTCAATGGTTTCAGAGAATTCCTTAAGTCCTCACATCTGGCCTTGTTTGTGTTTTGCAGCTATTCTGAAAGAAGGGTGTGTTACTCCACTGTCACACACAAAAGAAAGCAATAGGTGTAGCCTACCATAAGCACCAATGTGATGAAACTGCTCTTCTGCAAAATGAAATATTAATTTCATATCAAACGGCACAGACAACAAAGCAGTATTCAGGATGGCTGACCACACATGCTATAACTGAATGTATATTAGGGCAAATAATGAGAATTACCTACAATTTCTAATCATAGTATCTGGCTTTAGCAAAAAAAAAAAAAAACAACAAACAACCAAAAACAAACAACAAAAAAAACAAACAACAAAAGAAACCAAAACCCAACCAACCAACCAACAAAAACCCCACCAAAAAACCTCTAACCAACCAATAAAAACCAACACCATTAATTTAATGTGTTTTTTAAAAAGGAGCAGTAGGAATCTCAAAAAAAGCAGTCAACAATCACTTTGAGGAACTCCTAGTATGTCAAGGAGGAAGACAGCAAGTACTGATACAAAGCAACATGCCAGGTAAAGACTCTCTCCTACAATTAAAATAGAGATCCACAAGTCTTACTGTCATTTGGATCCATAGCTCCTGGTAAATATCAGAAAGTGATATTTTCAGAAGCAGTAATTAAGAGTAAGAATTAACATAGTTGGAACAATAACAGAATAGACCAATAACAAAGACTTCTACACAATAATGCTCAGGGTACAGTACTCTCTTAATAGGTTCTACAGGTTTTATTGCCTAAAATACATGAGAAATTGTCCAAGCTTGTATCACAAAATCAGGAGAGGATGATTCTTGATGCACTGAGACAGAAAGGCTAAAACTAGTAAACTTCACAGTAAAGCTTTCTGCTTCTTCCATTCAACCCTGACTTTCATATTCAGAGTAACAGATATAAAACACCACTTTATGGCAAAATCACTTTGTCTTCAGCAAATTAAATGCCTACATTATCCTGCAGGTAGTGCCTGTACGTGGCACTGCAGCATGCACACACTTACTGCCAGCAAGTCATGGCATGAATTACATCACATTTTTCCTCACTTAAATGAGGGGAAGCACATGCACAAGGAGAAAATTGGACAAGCATAATCTTTAGCAACTGAAGTTCTACACAGTCAACAATTCCTTTCTCAGTCCTTGCTAGAATGAGCTTAAAGCAGAGTAAAAGTTTCAGAGAGACTGCAGACAGAATAACAACCTCGGCAAAATTTAAAGCAGAAGAACAGAAATACATTAGAAAATGTAGAGCTGAAAGGGGAAAAGGGATGCGAAAGCAATGTTTTAATGCTGTAAGAGATTCAACAATAAACTCCCTTCTCATTACAATATCATCAAGTTAACAGATGGCAAAGCATTAGCCAAACAAGAGGGTGTCAAGAACTGCTAGAAAGAACAACACAGCACACTTTACTAGACGCCGGCAGATGTTCCTGATTTTGTCCAAAAGGATGCCATCACCTTTATATTCCAAAGGAGTTTCACTATCTCAGACAAGAAGATTAAAAGGCATCAAGCTAGATTTAAAACAAAACAGTACTAATGGGCTTGCTGGTATCACAGACAACCTCCAGTAATGTTTTGACTACCTTACTGGTACTCCCTTTCCATGTTTCTCTAGACTACAGCTACGTTCTTTGAAAGACAAAACTACCTGCACACATGTAAACTGAGACTCCTTGATCCTTTTGATACAGTTGACAGTAAGATGGATTCTGAGAAAATAATGGATTTTAAAAGAAATCAAGCTGAAGATGACAACTCAAGCTGATCTGACTGAAAAACAAGCAGGACTGTAAGAGAAGCCCCATCTGTCTGAGGGGTAGAACAGTAGAGTCCACAAGCATGAAGGTGGACACAAGGTGTTGGGTACGTGATACTGGACTTCCCACTGCTACAACACAGACCATGCACAATAACAATAACTAGGAGCAACAATACAGGCCGTTGGACTTAGGAAATCAGAAATAAAGTATTGAGGAGAATCTCACAGTTAGTCCTAGTAAAAGCCAAACACTGACCTACCTATTTCGTTCACTTCAAGTTTACAGTCTTACTGCTCCTGCTCAGCTATTCCCACTACAGCTATTCCCAAAAGATGAACAGTTCTTTAGACTTTCTATAAATTCTACCTCAAGCAGCAGTGTCTCATTTAGACATTTAAGAGATACTATCAAGAGCTACCCAACAAAAACACAGAAAACTTGCAATTGGTAACCTTTGCTTTATTTCCCTCTGCAAATAAAATTCTTCTTTGGAGTCAAGGGCTATACAGAGAGAAGTGTGACTAAGGAAATGTTTCCACACTGAAATCCCTGAAAGATTTCTTGTAGCATTAAACTGATGACAAATACTCATTGGAAAGCTCTCAAATAAAAAGAGCACAAGAATTATAGTGGTTAAGTTATAAAGTGTAATTTCTAGGTCACTATATAGTAAGTGTTCCACTCAAACACTGGTCTCAATTCATGATTCTTAACAAAGAAAGTTACATACCGAATCTGTCAATAGCAGATGTTTTGCTTGTACTTTGGAAAAACACCAATATTAGAGGGGAAACAAGTAATATTTAATAACCCACACATGAAAGCACTATAGCAAGCTCTGGAATGTGAGTAGCATGTCTCACAGCTCCCATATTAATCGGTAACAGAATGAGACAAAGCAGCACTGATTTTTACAGCAGCATTAGATGACCTGAACAGCTTTAAGAAGGTAGGGAATGATAACATTCCCATCTCACAACTTGCAAGGAAAGCTAAACCACAAAGAAATTAAATGAACTTGACACAACTCAATGGGCACAAAGAAAAGACAGAACCTACCCTTGTACACCCCATCAACTACGTCACGCTGCCCCTGCCAAAGAAGTATCTGGTGTCCCCCTGGACTGGGGTTGTGGCCACCTGTTCTGACTGCCAGAGCTCCAGCACACAATCTGCCTGCTTTACAGGCACTTCGTGGGTCTTAAACTTAGGTTTTACGAAGCATTAATATTCACGATACATTTCTCTAACACATTTTAACAGAACAGCTGGGTTTGTTTATTGTTTATCAACAGAGACCACACTCTTTCAGAGAGTTCTTCCTGTGCATACAAGTCACAGGGAATAAAAAACTTAACGGAAACAGTTAACCTCGAGAGCTAAGAATATGGAATTTTAGAAGAGCAAGAATAGACGAACCACTGCAGGTATTTCACTTGAGATTTTTTTCACTGAAGCGCCTTTCCTAATGCAGGGCAACAAGAAGCAGAGCTCTGCCCTCAGGGTGGGAAGTGGCACAGCAGAAGGCAGTGTGGAGGTGCAGAGCCTTGTTGGAGCACTGCTGGCAAACCCCTGTGGACATTTCCTTTGCTGCAGCTCATCTTCCTACCAGCAGCAGTTTTTTTGTGGAAAAAACACAGGGCGCACCTGATTGAAAAACCCCTTAGATTCTCTGATATTTCAAAATGTTATCGGGAGTTTATATCACTGAACTCAGTACTCCTGGTAGCACATTACATGAAGTATAAAATAAGAAATGCCTGGTGGCAGTTATCAACATTCCCTGTCACACCACAGGAATGAGACGTGCTATCTCATTCTGTGGTTTGAAGCCACATCTGGATATTAAAAAACTCTGGTAGAGCATCGTCAAACAGATTTGCTCAGTGCTTGTTCTTTTCTCAATACGCCTGAACCAAAAAGAGGAGAGGAAAAAGAAGCACTTTAACACTTACAAAACCACCAACTGGAGCATTCACTTAAAGGTGTATGCTGGTAGAGATGGCCAATCAATGGACCAATACAAATTGCTATAATGGTTTCAAGCCTTCTCAAGAAGAAACTTAAGCTGTTTAAGAAAGCAGTGAGAAAGCAAAGATTTATAAAAATAATTACTGAAGCAAAAGTCATAAACACAATACACATTCATCCCAGACCAAGCAAGGCTTGTGGACAATGAGAATACTGGGACAATGACTAAACTGAGCGTTTGATCAGTGCTTTTAGAGAAAACAGTTGTCAGTAAAGTGACAAGAGCAATCCAGACATTAATTATTCTGAAAAAGTAATTTTTATCCACAGAGAAATTGGGCAGCAGGCCCATGGGATTCTCATGAGGTTTAACAAGACCAAACGCTGGAGCTGCATCTGTGTTGGGGCAGCCCTCGGGATCAATCTAGGCTGGGAATGAACAGGTCAAGAGCAGCCCTGGGAGAAGGACTTGGGGATGCTGGTAGGTGAGGGCTGGCCCTGCCCCAGCTGTGTGTGCCGGGACCTGGAAACCCCTGTGCCCTGGGCTGAGCCCCAGTGTGGGCAGCAGAGGATGGCAGAATTCTGCCCCAGTGCCCCCCTCAGGTGAGACCCCACCCGCAGAGCTGCCCCAGCCCTGGGCCAGCACAGGAAGGACCTGGAGCTGCTGCAGAGAGCCCAGAGGAGGCAGGCACCAAGATGATAAAAGGGCTGGGAGAACTGGGATTGTTCAGCCTGGCAAAGAGAAGCTTCAAGGTGACCTAACTGCAGCCTTCCAGTGCCTGAAGGAGCCAACAAGAAAGATGGAGAAAGTCTATTTACAAGGGCCTGGAGCGACAGGACAAGGGGGAGTGGCTTCCAACTAAAAGAGAGTGGGTTTAGATTACATACTAGGAAGAAATTTTGCCCTGTGAGCATGCTGAGTTCCTGGCACAGGTTGCCCAGTGAAGCTGTGGCTGTCCCATCCCTGGAAGTGTCCAAGGCCAGGTTGGATGGGGCTCTGAGCAACCTGGGACAGTGGAAGGTGTCCCTGCCCACGGTGGGGGGGGTGGAACTGGATGATCTTTAAGGTCCCTTCCAACCTAGGCCATTCTATGATTCTATGAAATACAATAATAAATGAATGGGGAACAAGAAATGGGAATCACTGTACCAGGGAGAGAGCTGGAATCATGGAAAATAAGCAGCCTGGAGAATTGCACAAGTAAGTCTCATCAATCAAAAGCCCAGCTTTATTGTGCAGTTTTGAAAGGATCAGATGAAGGTTAAAGCAACAGATGTACTATCTGAATAATAGTAAAATATTTGACAAAAATCTCTCTCAAGACTGTTTACTCTCCAAAATCAATTCAAATTGGCTTGGACAGGAACACTACAATGTAACCTGAAACCACATGACTAGTCGTAATAAAAAATGGCAAAGCCTAAAGCAGAAAATAAAAATAAATAAATAGAAAAAAAGATGAGCATTTCCCGGGCTAGGAAGCCCTCCAACTGCCACACTGAAAAGTGCTGTGTCAGTTTAGACTGATGTTCCCAGAAGTTAAAGCAATTAACAGAAATGGACTGCAACTCGTGATTAGTGATCTTGATTAGGGATAGTGCAAAGATTGAAATTAGTTCTGACACTACTCAGAAACAGAAACAGAACTGAGTATGTTTGAGATCCACAGAGGACATTTCCAGGTGCAAACCTTTCTGATAAACCGCAATGCCAATTGGTACAAAACAGTAATAAGATGACCTAAAGTGATTAAAATCTGGGGTTTTTTTAAAGAGCAAAATAAAGATTCAGTGGGTACTGGGAAGGGAAAAGATGCAGTAAAAGATCAATACAAGAGACACAGAAAAAGAAAAGCATATTTCACTTAAGAGAAAAAATTACAATAAAAAATAGCAGGACATGGCAGATCAGTTCTGAAGGTAAAACCAAAGAACACATGGCTCTGGAGCAGGCTATGGAGAAGATGACCTGTATGCTCCACTTAATAAAATTTCTGTAGAAGATATCCTTCATTCCTGCAAAATGTACATCAAGAAGAGCAGTTAAGGTAACCTGGAGTTCATTCCCTACAACCCCCACAGTACTCCACTATCTTTCCAAAGAGCTGTCTCCACTGTCAGCTTCCCCTCTACAGACCTCGCCCTCTCATCACCAGACCAAGGGTAATTAATGCACCAGTCTCCGTCACCATGATACAGTCAGATAAACATACCATGCTATGCACGATTTCATACTCACAGTTATTCAAAATACAAATGCCACAAAATCTCACCAATCTCCATTAAGAAGAAGAGATCAAGAAATCAATTTCTTAGCTTCTAATTTTTACGGTCACAAAGAGTCTACAAGAAAAAAAAAGGTAAAAGCCCACACAGATTGAGAGGCTACTCTCTTTTACAAAAGTGTTAAGGGGAAAAAAGCAAACAAACAAAAAAACCCAAACATATATTTCTGCACTTTTTTCAAAAAGCAGTAAAACTACTCGGCTTTGCTGATGTCAGTCAAACGTGCTCACCAAAACCAAAGGCTGATTTTGGTTGTAACCTACTTAAAATTTATGACAATGTTTTAAAGAGCTTCCTCGTTAGGTCACTGAGAAATATCTAACATTTGCAAAACATTTCACTGTGCTTTATTACAGCTCCAAGTGCTACTCCAAGGTTCAACTTTGAACATACAGATAGCCTTCAATCAAATTCATGGAAAAACATTACTTATAGTGGGTGCAATACTGGATTAAAGCTGCAATACTTACCAGTCATCCAGCAGAACTTCAGAGAAAATACAGGAAATTGCACCATTAATTAGGCACCACAGTACTATTTTACTGTTTGGAACCATTAATACATTTAATACGTATTTCTAAAGTTAGAGCATGAAAGGGTTAAAAATTTTTTTGTCTTCCATTAAAAATACTCTATATGCAAAGGCTATTAAGTTATTTTGGCATGCTCTCCACATAAAGCAGCTGCTGTACAGTATGTTTTACTTTATAAAATATCTTTAATCAGCACATTGACTAGTACTGTCATTTATAATTAAGGAGGTAAATGGCAGGTGCAGCATTAATTAGCAAAACTGAAGTCTTTGTGAAGACATGCAGTCATACCAACTCAACGCTTTCTAGGAACAGAAATGATTGCTAGCAGCTTTGTTGCACAACAAACTTGACTTGACTGTGCCAAGAAAGAGGGGCATTTACAAAACAGTTACACTTCTGAAGCTTTTACTATCCTGTACTACCAGATTCATTTCTTAAACTCTTCCTTCTGAAGTTAAAAATAGAAAAATGCTCAGGAGCAGAAAAGCCACCCATTAAGCTCAGAGTCATCCTCAGAGTCTGTGTTTCTGCCTTACAAATGACAGAGGGACAGGGGCAGAGGTACGGGTCAGGAGACAGGCAAAGTGGTTCTCTTACTTGGAAAGGTTTTTCCAGCCAACAGCTATGAAATTGGCTGGCCCAGCATCTGGAGAAATGCCCACACCCATCATTTAAAACAGAGCAATGTTGTTGCAATCCCTTCCATGAACGTAGGACCACGTTCATTTTCTATGTTTCATTTTCTACGTTCACATTCTAATTACCCTCATAACAATTCTGCAACTGCCACCTTAAGAGGCTGTGGGTTTTTTGGAGAAGATCCATAGTCTGCAAGTTAAATTAAATCTCTCCTTCCTTTTAAAACTGCAGAGGTTATTTTGGCTTGATGGACTTCTGAAAGGTAGCCTTACAACTATTTACAGATCTCCAGAGTGTACATAATCAGCATTAAGTCCCACCAGACAGGTAACACTTCCAAAGCAGTAGTCACCCTCAACACCAGTACTGCTCAGTGCTGGGCTGTGGGCTGGCCCCAGCCCAGAGTGACGCGTCCCCCATCTCCACGTCCACCTGTTCTGCAGAGTCCCCAGGCAGCACCACTCATAAAACCTAGTGCAGCGGTGAGGCTGGAAAAATTGCAGTGTTCATGGTCTCATTTGTAAACTTACGGTCTGCTAATCTCCAAGCAAACACACTCAGACCCTGCACTGGCTTTGGCCAAACTAAGGCTGCAATTTGAATGGAGTCAAGAAGCCCCATTTTTGTGTTACTTCAAGGCAAAAAGATTAACCCTTCTGAGTGACACATTATCCACGCTATGCTTCAAAAGTAACTCAAATATGTGTTCTTCAGAAGTGAAGGCACATCAGTACATCAAATGATACATTTAGTAATACAGCAGTGGGAAAACTGTAGTAAAGAGCCTTTTGCTTAATTTTAAGAGAATGTGCTTCTGCCTAAATTCACAGATTGCCACATCTGTCTTAAATAGAAACCATGTAAACACCACGCGAAGCAACTCCACCCTGTGCTATGAACTAGCAGACCAGCTGCAGACCTCTGTATGATACCACCCTCCCAAATACCACACAAAGCATTACACTGATTTCTGCTTCACTGATGTTGACTGTTGCTTCAGTGGGTATGCAGTGCCTTCCATGGGCACAGCAGTAAGCACTTCCAAGGCAAACTATAGGAGATAAACTGCAGTGGATGGAAGGCATAGTTGTTTGTGCTTTTCTTTCTATTTGTGCTAATTTTGACTTAAAATTGAATATTCTGGGAAGGAACACAATCCCTAGCTGTGTGCAGTACCCACTGCCAACCAACTTATGAAGCAGAACCGCTACTGACTCACAAATGAGTTATTCATCCATCCTCCTTCTGACAAGCCGAAAAAGTACATGACCACGGCTGACAGAAGAGAAAACATGATTCAAACAGAGGGATTCAGGAAGGGTAAGGGGAAGAATTTACAAAACAACAAAGACTATTTGTTATACTCTACAAGAAGACACAATGACAATAAACCACTTTTACCTAGACTTGTAATTCTGTAAATGGACAGGTAACAAGTGCTGCACAAACAAATCAATTATAAACACTACAATATTTTGTTTAAGAATGCAAAATGAGATGCTGGAATTTCAATAATATTTTTAAGCTTTTTTATGTTAGGTGCAATCAGGGTGGGTATGAAACAGCTGTTTTGAACCAGCAGAAGAGAACTTAAGGATAGGAAAAAACTTTGTAAGTGGCAACAAGCACCAAGTGGGAACAGATTTCAGAGAGTACACATGGGGGTTACAGAACCTGCCATCCCAGACAGGTGTGGCTCACAGCTAAAATATTTCAGACAGCAGTATGCAGATTTTTATGCCATCACGATTTCAGTCCCCAGACAGGTCTGAGACAGTGATATTCACATAAGCGCTCTGAGAAGACAGCAGCCATGCCCTGCCATATGGTCTGGCACAGTTCAGCACATGGGATCAGTTACAACTGTTTTCCTTTTCCCAAAATCAGCATTAAAATATAAAGTGATAGCTTCAATTAGAAGTGAAGCATCTTGTCAAAAGTTTAAATTAGAAGCAATCCAATGCTCTGAGACAATGTAGATGATACAAAAATTTACAGTTTGGTAGAGGGTATAAGTACAATTAAGACTGAGAAAATAAACAAATGCATAAATAAATCAATTCCTCCACTACTATGGCACTGTGCAGTATTTACTACCAAGGTAGATGCAGAGATGTTTATGGCATACTCACAGAATAGCATTAAAAACACATTTCCCAGTCTGTGCATTCATTTAAAAAAATATCAAAAATATCAAGGCTAAACTACCTTATACCATTCAGAAAGTTTCATTAGCTAAGGCTGCTGCAAACTGGCAAAGCAGCTTGAAAAAGCCTGCTTTATTTTTTAACTTCCTTGGGCTTAACACAAGATACTGACTTTTCTTCATGGTTCACCTTCCTCTCAGAGATACCATGAAAATCATGGGTTCCAATTCTAAGGGTATTGTTTGCCAAATGGTGGTGGATCATTTCATATCACGTGATCAATATCAACTGATCATGTTTTGTATCTTTGTATATATCACTCTATGTACGTATCATTCACACTGCATGACTTAGTGGAATGTGATTAAATGACATAGCACTGGAGCTCTACAGACAGTTATGTTATATGAAGTACTCGGATACACTGAAATGCAGTTAAAAGTTAGGTCTTACTTTCCCATCCAAACAGCATAGCTTTCAGGGAGTTGTGGAACAAAAAGCATAGATCTTCCAGTATCAACATCTACTGCTCCAAAGCAGCCTGCTTCAGTTACTCCAAAAGTCCAGTGAAAGTAAGATTCCTAGGTTAAAACAAAATATACTCTTAGAAGACCTCACTTCTATGAGCTCTAAAAATACACTACAGTACATATTAATTCCTATTTCCACATATCTGGAAGAGGTCTCTCTTGCTTTTGGAGGGGGAGAAGTGGTTTAGGTGTAAACTTTTTCAGACACGTTAGTTCTAATTTAGAATAATACAAATCTCTTTGTTAGCAACTGGAAAGGATCAGAGATTAATAAGCTACCAAAAACAGGTTAACTCAGCACAATAAACACACACTACACATTAAAATACAGTCTTCCAATCTAGAATTAGGGAATGTATTATCAGGGAGAGACAATCACATCACAAGAGACAAGGCAAAAGCAGAGTGCAGCTTCATTGGATTGCAAAGGCAGAGTGCTGAAGTGAAAACCCAACCTTCCCTAGAGAAGAGGAAGTTGCACTAGGAACAGCCCTTAGCCAAGAGTTATTTTAAGAACAAGCAAGCAAACAACAAAACACCTAACAATACAAGATTTAAGTTTGGTTAGGACAGATGTATGCTCCAGTGTCCTGAAAGGTGCATCTCCTCTAAAACCAGGCTAGTAACTGCATTAAGATATGCGCTATCTAAAGTAGAATTTACTGAGTTTGTTTCTTCATAACATACAACAGCTCAACTAAATTCACAAAAAAAAAGTGCTGCAGAAACTATGCAAGGTATGGGATATGCATAATTTGAGTTCTTTTACACCAGCATCCTCAGAACTTGTTAAGGCCTATGTGTGACAGAAGAACACATAGGTACATAAGGAAGAGTCTAATTTAAGAAGACACATGTAAATTCCAAGAGATAGGCTGCTGTTTTATAAAACCATGAAATATACTTTTCTATCAATTAATTCAGGTCAGGATGTTTTTTGGGTCGCAGACAAGATTGAAAGAATGAAGAAATATTCCACTGCTGTCTTCAAGATTAGATTCAAATACTGATAAGCAGTAAGGCCTTGAACAGGTTTGGGCCCTTTAAACCACATAATGAGCCTGCACCAAAGCACTGAAAGTGAGAGCAACTCAAAGCTGAAGAAGCAATGTTATAAAGAAGCCAATTTATTTAAGTGAAGCAAGACAATGCACGTCTGAGAGATAAAGGGAAAATAATGTAAAATCACTTAAAAATTCATGCAGTTGAAGAGAGTTTCTCAATTTGAAGTTTTGATTCAGCTCTTACCTGGCGAAACACAATACCAGTATCAGTACAGTATCTCTGGGTTTCTTCTCCACCCTGCAGCAGAACAATTGAATTCTTCTGGACATCCTTATTCTGTCTCAGGCGTTCACACAGTCGTCTTCTGTTCAAGGCAAAGAGTGCTACAGGCACTTTCAAAGTCTCATTCCCCAGCCAAAAGGAGGGTCTAGAAGAGATTTTTTTTAATTGACAATTAGTGGCAAAGACAGTGGTCAGCACAATTTAGATGCACAGTGTTCATTACTTTAGTTTGGTTCAACTCTACCAGCAAGAGGCTCATCACTCACGAGGAAGAGATGTTGTCCACAAGCATTGCTAGCAAGCAACCATCAAACATTGCTCACACAAGTACCGAAGGAAAAAGACGGCAACAGCAGACAAGGCTGGCTGCGGCTACAACCCATGGCACGTGATTCATTACATCCCTTTGGGTAACACAACACAAAGAAACTACAGCCCGTGCCCACTGAGGAGAGGCAAAGCAGGAGGGAAGAAAATTAGTTCTGAGTTGCTGAAAACAGAAGTGGAAATTTACATTAAGTCTAGCAAACTTCAGCAAGTCCTTCCGGGAAACCTTCAGTCGCTGAAACAGGGAGTGGAGAGAAAAGATGATGAATAGCAGACACAGGACAACAGCATTTCCCATACTCACACAGGATCCGCAAATCTCTTTTCTATGTACGTATATTTATTCTTGCATGCACACAAGCAGCTTCAGCGGGTGACTGAACTCAAACACATGGCCACAGAAGCATATATTGGGTACCACCACTTGTCCCCAAGCGGCACAAATGTGCTGAGAGAGCCCAGAAAGTTTCTGAAAGATTGTACTCAACAGAGCTGCAACTGTGAGGATACAGTTTAAAAGCAGAGAGCTTGCTGTTATTAAGTAATTTTAGATGTTGCAAGTACTTCAAGAATATGTGGCTGATTCATTCACATTTGTTTCAGGTCCATAAGTACACTTTCAGGAGCTTTACCAGTAGAAACACTACAGCTTTTGTCAGATATGGAGCAGAAGGAGGAGTTGAACCAGATGATATGAGAAGAATCTAAGAGCAGTTTGTTTTGGGGGTGGATTTTTATGCTTAATATAGCAAAGCTGTGCTTCAGAGCTTCAGCATTAGAGATGATCAATAAAATTTATCCATAAAATCCTATGATTTAAGTCCAATTTGTCCCTCAATCTCAGCTTCTCCAAGACTGACTGGATGGTCACTTTCTATCAGCTACGCTTTACAGATGCCAGAAAGGTGCAGTTAACTTGTTAAGATGACAAGAAATGAACCAACCACCAAAGGACTTAACCTTAGAGGAGCAAAGCTCCATGTCTTAATTATTATATAGCCTTCATAGGCAATCTGAAAGGTAACCTTTGATTTATAGCTGCATAACCCCCTAAAAGACTTTATCAACCTCCGAAATGTAAACCCTATAATTTCCTACTGCAGACGCAGCATAAAAGAGCTAATAAAATATTTAATTTTACTTGCTTCTAACTACTTGATATAACAGCGTAAGTAATTTTAGAAGGTAAAAGACTGCTCTTGCTAATCCAATTTTCAAACTACCTGCTTAGAAGTTCAGCCGATGGCGCACAAAACCCAAGTGTGTATTTTATTCCTTCCCACACACACCTGACAACCCAGCACCAAGGCAGGGGATCATCACAAGGGCTGCAGACTACCTATTGCAGCACATCAGCACGGCCTGGAAGCACAGCATAAGCTTTTGTTTTGGTGTACCCATACCTGTAGGAAGAAGGAAGCAAATTCCTAAAATCCTAGCAAAAGCTACCAAAAGTTTGAAGTCAGATAGTGAACCTTAAACTAAAAACAGGCAAGGCTTTCCAGGTACAAAGCTGCGGCTCAGTAATTCAGCAACGCACAAGAGGCTGAAAACGCTGGTCTCCAGGCACGATCATCCCTTGGAGTAAGTACATGCAAGGGCCTGGAAATCACCCGCTCGCCTTAAGGGACATTTATAAAACGGAGGTGAGAACATCATCAGATACCGTTATACCATATGTTGCTCTCAGATTTTTGTATCTGCTGATTAAAAAAAAAAACAACAGGCAGAAGTTGTAGCACAGCCTGTCTCATGTTTTGCTTCAAAGGAAGGAAAAAAGTCACCTTCATTGCAATTTTACTCACTTCACAAGTTTGAGGATCCTTTTCTGTGATTTAAAAAAAAAGAAAAAAAGAGAGAACTCTGACCTCTCTCCTCCAGGCCTATTCCTACACCCTGGAGCTCACAGGAACCAGCTACAAAGGCATATTTTTATTTCCCTTAGGTCTACTATTAATGCTTTTGTTACACTTAAACCTTTGACAATCCAAATGAGACCAAAGAAAAAGCAAACGTCAGGCAGCAATTCCTACCAGAAGTTTTACTAAGCCTCTTTAGGTGTGCCTTTTACTGGCATCTTAATGCTAAAGCTAAAATGCATTCTAGTGCAAAATGACAGTTCTTCTGCATGTTTTCTCTAAGTGAAAGCATGTTCTTCCTTGCACACAACAGATCCCACTTTCCCTGTCTGAATATGATGCCACAATATTAATCCACAACAGAACGTGGCCTCCACAGTTGTTTTAGACCAGCACAGTTTCTGTACGGGCATGGCCTTGGTCCCTGCTCTAAGGCTGCCGCAGAAATCACACAGCTGAGCACACTGGACCTGCAGCAAGGGCTGCAGGGCCCGAGGGCTGGGCTGAGTGTTGCTGCAGATCCTGCTCTGCTCTCAGGTTCTCTGTTGAGCACTCATGTTAATTCATACCTCAGACAGCATGAGCTTGCCAGGCAATACACCTACTTTCACAACTGGAATTCTGCAGAGAAAACCAGTTAGGTTCTAAAACCTAAGAGAATATTCAACTTGGAGGAGTTTGCTTCCTCCACAGCTCTTGCTCTCTTTTTTCTCCTGCAAGCACCCAGATGGCACCCCATGGATGGACTGACAACAGGGCAGAACACACACAGGTAACTGCTTTGCCTGCAGAGATCCAGTCACTTGGCACACATGAACCATGCACAAGCTTTCCACAGCTAACACAGACAGCTCTTTTCAGAGACAATACTGAACTTAAGTCTTACAAAAAGGTGTATGGCTGTACACCCAGCTTTCCATGGCAAACAAAAATTGGGAAAGAGAACTGTCATAATACTCAAGATCACAAGAAAAAAATGTCACACATAGGACTGGCTGTTCAACAACTTGTAGTACATTGAAAGGGAACACACATGTAACTTCCTCACACATGTATCAACCCTAAAAATACACATGCAATTAGAGTTTAAGCTGTGTAAAACTATGTTATTTGCCTTGGAACAAAACTGCCACAAAATTCTCTCTAGAGAAGAAAGTACAAGCTTTTCATTTTGGTCCATGATCTCTAATCACTCAGTTATATATCACAAAACACACAAATCACAGATTCATAGAATGAGTTGTGTTGGAACAGACCTTAAAGATCATCTTGTCCCAAGTCCCTGTCATGGGCAAGGACACCTCCCACTAGACCAGGCTGCTCAAGGCCTTGTGCAGCCTGGCTTCGAACACTGCCAGGGCTGGGGCATCCACAACCTCCCAGGACAACCTGTTCCAGTATCTTACCACTCTTACAATTAAGAATTTCTTCCTAATATCTAGTCTAACTCTCCCCTCGTTCAGCTCCTACCCATTACTCCTTGCCCTATCACTACAGTTCCTGATGAACAGTCCCTCTCCAGTTTCCCTGTAGCCCCTTCAGATGCTGGAAGGGGCTGTGAGTCTGCACACAACCTTCCCTTCTCCAGGCTGAAGAGCCCCAATTTTCTCAGCTTGTTTTCTTAGGAGAGGCACTTCAGTCCTCTGATCAGCTTTGTGGCCTCCTCTGGACTTGCTTCAGCAGAATTATCAGAATTGAATCAATACAACACATCGGCTGGTCCTTCAAGGTCAGTTTCTCCTGTTAGCACAAGGACTCCAGCATCTCCAGCCACAAACTCAACCCAAAACTCTCATATAAAGTTACACATTTGATAAAGAAGTGTATTTGGTACAAGCACTGCTTTGTGCTGCATGCCTCTCTGAAACTACGCAAGCTTCTGCAAATAAACCTTAGCCGGTGTCAGAAGTGGATACTTGCAAGAACAAAACAGGACAAGAGAAGCTCAGCTTCCTTGTCTTCTCCAGTCTGGTACCAGCATTCAACCACTGCTGAGAGTGGTAAAGGCCTCCCACAGTAGCTGACAGTTTCCTGCTGGCTGTCACATACAATTTTTATGATCACTTAGGCCCAAGCTCACAGCTGAGCTCTTTTATTTTATTGTACTAAGTGAAATATAGCTAGGAACATTAAACTGTATCTGTTTCTTTAAAAGATATTTTTCTTTTGCCTGGAGCTGCTGATTTTCAATGCTTATTTCAGAAGTTTTGTATTTTCAGAGAGCTTACATTTTGGCACTATATGATCCAGCTAATATTTTGGATTTTTTTTGTAAAGCAACCACCAGAACAAACTGGTAGCCATAAATCCTATTCTATTTCTGGTTTTCCTACCATTTTTCAGTTAACCTGTTGTACTTCTGGTTTTTTTGAGCCGAAAATTCATGGATCTGCCATTTCTGTTCCACTGAGATCCCACAGAGAGGATCCAGATTTCAATGAAGATGAGAAACCACTGAAACTATTTTTCAGTAAATTATCACTTGTTTGTTGACTATTTATTTGTTTGTTCTGAGCAACAGGTTCATCAACATCAGCCTGAATCGTAAACAATTTTCAATGCTGTTTCCACACCCCATACGTGAAGCACAAGAGGCCCATGCTAACAGCAGCACAAGGAAATAGCTGATACAACCAAACAGTAAAAGACTGATAAAAGCAACAACGGCTGTTCAAGGTATAAAATGGGTATTTTGTTCACGGCCAACTCAGTGCTCCTGGTAAAGCTGACAGCTTGGAGTCCCGGCGCCGCTCCCGGTCCTTCCCACCACCCTTCCCACCTCCAGGGCGCCGGGCAGGCGCTCCCGGGGCAGGGGACGCCCGGACGGCGCCGGGGGACACCAGGGCCGAGGGGACCCACAGGGCAGCGGCCTCCCCCCCGGACCCGGTCACAGCCAAGCCCCAGCCTGACACGTGTTTGGTACCTGTGGGAACGTCCCCCTTCGTTCTGATACAGTTGTAACGGCACCTTCTTACAGCACTGGAAGAAATGGCTGAATTTTGCTAGAAAATGTGAGAGAACCCTTGCGCTATGTAATCCAAGCCACCTTTAAGCATCACTTCCAA
>WEIT01032308.1:385285-409369 GCA_013389985.1 Dryoscopus gambensis
GGCCCGGCCCTCCGCACGCCGAGCTGGCACCGCACCGGGACACCCGGACCTGGGGGGTGTTGGCCTGCGGGATCCTCTGCGGCCCCCCCGGCCCTCTCCGCGTGTGCTGGCTTCTAAGAAACAATGCCAGGCCTTGAAGCCAATATAACACAATGTAAATCCAACCTTTCACAGGGATTGCTGCCCTACCACTGAGCTCTCCTAAATAAATAGTTGCTCAGAAATCCACTTAATGTGCAGTTTTGCTGTAATCCCTGGAAGGGATGTTTTCCACCTGCATTTTGAAGTGGAGAAGGTGTTTAACAGCAGCCTTGGGGCACGGCGTGCTGGAGCCATCACCAGCCCCTGGGCTCACCCCACTCTGCTGGTTTTTTCCTAGTCACACAGATTTCGTCAGAACTCAAAATTACTCGTTCTTGCCTCAAAATTACTTGTTCTTGCTTCAAAATTACAAGATACCTGAAGAAACTATCATAGTCCAGGGTTCACATGTCGAGTAACTCAATGCAGTTGCAAAAGGAAATACCCAGGAGCATGAAACACCAGATAAGGAAAGAGAGATTGGAGCTCTGCTCGGTGACCTGAATACAGGGTCCGCTGCCGTGTGCAGCAATAAAACAGCGATAAGTGCAGCTCTGGGCTGTCAGGTAACCCTCCCTCCCTGGAAAGGAAGTGTGAATCCTTGCTCTAGGGCTGCTCGGTAATGCCACTGCTCTGTTGATCTGGCACTGATCTCGAAAGTACTGTGATACCTGAAATATCTGGCTGCTGCACATGGAGGGTCTGCTTCCACCACAAGCGCTTGGGAAAGAGAAGGGCAGGGCAGCGAGAAGGCAGAGTATGATCATAAAATACATGGATCTTAAAAGTTCATGTACGTTACGAAAAATCAGTGCTCTGTTACTCAGACACATGCACAATTAACCCCCTTTTTCTCATTTCGTCATATTGTCCTCTAGAAGTTGCGAGAAAACTGCAGCTACTCACGCACAGCTGGCTCTGGAGTGGTGTGTGAGAGCTGCAGGGCAGTCACTGGCAGACTGATTTCAGGAAGTCTGGATAGGAGCATGTATATTGATAAAACTAGAAAAGTCAAGCAGTCATTCTCTAGCTCTTTATGTTTTTATGTCCAAGAGTCAGAGACTTTTAGAACAAAATATATAATGAAAAGTTTCTTTCATGAACTGCACATTTGACAAGGAACAATATTGGGGTCCGGATTCATGGATAAAGCCCTGTTTTAGAAATAATTGATAAGTTGCTGAATTTCAAGAAACTTTCCTCAGTTTTTTGCAGACTGAAAAAAAAATTATGTGAACTGTAGTGAAATATTTTACTGCTTTCAGTCCCCTAGAGGGGCTCCCTTCTGCTTAGGCTCCAGCAGAACCACTGGGAGGAGGCAGGGAAGCTCACTTTGCTTTTCCTTCTCATCTCAGAACTAGAGAGAAAAGACTAACACCTTCAAGGCACTCTTCCAAATACTGTCATTAGTTGCTTTGGGCATTCATCCTTTCCTGCTCCCCTTTGCCTTCCCCTACACTTGCCCTCTGTAGAATAAAGGTCTACTGCATTGTAGTATCAGCTCTCTAAAATGGCTGTTGTGGGTCTCTGTCCTGTTTATTTCAATTTCCTTCTTGGTCATTTTACCTGCCTTCCTAAAACAATCACCACATTTAGAAGTTACCTGCAGTGTATTAAATCTCAGCCAGAAATAAGACCGCATTCATTAGGGGGGAAAAAAGTTATTACCTGAAATATCCAGTTCTTGTGTCTCAGAATTTGAAAGAATGAAACTCCTACACTGTGCACAGCTTAACTCATTTGCAAGGTGGCCATACTTGAAATGCCAGCCACAGGAATAACACTGGCTGCCAGACTGGGAGCAAGCCCAGCTTTATTGCACACATAGACAATTCTGATTCTCTCCATGCTGCAATTGACTCTGCAACTGAGAGGGGTAAACCTTAATATTTGAGAGGCTGAGTTTAGAACATTTCCCTATACACCAAGGTTTGACTGACCATTACTGTCACTTATGTCCCAGTAGGACTCTCTCTGTGATCAAGAACATCCTCTCTCCTGCTGAAGGCCTGATTTTGCAATTCAGGCAGCTTCAAAATTTCCACTGTAGCAGTTTGGATGTACAAGAGGTGCAAGACTGCAACATGTGATGGGATTCTGCACTAGCCCTCTGTATTTTAACTGTTCATACTGCTGTCCAGGCAGGATCTTAGAGTTCAGCACCATTAGTGCTGATTGGTTCTATTATCTCAGAAGAAAAGAAATAATGTTAGGTTAATAAACTTCCTTTTATTACATGAAAATTACACAACTGTTGTGAATACAGGTCAAGGCATTTGCTCCTGGTTTTAGAGTACAATAGATAAAAATCCAAAGTTTGCAAGGACAGATGCAGTCCAAATATGAACTAGGGGAAAAGGAAGGATGCTGCAGCTGTAGTCACAGCATGTGCTTGGGGAGCATCACCTCTCCTTCTGCCCTCTAGCCTAGAGTGGTGTCAAATACTGGAGCTAAACATTCTCTGACTGCTGCAGTGTCTGAACTTCTCTCCTGCTTTGGGAAAATGCAGTTGCTGAGGGACCAAATCATCTGGGACTGCCAGGAAGGATCATAGAGCCACACTGAGAACATGGTACCACAGTGAGAAGCCTTGGGCTGCCAATACCATGACATGAAGTGGGGAACAGGGTCTAATGCTCAGTGACCAAGGTCACCCTCCCTAGTAGATCCTTACCCGATATATGATTTCAATACAAGTTTCAACTAATTTTCTAAATATCTAGAAAGCTTCCATATCATACGTGCCACCACAAAAACAGAAATAATGGGAAAATGCTGATTTATCGGCACAGGAATTTTTCTAAGTTCAGCTTGATCTGTTTTTCTGCTGATTATTCCTCCAAAATTTTGGAAGGTAGAACATTGCTGGCTGAAATACTCTGTGACCTTCTTCACTTGGATGGGGGGGCACTGGCTAGGCAAAGGAAAACAGATAGATTTTGTACATATTTGAGTCAAAGTCTTTCATACATTGTAGGATCAGCTGTTAGTCCAAAGTAATTATACAGACTGCTATGTTCAAATGTGTTAATACTGTGGGGTTTTTTAATAGAATCATTCTACAGGGACTCCCACTGCCTTTGTTTGATATAATGGCCATAAGTCTTTAATGTGGAATTAAGATTACAAGGTCCCTTCAAAGCAACAGATTGAACTAAAGCATCTGCCTTTGGCATTTTCATCATGAAACGATTTTGAGTAAATTTTCCCTCAAGCACTAAATGTATACTGCTGTATTGATCTTTTGGATCTTGAAATAAAAGTGTGATTTTCCCAAAGCCTGCTTGAACTAAATTATTATAAAAGACAAGAAAGGTAAAGCATTATATTGCCTCATTACTCTCACCATTGACTTTCAGTTAAGAGTAAGAAAATCTAGTATATTGAAAATGTGCCTGTCAAGGATCACACAGTCTAAGGTAGCTTCTCCAGCTATTGTTTGATCTTCACAAAAATATGTAATTTTTGAGGGGTTTTTTTAGGTTCATTAGTATAGACTGTAATTGTTTCATTTTAATCAATCTGCCCAGCAGTATTTATAAGTTGCTGCCACAGAAACTACTATCTCACCAAAATGTATTTAAACAGCACTATCAAAACTGCGCCAAAAGCTTCCTTTTATAGAGGTTTAGGATGTCAGGTCTTTTAATGAATTAGTGGCCAATGTGATGTTCTCTGTAATGCTTCTCTAATATCTCTGGCAGCTTGAAAGAATCAATTTTTATATATTGCAACATATTGGTTTGCTTCAGTAAAAGGAGACTTCTCTATGATTTTTCAGTCTGTTTGCTCATATTATTATGTTTTTTGCTAACCCACAGACCAGGAAGGCAGAGTATATGTCTGTCTGTGTGTCCTTTGCCTAGTGCTCAGCACCATGGCTCCTTTTTGGTTTTCTAAGAGTTGGGTGTATTTGTACTGCATTAAAAGTGTGACATGAGTGCCGTTCAGCCACGGCTAATTGCCAAGTATAAGAGATAAGCCACTATCCTGTATGTCCCTTTTTATAACTGATACTAGTTAGTATGATAGATGAACATTTTTGTTTATTCTAAGTAAGTTTTAAAGAACATACTGTAGTGAAATTTTGCCACAGTGGGTTTAGGACATGAATGTAGTCAGTATCACTGAAGCCATTTCCCCAACAGCATCACCACAGTTACAGCAGACACTACCTCTGAGAACAAAATTCCTTCACATGACTCATGATCTGCTTCTTCAGCATTTCTCACTTTCAGAAGCACAGCCTCTTTCTACAACGAGGAGTGGCTCCCTGGCTGTATTTTGAAGGACACAACCAAAGGTGCTTTGCACCACCTTCTGTGGTAGAAGCTGGGAAGAAGCTGCTGAAGCTTCTGTACTGTGCTACAGAAAATTTGTCTAGCATTTATGAACATATACCATTTGTACAATGGGAAAGCACTGCTTCTCTTGCAAGTCCCATGTGGTACCGTGAACTTACCTGAACCCTTGCAACATATTGTACAGTTTTAATACAGAACATGTTTACAAAGCTTATTTTTCCTTTCATTAGTATCTGCATAATATACTCTCTACCCAGTGCATAACAAATCCCCAAACAAGCTTATAATATGCATATGTAAATATTTTCTCAAAAGATAATTGCCTTCAGGTTTTTGCAGATTATGATCCATATCTTCACACCAATTTAAAGTCAGATTTCCCAAATTTTTTGTAAGAAAATCCTCTTTAATTATTGTTTATCTGGAATGTATTTTCCACTCTGAAATCTTACAATAAAATTGTAAGCCACTGGATTATCGAGATCTGTATTTTGTTGATGTTGAAGAAATTGCTTTCTCTTACACAGATATGTTAGAATTGTCTGAAATGATTTCTTTCAGGCTTTGCATGGGCAGCATTTCTTTTTCTACTTGAAACAGTCCTACCCTCCTTGCTAGGAAAGAAAGGCACGCTTCTGATGCTGCCCTCTAAAGCTAGGAACCACTGCTCCTGCAGCTTTTCCTTTCTTGTGCTGCTCTGCAGAGTGGCAGCTGTCAGTCTAGGAATGACAGCAGGGTTGCCATGGAGCCATGTCTGCCACTGCATGAACTCGGCCCTTCCCAGCCAAAAGTCATCAGTGCTCCTGCCCCAAAGTACTTCCCAGCGCTGCCCCTCAGTGCCAACTGCACGTGATGAGATAAATTACTTCCTTTTCCTGCAAACCACTCATCTAATCTCCTCTGCATCTGACTGGAAATTTAACCCAGCTGGCTCTTGCCTTCAATTTAAACCTAAAAACCCCAAGTGATAAGCAACTGCCCATCAGATTATCTAATCACAGTCTGTGTCCTGGGACTGCAGCACTTTTTCAGTTTGGTCAGACCACTTAGAGTACCCAGTGTCCAAAGCCCACCCTCACGAGCCAGCTTTAACCTGGGAGCTTAGGAAGAACCAGGGGGACTGTGCAATAACATACTAGAGGACAGAGAAGATAAAAAACTAGAGCTTGTGAATCAGGGAATTCAGTTATCTTTTGAACTGTAAAAATTGGCCGTTTTGCACAACCACTCTCTCCCCTAAACACATTACACAGCCTCTCTCCGGGTAGTGGAAACTGTGCCAAAAGCACAAAGTTCGCTAAGGATGTTTTCCGCCTCTTTGCCTTTTAATGAATCAACTGACTAACATGTCTTTTAAAAACAGGTCATATTTACAGGCACTTTTCAAAGACTACTAGTTTGATGAGAGTGTGACTCAGTTTATTGCAGAGACAGCCCTTGTTTGCAGAGTGTTTCTCCAGGGGCACAGGCTGGCAGCCTACCTGCGTAAGTCACACTGGGCACAGTATCTACAAAGGGACTTGGATGCATGCAAGAAAATTAGGCTCAATGAGAGTCAATTTGGGCAACAAAAATAATACCTACAGTCACCATCTTCTGCTGCCTACCCTCTAAATTCAAATCTCATTGTCTGTTTTTAATTTTGCAGTCATGAATATAGAGGTGATTTCTAAGAAATTATTACTTGCCATCTCAAAAAACCTTTTTTGCTAAACTACCCTTTGGTTCTGTACAAGTTTAAGCTATCATGAGGACAGCTTCTCTTGGTTCCCATCAGCACTAGCAGAGTTAATGCCATTTGTGCAAAGGAGATTCAGAAGGGAAGCTCGAAGAATGTGTGTGGTTTAACTCTGTGTGTGTGTGGTATTTCCAAGCATCCTGTATTTCAGGTGGCATCTGCCTGCATCCTGGAAAATAGAAAGGCTCATACAATTTCACTAACGTGGTGGTACAGCTGTGCCATTTTTTCTGCCTCAAGCCCTGACAGGCATCTTTGTTTGTATGCAGGGGCCCTGTTTGAACTGTTGCCTGGCATCCTTGGTATGTCGGCTGGCAGGAGAGGTTTTTTGGGTTTTTGGTTTGGTTTTGTTTTGTTTTCATTTTCAGAAAAAGTGGTGACTGTTTTTGTATCTGTTACTGTTGACAGCAATAATTTCTCTAGTCCGGGCTCACTGGACTCATGATGGCCAGAGACAAAGGATTCAGCTTCAGAAAATTGTGTGGGTTCTCACTGAGTCCCAGAACTGGGGAGATGCCAAGCAGCAATAAAGTGCAGGCTTCACCCTGGGATGCTGCTGTGGCAGGCAGCCTGCTCCCCTCCCTCCCCAGCTTCTTCTCAGTGATAACTGTTGGGGGTTTATGCTGAATATCAGGAAATCTAAAGCAGGTATAAACCAGAACAGTTCCAATGTTAAATGTGACTTAACAGTCTCATTTAGGACATGGCCTTGTGCATTTACTTCCTGCTGATTGCATATTTTTACTGTGCAGCACCCCTTTGGTGATATCATCCCTACTCTTGTATGAGTAAGGGCAGAAAAGGAATAATGTTGCTTTCCCAAGACTGTAAAGAGATATTTTCACTTGTTTCCAAAGATATAAAAAACAGAGAAGGAAAAACCTCTTCAGGCTCAGGCTTCTTTTTGAAATCACACCATTGGGCACTTGAGTACCGTCCACCAGGTCATCAGGAGCTGGGGGCTGCGCCCATCTCCCTCGCTGTGTGAAGTTTTCCCAGTTTCACTGTTCTGCAATAAGAATGGGAAAACAAATCACTGAGCCACACAGCAAAGTAGGCCCAGTGACATGCTGACTAATGGTGCTTTGACATCATCCAATAGATTTTGTAGAGATTAAGGTCCCATCAGAAATTTGTCAGCAGTAGTTTAGGAAATACTTACTGAAGATTTGCAGAGTTAACAGCTTTGTGGTTGTCTGCTGTTTGGCTATCTACCTAAACAAACAGCTGGTGCAGCTGGAATTAAGTCAGGAAAGCTGTTAGTAATTTAGATTCATTGGGCATGTCTCTGCTCCAGGCACAGAAATGACTGTGCTGGCGCATAGTGGTACCCCAGCTATTTTTAAACCACCTAGCTTGGTACTACAGGACATCAGTTACAGTAGCACAGAGCTCGTCATGGATTCATTTACCCAGCGTTTTGGCTCAAATATTAGTGCCAGCAGGATTGACTTTAAAATGAGAAAAAGGAGATAAAAGGACTTGATTCAGCAACAGTCTTATTCAAAGAGAAAACTCACAGTTGCTCGCACAAGGAGCTATGACAGGCTACATTGATGAAGACAAGAAGCTTAAATTGGCTGCAGTGGACAACGAGGTGGAGGATGGGCAGGCAGGGAGCCAGTAAATACAGTGCCTGCTGTGGAGAAGGGTCTGGGCTTCACTGTGAATCCTCTATGTCACTGCAAATGGAAAATGTCACATGGGAAAAAGGAGACTCCTATTAATAAAGAGTCATTGGGGTAATGCACTAGAAGAGGAGGAGGGATTGTGTCGGGACTTATCTGCAAGAGCTTTATGTGCTGCAAGAGCTCTGACTTGCTGCTTCTGGAAGACTTTTCTAACTCCAGTGTTAAAGTTCAGGGACCTTTTCCACATTCCCAGTGCTAGCTGGCAGAACCACCCCTTTTTAATCATTTCTTTTTAACTGTGACTTGTTCTATGCATGTGACTCTGGCCTGTTAGGAGCTGATCAGACAGGCAGGAAATAGCCCAAAGCAGTCAAATGCTCACTGTGTGGTAACTTCTGGCCAAGAGGAAGGACATAGCCCCACTCACCCAATAACCTATTGACCTGCCCCTAATGTGAGATTTATGCCCCTTGCTAGCTTGAGAGGCAGTGAGAATAAAAAGTGCAAGAAACAAAAATGTAAAATATAAAATGAAAATATCCAGTAAACTTCAGACCTCCAGCACAAGCCACCCTGTGATCCTTACTGGGATTGCAATCTGTCAGAACAGGACTTGCTGGAAAAGCAGTTTCTTGTAAAAAACTGCCTTCTTGTTCAGAATATTTATGGCCCTGGCTAAGGCACAGACTGGGGCTAGGTCCTCACAAAAGTAAAAGTGAAGACTAAGGAGGTGTACATTAAGAAGCCTCCTAAAGCTATGCCAGCCAAGTCCAAAGGGGACGACAGTAGAAAATGTATCCAACTATTGAATGGAGAGAAGCACAGACCCTACAGCGCACCAAAGCGAGAGTGAGCAATGTCATTGCTGCAGCACAGCACAAGCCTTGCAGACTCTAATGAGACAGGCTGACTAACAGGGAAAGGATATGGGAGACGTTCGGCAGGAGCAGGCCTCAACCTTGGAACAACACCCAAATTCTGTAGCAGAGAGTAATAATGAGAAAGGCAAGATCAGAGGAGACAGCTCTAACAAAGAGGCGAGAGAGATGGGTAAAGACACACAAGCACCTGCCAAGCACTCGGCTCCTCAGTCCTTGCTTCCCGCGTGACCTCATGTTCTCCCGACTCTCTCCCATCACCTTTGTACACCTGAGCCTGGTGAGCAGGGACAGCCTGTAGCTGAGCTGGTGTGGGTATGTACAGCATGCCTGCTTGATACATCCACAGCCATTATGCATGCGTAATTTTTATTACCCAGGGGCATTTCTCTTTTACATATCCCTAGCTCAAATTTTACTGAAATAATTTTCTTTTTTATTGGCCTCTTACATTGTTAGAGTGCCCATGATTTCCCCAAGGTTAGATGATGAATGACAACACATCATACAAAGACAAAATACAGGCATTTGCCAACTATAAAATGGATTTTTTTATTTGATATGTTTCCTTTTCTTGTGCAACAATGATAAGCAACCTTGATGGGATGAACAGTACAAACAGAAGTTTAACAAGCTCTCTTCTGAATCCAGGATCAAACAAAATATAGATTTAGTAAAGATACTAGATTTCTACTAACATTATGGAGCTTCAGAAAATGGAGTAACCATTATAAAGGCAATTTCAAATATAATCAGCTGGGTTCAATCCTGCAATTAGTTGTGCCTGGGCAGCCAGCTGAGTCCCTGAGAGGTTCCAGTGACCTCAGTAAAATCAGTGGGAATCTAGAGACATAACCTTTAATCTCTGCACTATCAAATGCAGGCTCAACTCCTCATCAGTTTAAGGATCTCCTTTTCCCGCAGCCTCTCGCTCAGACCAGCAGCACAGACATCGAACAGGCAGCAGTGCCCCTTTCCCTCCCACCCTCCCATCTCCTTGTCTGCATTTGATAGCAGCAATAGCTCCCAGCCAACCCTGTGCTGGAGGCAGCTTTTGTACAGACAGTATTTTCTGTTCAAACAGGCATTCCCAGCTGCTCCTGGGAACAGAACATGAATATCATCGCTTTTCTGGCTGAAGCTGCGTGATCTAAGCCAAGCTTCAATCTGACCAATAGGTCTTTCCTTAAAAAGCCAGGCAAGAAGTAGCAAGCAATATGGGGGTGCCCACAGGCAGGTACCTGGGATGACAGTGCTGCCGCACCTGCAGGTGGAAGAGGTTCAGGGACATTATTAATCCAAACATAAGAACAGATGTTTCCTCTCAAACATATACAGATTACATGGGCAGCAGCGATTTGGCCTAAAAAAAAAAAAAAAAAAACACCACAAAACAAAAAAGAGAAACTCATATTCAGATCAGAAAAATAAAGTCAGAGAGAGAGGATTTGAACTATTTTATTATGTCAAATACTTCCAGAAAATCCAATTACTAAAATCTCCAAGTGAACACTATTATACTCACTGGTCTGAAGGTGAATATTTTGGTGGTAGAATGGTAGGATATGCAAATACCGAGTGCTCCACACACTCCAGAAGTACTTCTAATCAAATACTATTCACCCATTTATCCACACCTATCCATACCTATCCTTACCTATCCACACCACACTGAAGGGAGAGCAGGGAGCCAATTTTACCTTGCCTTCTTCAGTCCTGGATGCCGAGGGTAATGAGCTGCCACCTGAATTTTATCCCCCTTTTTGAAGAACAGATCCCAAACTCAGTGAAGTTCACTGAAAGACTTCAGCTCACCCAGGGCTTTGGTTGACCCTCCTACCCAAATTTCTTCTATTACTAGGATAGGGGAAAAAAAGATATTCTTTTGTTAAAAAAAAACCAGAAGAGCAAAAAATCCAGAAAAATAGAATTCCAAAGTATCAAACATAACTAACAGGGCTCTAAGGAGAAGGATGAAGCAGAAAACATAAATAACATGTAACCCAAAAGGACCTTAGAAACAAGTTACACATCTGAACTTTTGAACTCAATATTCCCACTGTACTATCATGTATGAAAATGGTATGATTGATATGCTTGAAATTCACATTTCAAATTTTGCAGATGAGATTAAATTAGAGAAAACATCCAAACCATTTCTAATACCATAGAGGTGTTAGATTGATTAAACTCTTGGATTAATAGATGGTAACTGTAGATACACAAAGACTTTTAAGTCTTCAAGCAAAGGTCTTGCAGAAGAAATAACAATTATTTGGAAAGGCACTGGAGTAATCTACCTCATAAAAGAGATAAAACTTACAGTCAATATTGTTAAGGTTTTCAGCCAATGTACATATGAAATGAAAAAATAATCAGATTGCTAAAGGAATAATGGAGACATAAGAGGAGACACAGCTTTATTTTGTGAGGCACTGGTTAGATGTCACAGAGACTTCAATCACTGAAATGAAAATATATTTTCACTGTACCAGTGGCAAGAAGAGAAAGAGTAACATGACTAAGGGTGTGCTCAGACACACAGTGTAAAAACCTCTGCTATCACTTGGAAGAGTCAACAGAAAAAAAAGGCTACTCCACACGGGGAGTCAAGGCTCAGCTACACAACACTCCAGGCACTGCCAGTTCAACACAACCACCCCAGCACAACACACCAGCTGGGGAGGGGTAACTCGGGTGTTTGCCCTGTCTTGAAAATATTCATGGACTGATTCATTCAAGGATTCAAGCAGGCATCGAGCTCCTCATGATGACTGTGTGTACCAGGTTAGCACAAAAGGTACAGCAGATGAGACAAATCTGTGTAAGTCTTCTGCTACGTTTTTTAGACAAGTTGAAAACGGGAATCCCCAGTGTTTCAGGATTAGGTGGAAAGTGAAAAGGATACAAATGGAATAGCTATAAAATCTCATGATTGATCTAATGTTTCTGTGCCTAAAGAAGGCTTTTATATCCAAAGTTCTGCCAATCATATAGAAATTGCTGACAAAACAACGGCAATCAACACTAAGGGTTTAGAAATGCAGTTTTTCTTGAACAATCATAATATTGATAAGCAGACAGGCTGAGTGCTATGAATGCACACGCCTGCCCATACCACATGCAAGATTTCTGCTCTTGCCTACACATACATAACCATGATTGACTCTCACCTGTGTTCCTTTGATCAGAACTATTTATTTGGGATTTTTTAAAGTCTTCATAAAAGTAGCATATATTACATGGACAAGTGAAATGATCAAAGTATTTGCAACAGCCACTACCTTTTGTAGTCCTGGAACAATCAATATTGGTCGTAGTATTATCCAGCTTTACTGTGACAGAGCTGTGCTGCGAAAGCTTAAGGAATAGCAGTGTTGGATCAGCTGCGAGGACCAACGAGAAACAGATGCCACTCGCCAGAATTAGTTTAATCTACAAAATAAAGTCCTTTTGTTCACATGCAGCAATGGTTAAGAAGTATTAAATCTTGATCTATTTGTCACAAAAATGAGTGATTTCCAAATCTCCCCCTACCCGTTTTGGCATTTGCAAAAAAAGAAAGCTTCCTGCTATTCGTATCATATATATAATCATATAGCCTGACAAACTGGTGGCACAGCAGTGCAGTAGCCAAGGGCTTGTGTAGCAGTAAGAGCAGCTTCCTTCACACATGCAAGCTTTGGGAGTTTGAATTGAAGCACAGCATTTATTTGTTCACTTGGGGACAAACATGGAACCTACTGAGAGAAAGCTAACTGGAGAATAGCAGCTTAAAATACGATCCTAATCTTACAGGCCTCAGACGAACCTCTTGAATGTGGGAAATGTGAGTTCAAACCCTTTTTGGGGTGAAGAAATCCCTTGCCTTCTAACCAACACCAGTTCATAAAAAGAAAATTTGAATGGGTCTATTGTGGGACAACTCGTGGCAGCAGGGGAGACCTGTGCAAACCTGGCCTCCCGCTCTCTGCCTTGCCTATCTCTGTAGTAAGAAACCAGAGCCCATGTTGAGAAAATCTGCCTGGAAATCCTGCCTAAATGCCCATCCCTCCTGAAATCAGTCCATTCTGCTAAAAATATTTTAGCATCATCTCAGTTGGAAGTGAATTCTTGTGTAGTTTTTAGAGCATCAAGACACACCTGCGTAAGGACTCCAGACGTAGACGTTCATCAGGAAAACCTTTTCCAGTGTCAGTGTGTTGAGCCTGCCAGATCACACCCTAACACCATGGAGTTCTTCCCATCAGCCTAAGGGGGGATGGCACAAGTGCGTGCATGGCATTGCTCTGTCTGTTTCCAAGGCCCAGTGGCTGAGGCTCTGTGGGGCCCTTGCCAGAAGAGAGCTCCAGATCATCCCTGCCAGGGGCAGGGAGCTGTCAGCCACGCATGGCCAGCATGGCAGCAGCCTCCTGGGAAACTCCTGACCTGCCCAGAGCCAAGCACACTTGGGATGATTCCCATGACAGACCGCTCAGAACTATGGAAAGTGCAATCAAAGACCTCCTGCTTCAAATGAACTATCTTATTCACTCCAGGACCTGAAAACACTTTTGAGACAGAGTTCTAAGAAATAGAGCTCGTTTTTACAAAACCTGCAAATTTTTAGTCCTAGCAGATTTGCCACCAAGTCTCATAATAAAAAACAAACCCCAGAAAGCTCCCAAGCAAACTAAAATCTTAGATGTTTGAAACTGATACTTGTTTTCCTGCTGAATTTCTGTTTAAGTTCAGACTTAATAAAATTTACTCCCATAAAACAAACTCAGTCTGGAAAACAGGGAGCCTCCTCATCCTGCTTTATTGTTTAAACTAGACCTTCTGGAGACAGTTGTTACTTTGCAAGAAAAACCTTGTTAAAGGTGAAAAATAAGACTGAGATCAATGTTTTATTAAGGACAGACTCTTGCTACAACCTACACAGATTATTTTAAATCATGTCATTGTGTCTAAATCACAATTTTCATTTGAATAGCATTTTTGGATAGAGAAAGGATTTATTCTCAAAGTCTGGAATTCCTATCGGAGTACTAAAAATACAGTAGGCACTATCGAAACAGTATGAATTCTTATATTAAAGCTATTATCCTGACCAGAGCTTACATGTGCAACACAGTACATATACTTGTAGCTATCTTTATTTCCATTTAGATATGTTCTATAGCAAAAGCAGATTTGTCATTCTAGCCATTGCAGTAGCATTGAAGAACTTTTAAAACAGGAGCAGATAGAAAGGATTTAATTAATCTTATCTCAGCACATTTGCATATTCCTCTCTTGAGAAAACCAAACTTCTGCACATACAGTTGTTTGCAAGCTAATGCTTTAGATACATTTCTGAGTAGAAGTTAAATTGCTTGCACATTTACAGTAAATTTATAGCTAAACCTAAATTGGGTTGTCTCTGAACAAAGCAGCTTCTCTGGGAAATGATAGCAGGTATTAGGTTCTGTGCACTTAATGCCCTATCAGAGGGTAAGTAGCTATAGGCGTCTGCTCTGAAGGAAGCCACTTCAAATAACACTGTACTGAAAAGGTGCACAGATTTGAGAGTGCAAAACCAGTAGATATTTACACTTTTACTTAATTATAAAATGCATCTAGATCACATGCAAAATATTAAGCGTAGCTCACTGCTCGTACCATTGCCAATATCCAGCCTCTGGTCTGACCTGCCCGACTGGGACAGCGGAACGAGATGTGCACGCAGAGTGGCTCACTCCTGAGTTTGGGAGACAGACAGAAAACTGCGCTCTGCAAAAAGCTCATCCTCCTAGGGGACAGAACACTTCATGCTGTGTTGTGCTGCTGCAAAGGCACCAAAACAATGGGAAAGGCACAGATAAGGGAGACACAAGGACCTACAGGGTTTTGGGGTGACTGCTTTGAAGTGAAATAGGGGTGGTTGCATGGGGCTGTGTAGGGCCATGAATCCTCCTTCGGCTGCAGCGAGACAGTGATGGAGCTGATGACCAACACAGAGCATCTCCTGGGCTGAACTCCTCCTTCCATCAGTTACACAAGAAGATTTCTGTCTTGGCAACAGACACAAAATAGTGGGGGGCCAGCTGCAGGAAGCTGCTCATTCTGTGTGTGGATGATAGAGCCACTCTATGCTGCTAAACAGCCCAGTGCACGCACATGACTTGACCTGAACATGGAAGAGACTAAACATCACTGCAAATTTGAGGACTATAATTTTAAAAGCCTGGTTGAGAATTCAATCAGAATATGAAAATTACAGGCATAAACTTAGTTTCTCTGCAAACATGACGCGTGCTCCAAACGCCTCCTATTGACAAGTTTTCTGTCTCTTGAACTTAAAAAAATCAGAGCTCTCAGCTGCAAGTTTCTGACTTTCATTCTGCTCTATGTGCTATATTTGTTAAAATTATCATCAAAGAAAATTGACATTTTCATAAACTAGAAGGATTGTATTAAGGTCATGCAATGGGTATTTATAGTCTTGTTACTCTTGAGTCCCTGATAGCAAAAAATAACTACCAAAAATAATACTGTAATGTGATATTATCACACTCCTACTAGTTACAGTGTGAAAGTGAATTAAAACATGGTTAAAATTTTCTCCATGGAAGCTCGGAAATGAAGCCAGAAGAAGGACAAAGGAGGACACATTGAAACACAGATCTGAAAGCACAGCACATCCTGCTGTCGTTCGGTGTGAAGATTAGTGGCCCACCATGCCCCAGTGGAATTGCTTCACCATTTTCTGCTGCACCGGCAGGAAGAGAGCAAAGAAAATTAGCAAAGAAAGTGTCATTTGGATTTGTATAGTAACAAGTAATATGCCTCCAAAAGTTCATCAATTCAGGCTATAATTCCACCTTAGATTATGATCATGTGAATAAACAGTTCCTTCTGGCCTCATGGATTTAAGACACCTCCAGCCAGACTCTCAGAGGAATGAGATGCTCACTGTGGGCAGTGAGGGGGTGTTTCCAGCTCTGCTAGTTATATTCTTCATGAGCTGCTTCTCCTTCCTTTCACAGCACCCCCCTTGCCCCCACATTTATTCCCTTTGCACATACAAGAGCAGATATTTTTCCTCCTCCCTCCACAATACTGCATCATTTTGGTCTTATGTGGAAAGACGGAGCCAAGAGGCCAAAAGTTTAGCTTCATTCCACAGCACAGAAGAAAATGATAAATTTATGGCAAATCACAAAGTGTTATCCTGCAAACTGAAGAAGGTGCAAAGCAGAGCCATCTGGCAGTCTCTCCTCCCTCCCTCTGAATTGCTGTCACATTTCAAAATCAGCCTGTGTTTTCCATCAAAATTGGGAACCCATGGGCCACAGGCTGGGAAATGTTTCCAGAGTAGGTGGAACAGGGGGCAGAAAGCTTGAATCCTTACTTGATACTGCATTTTGTGGTGATTTATTTCCAATCTGCTACTTCCCCTGCTTCTAGGAGAGGGAGAGGAGATGGCAGCTGGTGGTAGGCACTCAGTCAGTCCTTTGGCTACAACCATAAATGCTGGAGTAATTGAGAGGCAGGACCAAACCCCAAAAATTTTTAACGGTCCTTCATTTCTCCAAGGTCATGAGATCAAGACAGTCATTCTACCCCTCCTTTGGGACAAAAACATCCTTTCCCCCAGCCCCACTCCAAAGCTGCAGCTATGCCGATGTTTTTGTAAATGTTTCGTATTTTGCTGCATTTGAGTGAACAAGCTTCTGTTGAGAGATGGAAAGAAGTGTGAGCCCAAATTGAGCCCTTTTGATGAAAAGGGAATTTTTCCTCTGTGTAGGTATGTGATTGTTTAGGCTCCATCTGAACAGAGTTCATGGATACACACAGGTACCTGTGACAACCCAGCACACAGAGGCTGGGATATTCTGCATGGGGATGGATGGGTTAGAACATCCACAATGACGAGGATCTTCCAAATGAGGGATGACAGCAAATCACTTCCATCTGTGATGTAAAAGAAAACCTTGGCATTTCCTTCTACATACTTGATCTCTTCTAAGTACCTTCCCATTTGTTCTATAAATAAATAAGTTTTACTTTGAGTGTGCTGTTCTCCTAGGTAAGTGAAAAAGACTTGTTCCCTTATCAAGCACAGAAAATGTGCTATTGGCTATAGGAGTGTCAAAAAGGCAACATTTGTACAGCCCAGCAAATCCCAAGAAGGAAAAGAAAACAGAAAAATTATACACAGAGTGGCTCCAAGTTTACTTTGTTTGCTGTTCCCATTCTGTCTGTTCATTTCTGTTACCAATCCAAAATTCTTAAATCTTTTGGGGTAAAATACTAGCTTAACTAGCAAAACAAAACTACACTGGAATCACAGTTCTGACCCAATTATTTCACTCTGCTTGGCGATCATTCCCTTCCATGGCTGAGAACTGCAATGCAGAGCCATCATCTGGAGTGAAAAAAACTGCCCAAGAACAGGATTATGCCACTTTTTTATCCCCTATACTGTTGTGAGGCATAATTTGAACAGTTCCTTGTAAGGATACAGTACACTGCAGCACGTACTTCCATGCCTTTGCTTATGAGTCATGGAGAGCTCAATGTACATCTCAGTTCCATATCTCTTCCACAGAAGGATGATTTTTTTAAAATTTTTTTGAGCACAAGCCATAAATTCTTGATCCAAGTACTATGCTTAATCAGGACTTGCTCTCATGTCAGACCGCATCCCTGCATAAAAGGACAGAATGTGTCCTTTAAATACTATGAAAATATTACCTCTTACAAAGATGCACAAAATGCCACAGAATGCAGAGTGCACTTACATTTTTTTTATTTATGTTGAGATATTCAAACAGTTCTTCTATTACCATTTATTTGATTGGGGCAGTTTTTACATATTCATGCTAATTCTTAGGCAAGTGCCTCAGTCCAATTTATGATGTAAGTTCTTTCTATTTTTTAAGCCGTTCATGCAGGCTTTTCATTAAAGTAGAAGAGAATCTATAATGGATTCAATATGTAATGCAAGGATCAGCTTTGAAAATAGACCTGTTTCTGCCGAAGTCATCAAATATTACATGTACGTGAGTCTAAGTTCTGAGAAAGCCAACGGAAATGAGAAGCTGCCTCTGAAGATGATACTGTGGGTGCTGGGAATTAAAGAGATTTTCCATTTGTTCAAAGTCTCCTTTGTACTTCTACACTCAGATCTTCCTTCCCAAGTCTGTATATCCTCCCTTCCCATATCCTGCAGCCTCTTTGCCACCTCTGGTCGTGAAACTCCCCTCTATCTTGTCCTTTTGGCAGTCTTCTGTCCTCCATCATGCTTGTCTAAGGCATGAGACATACAGTATGAGGCCTTCCAGTATTTCTGTAGCACTGAAACTGGTACCTGGCCCAAGCCTTTCATCTTCGTTTGGCAAAGCTTCTATTGAAGTTGTTGGTTAAACAGTCAATGAGTGATTTTGCCTGATTTGGCCTTAAATACTGTGTATATTAAAATGGCAAGAAACGCAAAGAGATGCTGTCAGTTAGCATCCCAGTATTAAGTACAAAATTAAGAATCAGAGCCTTTTCTCAAATTAGAGCAGACATGAACTCTTAAGAATAGGGCAGAACCTACCAGCAAAACATACAAATGAGTTCCCAAAAGCTATTTCTATTAATAATGAGCCACCAGTCCATCTAGACAAGATTTTTAAGTTCCCAGGGACATTTACAGGCTAATAAGTGAATCAAATAGGGTAACAAGGAGACAAAGGAACAGAAATCTTCAAGGCATCAGCTACAGTAAATGGAAGCAAATGAGAAGATATTCACAGCAGTTTGCTGTGAAGGATCTGCCAAGGGCAGAAGGTATAATCGAACTCTTCAGGAGCAAAGCCAGCAATGACATACATCTATTTGGACGTCTAGCAAGGCACAGCCAAACTGAACAAACAAATTCATGAAGAATCTGAGCAGCTTAATGACTTGGCCTGCAGAACTTCAAGGCCAAGTCAACATCACTGGTGAGCCAAGCTAATGTTAATTATGCAGTTCTCTGACATACTACTAGAGGAGACCAAAAATCACTCGATTCATATTTGACAAATAACTGATCTGACAACTTATTTGATTTATTTGGAACAAGGTATATAATGACTGACCTTCCTCCTTCCCATATTTATTTTCAGCTCATAGAGCTGCATAGATTACTCGTGAACATATTTATTGAACATTTTATTGAATCGATTTTTCAAAGATGCTTATAGACAGCCAATGTTTTTTCCTTTTCATTTTCTTGCTCATGTCATGCTGCTACACCAAGAGTTATGGATGGCCATGAGCATAAGAATCAGAGCCTCAGGGAGCCCTAATCCTTCTTGGTTACAAACAACAGCAGCAAACACCTCTTCATTAGCAGCTACGAGACGACTTACAACACACCAGTGGCAACTCTGCCTCCATCCATCAGGACCATTCCCCTTTTACCCTCGGAATACCCAAACCACTGCAACAGTCTTGCAAACAAGAGAAAGTGTATATTCTTGCCTATTGCCGGAACCTGAAGTAGTCCAGTAACAGAGATTTTACAATGCTTAAAATTTTGCATTTATTTTTAATGTCACTCTCTAAAATCAGAACCATTCAAATCCTTTCTTTAAAGGTATTTCAGTAAAAACTTTGCTGGCAAGATGAGAAGATGCCTGTTGTTTAATCCCCCACATCTTTGCTGTATTTCTCCTGCTGTTCTTGTTGTGCTTAGTTCCTTTGCTACTGGCTAAGTAAAAAAGCAGACCATAGTGCTACTACTGGTTTAAATACATTTTGGAGGGAAAAAGGCAAGCCCTGTACAAAACCCTAACGAAAAAGATTGCTGTAAGCCCCGAGGAGCTGCAGCACTGCCTCTGAGTGTAGGTGGCCTTAGCAAATGGCAGACAGAGCAAAGCACCAGGAACCTAAATTCTACTGCAGAGCTGGGGATCGAGCTCAGTTCAAGTGTAAACAAGTGTAACTCCATCCAAATCAGTAGCTGTGCCTGCTTTTCCCAGCAGGGTTTTCTGCCAAATGTGTATTCCAGCGGCATGTCCCTGCAGCCAAGGCTGGCCAACCTTCCAGAAGATACTGTTGCCAACAAGGAGGGACAGCGCTGGGAAGCTTGGTTAGCCAAAACCTGCCATTTTACAAACATTATTGTTTAGCACTACTGTTATTGTTTCTCATTGTAGGCTAGGAAGTGTGTACTGCATGGGAAAGGCTCAAAATGATGAATTCCTATGCAAGTGACATGTTTACATGGCATGCTTGCATGTCATCTTTGCTTTGCTGGGAGCAAGGCAAGGACCAGATCAGAAGCTGGAGTTTCAGCAGTCAGCAAGGTGCCCTAAGACTCCCCTCTGAAGCCCTAACACAGCAGGTACTAGGTACAGGTCATGTGGAAACTTGCAGAATATGGAAAATCAAACAGCAGTACAAACCCAGCTCAAAACTGGTGAAGATTGTGCCATGCTCTTTTTTAAAGTGTCCTGTTCTGTGTGGTAGAGATTACAGTGACGTTAGGTCAAACCATGAAGCAGATCAAAGCTCAGAGGGACTGCTGTCATACGCAGACCCTGCTTCAAACAGAAAAATCAGAGAAGGGGAACAGGTGATAAAACATACTCCAAATGCCAAAATTCATCCCACAACTACTGCTGAGCCAGATTAACTTGCCATGGCATGCAGGGAGCAACAGCATCACCAGAACAAGCAATCCAGCTTCAGTGTCTGATACCGCTTAATCATGGTGAAAGATGTTTGGCCTGTCTACCATGTGTACCCCAATCAGAGATTCTTCACACTTTTACAGCAAGCCTACTCATCTTTCTTCCTAAAACAAATAATCTCTCAGGCTCATTGTAAACCACCAGTGACACTTAGTATTCCAATCACTCCATCCGAGTCCACCTGGTATATTGTGTTTTAAATCCAAGCGCTGTTATGGCTCTGCATTTTCAGTAGCTCCATGGTAGAACACAATAGCTCTGTTCAGTAAGAAGTAAATCTAAATTCCAATCCTTGACTGATGAGGTTTATATAACAGTGGTTTTTTACACTTTTATGCATCTTGAAACCACATCTGTCAAAACATGTTAACTAAACAATAGGATACTTAAACACACTGCAATATCAAGAAGCTTTTTCTTCCTCCCATTTCACTGGTTACAAAACTTTTTGATCTTAAACGGTGACAAATGATCATTGAAAAAGTCCCCACTGTCTGGTAATGTCTGGAAAACACTATTTATCCTAGACAGTTTATCAGTGTGTCATTTAGTTCAAGGAGATTATAAAAAGAGATGAAGCACGTGAGCTCCATAGGGACTCTCAGAAATCTGACAATACCCCCACTTGGCTCATGGCTCACTTGCTCCTGCATCCCTGCAAAAAAGGATGCTACTAAGATTTCTACTCTGCTGCCATATGGATGGAGCTGTGCAGTACATCCTTTGCTTGGCACCAGATGAAATCCCTGACCTTCCTTCTGACAGTGTGCGGTGTGATCCCAGACCAAAAGGGACCAAGAAGCACATGGCACTTCAACAGCAAAGGGAAGCAAAACACTGAATCTGCTCCCAGGACTATTGACATCACTTGCAGTTCCTGTGGAGACCTCAAGTCCTTTGGTAACATTTTTGCTATTCTTTTAGCTAAAGTCATTGATAAAAGCAGGATAGATGTGAGTTCAAATCTACCTAAGGTGCCAGGTCTAAATAGTGTAATGACAAAAAGATAATTTCCTGTAATCCTGTAAACATCTCTCATTTACCAGTGTCCAGCTCTCCAGTCTGTAGGTACTGCTCATACTTCCCCATTAGCCTCTCTACCAAAGATCAAACTTGTATGTCTCATAACTCCTTGATGTGATTTATAAAGCTATCTAACTTGTTTTCTTCCTAGCTTATCTCATGTAACCTATTTGTCTTATTATTACGGCATCTTATCTGCCCCTTATTTGCTGTAGCTATTTATCAAAGACTTACAGTAATTCCTCCAACATTATTGATGTGGATGCCTGCACAGCCCAAACCCAGGCTGGCTGTGGTGGTGCTCATTTTATTATCAAGTTGATGATGGTATGATGGTATGTTCTGGTTCTCCCCTATCGGTTAAGATGAAATAGTTTCTCCCAAGTTATGCTGTTATCCTGCCCCCCACTCCAAATAAAGTTATCCCCCCCCCGACCAGTTGTCAATCACCCAAACCCCTCCTTGTTTTCCAGTAAGATCTATGTCAATCAACCTAGCCCTGTCCTCCTTCTCTGTCTATCAGTTGTAAACCTCTCCCCTTATGCTGGAATGTTCTGTTGAATGCAACATCCCTATGGTCAGTCTAAGCATCAGTTAAAGATGTGTCCTAGGATTGGTTATATGTAAATATGTTCCCTCCCTAAACCCCTCCTTTGGTCTGTCCCCATTGGTCAATGTTTGGACCCCCCCCCCATTGTTCCCACCCTCCCTTTAAAAGTTGTTGCTTGCTGTATTCTGTGGCTCAGTTGGACCGGGGTTGGGGGAATAAAGTTCTGTTCTTGGACTTTCATCTGGCTGGCCCTTCCCTCAACCCTTTGCCTCTCGGGTTCGCTGCTGCCCTTCGTGGAGAGGATCTCGGAGATCCCTTGCTGCTTCTGGACTCTGGGCTCAGGGTGCAGGGACGGCCCTTCTTATTATTTGGTGGTCTTCAGTGCGAGCTAGCCGGAGATTGACTGCAATAGTCAGAGGGCACTGGACCGCCACAGCTGGCAGTACTGCTGCAAGGGTAACAAAGCTCAGGCTGTGGGGCAGCAGCACCGCTGACCTGCAGTCCTGCAGGGTGACTTGACACCCCTCCCACCTCAGCTGTGCCTGTGGGTAACTTCACTCGCCCCAGGTGGGACGGCCCTGCCTTCTCCGTGCGCTCTGAGTGCAAGGGATGCCCCAGCCTGGCTGTGCACCCAGAGCGTGGCAAGGCTACAACTCACACCCACCCAGCTGCTTGCTGCAGCTGATGAGAGTGCGTTTTGACTTTTGGGGACTGACTTACACTCTCTACCTCGGCTTGTCTATGGTAAATGAGTTATACTGGTGTTTTACTGCACGACAGAAAATATACAAGTCTTAGATCATTCAGTATGTAAAGCCCTCTAGAGATGTGCTTGGTTTTAAAACTTGATTGCCAATACCAGTACTACTGCTGCCATAGTTGTGGTTATTTTCAGTCAAATACCTCAGCCAGCAGCAGCTCTTTGTGGTTGGTTGTGAGTCTGATTTGTTACTTAATATCAGCTTTAAAGAGGTAATGAAAAGCAAAATAATGACAAAAATATTGATCTTTAATATTCAAAAAAGGCAATAGGAAAAATGCTTGTTAGGGTGCATTTATATTTATATACGTGTGCACATATCTGGGGGAGAGAAAGATGTTTTAAGGTGTGTGGTCAGGAATGATCTGTCAGGTATATAATGGGTTGAACCTGAGTTGATTGGCGGGGTTTTGGGCCTATCGCTTTTGCAATTTTGCATATAAAAACCCCGTCTGAGGACGGGAGATTCCTCTTTGTTTCCTGCCTTAAAGGGCGAGGGGTGGCTAGAGAGCCCGGGCTCTGGCTCTGGGTTGGGCCCGGGCCTGGACCAGGCCCTCCCCTTGGCTCTGCGAGAGGGCCCGGGGCCGGGCCTCTCCTCGCAGGGAGAGCCGTCCCTGCTCCACAGGCAGCCCGTAACCGAGGCCATGCGGATCATGGATCATCTGAGGGCGCCGAGACCCCGCACGGGCCCGGCGGGGCACCCTTGCACCCAGCACAGCTCTCGCCAAAGCCGAAGAAGCACCACACTGCAACCGACAAAAACACCTTTTATTTCAAGTCAGCGAGGAAAGAAGAGAAAAGTAAAGTCACATGAGACGAAGCTGAACATAGCGGCCCCAAGGTCAGAAATGGAGGGGTAGGGATGAGACCACGTGAGAAGGCAGCTAAGTGGCAATGGGATAAGGGGCTGTTGTGCTTTTTGGAGCGAAGCTTAAAAATGCTTCTTGCAAGGCCATAGAAAGGACTTAAATCCACTTGGAAAAACTTGGGGGGGATGGGAAATTCTTGTGCACCCTGTGATTTTAAACAAAGGTCCACACCTGGCCAAATAGAAGTTGTGAGAAGTTGTTAGAGACTCGAAACAGAGAATTTTTGCTTTCAGACTGAGATAACTCATCCTTAAAAAATTAAAACCCCATTTTCTCCTATGGCCCATGACTTGGCAGTATGGGAAAACTGTGAAAGATTCATTGGAAAAAAAATTCCTTTTTCACTTCAACCCATTTTCTCCGGCCGGGACTGTTGGTTTTTGAAAGCTATGACACAATAGAAGAACCTCTTTTCCTAAACCATAAATAGACTCTTAAAAAAGATGTAACTCTGACCAAAAATACCATGTTCTTGTTCTCTTTTCACTTGTGGAAGGTTTATGGTAAAGGAGAAGGCATTGGGAAAGAAAAAGTGTTTTAAAGGTTTGCTTTAATTT
>WEIT01032308.1:409442-439606 GCA_013389985.1 Dryoscopus gambensis
CTTTCTTTTCTATTGAAACTGTTTAAGTATAGACCTTGTTTTGCCCCGAAGTTTGTTTACATTTTCCTCAATAAATCCATATTCCCCTTATGCACATAGTTGAATTTCGTGTGTTTGGCATTTAAACCAGTGTCAAACCACAACATCCTCTCAGGCAGAAGGGCTCTGTGATGTGCCCTGGGAATGCAAAGCACAGACTCCTTCAGAGCCATATGTGCATTTGTATTTGAAAGTTGTAGAAAACTAAAGTCCATCTAACTGTGTGCTCTCATGAAGAGATCTCATCAAACTTTTCTGAAACAGAGATGCCACTTTACCCATCCTGTAAAAAAACCATGTGCACGCAGACTGTCTAAAATGCCCGGTGCTTTCCCGAGCCAGGAGACCCCGCTGGGTGTCTGAGGAGCGGCTGCGGGCACGGCCGGGTCCCTCGGGCGGGCGCTGCTGCACGCACTGCCCGCTATGGATTTATGACTGCTCTCTCGTATTAGTGGCTGCTCTGTGCTCTGAAGCCAGGGGGGTTATTTCAACAGACGTACACACCTCTAAATATACTTTAAGCATACTTCTTACAAATTTCTTCTAATAATTAAATCTTGTCTAAGTTTATGAATTCTTATTAGTCAGATAAATAAATGCCTTTTCCCATGAACATGACTATTTGTTGATAGACAAAAAGTAGCAGGTTCCAGGCACTCATGACATATGTTAATGACTATGACTAGTTTTTGAATTGTTGTCTTTCTCTTGTCAATTTAATAGTTCCATGTCCTTTTATTTTTTAAAGTAGAAAATAGGACTAGAAGTTCTGATTTATACATCAACTCTGACTAGTTTTCTTCATAACTAGCTAGTCTTGACCTTCTAACCCTGTCTTCACACAGAAATTTATCTAATCATTAACAATCCCATTCTCATTTACCAGATCTACCAGGTGCAGAAAAATCTTAAAATGGGCAAGTGACAAGCATGAGAGGAACGATGAGAATGAAAATGAGCTGTCAGGTTTATAAGTAAAGGAAGATACAAAAGAGGTACAGGGAGAAAAGTGGGTGAGAGTAGCAGTGCTTTATTAGTTATAAAAGTTTTATTAGCTTTTTCCAGCTCAGGCATTGAGTAGCAGACAGGAGAGCACATCAGCTGGCCAGGAAAGCTGGCATTAGTCTTGTGCCCTCTGGGAGATGCAAGTTCCCCAACCAGAGGATTTGGAGCCTTTTGCTGGAAAGATTAATCAGGCCAAACTGGGACACTGGAGGAAGGATCCTGCTGGACTTGGGAGAGGCCAGGGGCTGAAACTAGAAGGGGGATGTCAGGACCTACATGATGGTCTCCTTTAAGTGCTCCACAAAGGCTTCCTCATGCATTGGTTAAGCCCACAGAAATTGAGACATCAGAGAGATGTGGATGGCAGGGCAAGAGGAGAGGTCAAGCCTGAACAAGGGGAAACAAAAGGCACCATTTTATCTGCAGGAGAAAAGCAGTGGGATGCTTCAGGTACCGAGTGACCTGAACGAAGAATACAATAAGCATTACAAAGTATGCAGTAAGGAGGGAGAATAATTTCTTCTTTTCAAAATCAAATTCAAGTAGAAGCAGCCTTAGCAAAAGCCATGTTATATAAATTAACACAATTCTTTCATATATCACAATGACTGGCTGGGCCAGAGGACTTTCATTGTCTGCAATTGCCTCCCAGCTGTGGTGCTTTGGCTGTGCTGCGCACAGGTGCTTGTGGCAGAACCACAATAGAGCAGCTCAACATGAAGGCAGGGGCTGTGTGTGATATTCACCAGCTGCCTTCTGCCTCCTGAAAGGAAAATGAAGGCCAGATCATCTGAGATTGGCTCATTTGGTCAGAGCATGGTGCTAATAACATCAAAGTTGTGGGTTTGATTCTCATATGGGCCATTCAGAGTTGGACTCCATGATCCCTGTGGGTCTCTTCCAACTCAGAATACTCTGTGATTCTGTGATCTAATTAGCTTGTGCTAACTCAGTATAGATTGAGAACAAGGGATGGAGGTGACTTAAGACATGCTTATTTCTGTGTGATCACTGAGCAACCCTGGACGAGCAGGAGGGCAGCAAAGGTCTGCCTTTCTGCAGCAGCAAAGCCCTGGTGTGCCCACCCCAGGGTCCGCTGCTACACTCCCAGCTGGTCTGTGTCATCTGGTGTGCACAGCCCTGCCAGGGCAGGCATCACCACACTGCAAAGTGGGCTGGAAGGTCGGTGAAATCACAGAATGTGCTACTCTGGGGAAGGATTACCACGTGGCAGCACAAAGGAGCACATGGCATCACAGACCCTGGGGGGAAATGTCACGCGGCAGACCCCTATGGAAAGGAGCCTGCCGGAAGCTGACAGGCGGATGAACAGGGCACGTTCACTCCACAGAAGGACATTTAGAAGGTGCGTTGCTGATGTGGGAACACGGGATAGGTCAGTAGTGAGAATTACCATGTAAGGAAATACTGTGTCTTGAAGACCTGCATAAAACCAGCTCGTTCCTTTGAATAAACAATTCAGATCCAGGATCCAGATCCACATTCAGATTCACACCCAACGAAGTCCGAGTTTCAGTCACCAACAGCTACAACTAAGAAATTACCTAAGAACCCAAATAACTGAGGAAACTGGAAGGAACCAGGAGTGAAATACCCCTCTGTATGGCAGATGTGAATGCTGATGATTTTGAGGCTTTCTTTTGAGCAATAATCTCCATCAACAGGTCCACAGTAGATGGACAACAATTAAGACCTATGACAGACCTAAGACCTATCACCATCTGCATAAAGGTAAAGAAAATACAGAAACTGAGTCTCAAGCGTACTTGAGTAAGTCTGGTCTCTGTGATTGCTTCAGCCAACTATTTCCTGACGTAAATAGCCTGTAGATCATTACACAGAACTAGTCAGGGGCATCACTGGGAATTCACCTTGGAGAAGTCATGGAGGGGCACAGAACAATCGGAAAATGACAATGCCCATGCTGAACACGGGGGAGGATGGTACGATGAAAGGGCAGTTGAGAATGCTGAAACAAATAAACAAGTGATTTGTAAGACCAGGGAGGACATGAAGGAGATGAACAGCGCTGCGCATGAATCTGTCATGTAAAAATAATGTCAAAACAATATCATTTCATTTCGCAACAAGGTAGCAGACCTTGTGGTGCAGGGAGAAGGGCAAATACTTAACCTAGGACGTCTCTGACACTGTTTCTGATACTTTTATATAAACCATGGCTACACAATGTAGATTAAACTTCTGTAGGAGGATGCAAGAAAGACAGGGAGACTTAAGCCGGGGAGGAGTTATTGATTGTTTACTGCTCAAAATGGAAGGATGCAGAAAACAAAGGTATTCCCTGGGGATTCATCCTGAGCCAGCTCTGTTCAATCATCAGTCACATCACTGTGACCTGGAAGGTAGGATATAGAGTACTCTCAGTACATTTGCAAATGACCCCCAGCCAGAAGGGACTGCAGATGTGTGGGAAGACAGCATCAGAATTGCAAATGGTCCTAAACAAGCTGGAGAACTAGCACAAACAAGAGGGTGCATTCCAATAAGTGCCTGCAAAAATACTCCACTGCAGAAATACAACATGGAGGAAAATTGGTTAGTTGGAAGTTCTTTAGGAAAGGATTTAAGAATTATAGCAAATTATACTGAGTGGCAATCAATGATGCCGTAATTTTGAAAGAGACAGGCATGCATAAATAAAGGGATAGTCTGCAAGTTGTGCAGTTCGTTGGGGAAGGTTAGCAGTGTGGGGCACTGTCCTTCAGGAGGGACCTGGACCACTTGGTAAGGGTCTGAAGGAGAGCAGTGGGAAAGGTCAAAGCCTAGAAAATGGGCCTACATGGAACTGTGAATTAGTATTTTTATTTAGCCTAACGCTAAATAAAAGCTAGCTAGCTAGCTCTGGTGAAAAGACACAAGGAATCAAATGCTTCTGTTGTCCACAGCTGACAGAATAGGAAGCAGTGTGGAACCCAGCATCCCCAGGCCTGCACAAAAAGAGGTACCAGAGCCAGTTTGTACAAACACTGCAAATGAGGGGTTTTATTAGAGGAAAAAAAAATTAAACCCACTGGAATAATCTGAAAGCAGGTTAGCTTGGGCTCACATAACTACTTCAGTAATCAATCCTATGGTGAGAAAGGCATAGTCAAGATCAACATACAATGATCAAGGAGTGTTAAGCACTGAATACTTGAATTCAAGGTGTGCCAGTCAATCAAGGTGAAAAAAAAATAATGTCAAACAAATCCTACTTCAAGGATAAAAAACCGCCATGATTTCTATGTTCAGGTGATTGCAATATTATAAGAGAGGTCACCACATTGAATATTCATAGATTGCCTTAGGCAATGCCTTAAAGTGATCAGAGAAATCTCTGGCTGCCCAGCAATATAATTTTATTTGTTCTTAATTGAAATTTAGGATCAAACAAGCTTGTGTAATTGTCCTTAAAATGCTCCCTTCTTGGACATTTATCCTGTTGAACCTCACCTCTGACCGTCTAGCTCTCTTTCTTGGGCACTGCTTTTGTGTTTAGCTGCACAGAGCCTACTCCAAAACCTCCAGAAGGAAGCTCCTTAAAGCACAGGCAGTGGCAAGGAGCCCCTTCATCACTATCCTAAACCCTCCAACTCATGTAAACCACTTTGAGAGTCATGACTCTTCAGCTGAAGCACACCAGCACAGCACTGCAGCCACCAGGACCTCCTCTGCATCCAGCAAAGCACAAGGCCACAGCAGCCTGCTTGGATCCAGCACAGGTGCCGGCCTGGAGCGGAGCATCAAGACACAACCATGACACACCTCATGTCTAGCAACCCACTCCCACTGCCTGGTTCACAACCACCCTGCTTTTCATGGCTTACAGCTGTAGTGACAATATTCATCCTGACAAACTCCCACATCTCATTCTGACAGTATGCACAGCACTGTAAAATTAATGAATTAGCAGGAGGAGAAAACTACTCATTTGGAAGAAGATTTCTGGAGTAATATAAAGCTGCAGGAAACCTGCCTGATTTGTCTCTTGGCAAGTTCTGCTACTAGCTTTAAATTAACACTGCAAGTGTTCTCAACTGATTCTCTACAGGAACTAGTCAAGTGAACCTGAGCACACCTGTAATTGCACATTGAAGTTACACAGACCTCAGTTTTCTGTCTTGGAACAAATTAGGTTTATTTTTAGGTTTTTGTCTTCACCTGAATCCAAAGCTACAGCTACAGCTTTGTAATGTTAAACTCACAAAGGTCAAAATCAGAAGAAAATTATTGCCGCAGCTGTTTCGAAGTGAAACATGCATTTTACAGAGATCTGCTGGTAATGTTTTGTTCTGCTTCTCTGTTCTTTCACAATTCTCTGTGCAAAGAGACTCTTTTGACACTGGCATTGTATTCTGCAAGTGCTGGCTAGGAACAACTTCTCCAGCTTACACAAGGTTTTTAAAACTACTTTTTTTTTTTTCATATTATCTTCATCCCTCCCATGTCAACTTAGCAGTGATTGAGAAAGGCTAATTGGGGTTTTTGGGTTTACTTTGCATTTTGAGAGTAATAATGTGGATCTATTTGTTTTGTCAGATTAGGGCGGTGTAAGAGCCAAGAAAATTTTTACATTATTACAGCTTCTGTATTCAAGTTAATATATGATGAAGAGGAGGAAACTTAAATGTGGAAAAAATTTGTGGAAATCTGAGAATTTTCAAAACTATACATAAACTGTGTAAACTTTTAGAACTATGTAAGGCATCCCTCATGCTTGCTACTGTTGCCAAGAGCAATCTGGAAGTCTAAAGTAAACGAAAGCTCTCACCTGAAGTTATCCATGTCTCAGTTGCTATCAAAACCTATAAAATATGTCAAATCTTACAGTCAGCTCTAATTAAGAGTATTTGGGTGACAGAATTTAATTCCTCCTAATCTTGATAGCATAGTACGTACATTTTCTCTCAGCTTTTCTTTATGTGTCAAACTTTGCAGTTTCCCCTACCAGGCCCTGCTGTCCTTTGTGGTACTCTTCAGGAGGCTGGCATTCACCAGAGACACTCAGAGCAGCCTTCAGATGTTTTTACTTCCCCTAAAAGGCCTACCCAGTGCTAGAGCAGCAGAAAGTCAGGCAGTCCTGTAGATGGTTTCAGCCGTGTCTCCATTAGCAAGTTCAGCTGGAGTGGGAAAGAAGCAATTTCAGTGCAGACTCTTCAGATGGCATTGAGTTACACTGTGGGCTCTTGCCCAAATTCTGACATCATTTTTATGCATGAAATGGAAAACCACAATGGGGATGAGAAGCAAAAGGATGAGAAGACTTGGCTTTGGAAGGAACAATGATTAGGTTGTCTTCACAGTTGTATCTACTTTTACTACACTAAATCATTCCTGTAAACCCTTCATCCTCCAAGGCTAGACAATGTACACATATGAAGAACAGATAATCCCAACACCTTTCTACTTCCGCACTCAAGGGGTGACACTTTGCTATGCTATGGTTGAGATCTCTCTGACTGATGCTCGTATGTTACTTGAGATATGCCAGGGTGAAAATACTGATTTTTCACCCTGCAGGTGCCAAGACCCTTGGCACATCTCCAGCATATGGGGATCATGGGTTTAATTTGGATTAGATTGATCTTAATCTTTCCTCAGGGAATCAAAACTTTCTGAAGAGAAAAAGCATTAGGTCCACTCTAAAATAATATTCTGGTCCACAGTGCAGTTCAGACCCCAGTGTCCTGTTAAACACCAGGCATCTCAGATAGTCTACATCAAATCAAGTCACTGCCCTACCTAAACCACTGTGTCAAAGGCCTACCTTCCTCACTCCTCTGTCCCAAATCATTGGAAAGTTTGTTAAGGTAGCTAGAGAGGAATGTTGCAGATGCCTTGAAATCGGGGTATCATGCAAATGTAACAATCTCAGTTATGAAGTGCCTTAATTATGCTCCACTATCTTCATTACATAGGTCTAATTCCCATTTGAAATGCATTCAGTTCCCAGCACAACCATTACATTTGATTACCATAGGATTTTTAGGAAAGGGTAGCACTGCCAACTCACAGAAGTCTTCCTGAGCTATTACAGCCATGCTTGATTAAAGGAGCAGTGCAAATTTCCTTTCTCTGTGCATTACAAACTTTGTCTGCTTCCACTTAGTTACAAAGTTGAGATCTAAAAAAGGCAAAATCCCCAAGGCTGACACAAAGAAACACCCTGATTTATAATCTCAAGGTATGAAGAAGTAAATTTCCAGCATAGTGAGCTACCCACCTAGCTGCAGTTGTTATGTGTTAAAACTCCCTGTACACCACGCAGAAAATTTGCCCCTAAGCATTTTTAAAAAATTTTTTCCCCATCTTACAAACTGCCAGAATACTAAAGTGATTTTTAAGAAATTGCTCTCCCTGGTAAAAACTCACTATCTGATATCCAAACATAAGCCTCAAACACAGAGGCCAGATCCAGCCCTCTAATTCGGAGTAGATAGGGATTTTCTGATGAAACATGTTCTGTCAGAAAATGGCAATTAATCAGCTTTCCCCCAAAAAGAAGACTTTCATCTATTTCATTAAAATTTTCTCTGAAAAGTGTCTGCCAGCATGGACAAAGCAAGCTCCTTTCCTGCCTAACTCCCAGCAGAAACTGGACCAGAAGATGTGGGGCACCTGGCAGGGACTCTCCTTGCCAGGAGCCCTCCCAGCCTCCCATTTTCCCATGTGTGCTCTTCATGGAATAATTAACCATTTAGTGGCCCCAAGAGCCCACAGGAGCAGCCCAGTGGTTCTGCCACCCTTGGAGAAGCAGCAAATTAGAAGGATGTCTCCTCTCCATCCCTAATTGCAAACCATCAGGACTGGATGCTTAATACTGGTGTCCTGGCACACGGCTCAGTCCTAACGTTCTGAGTTAACCCACTGAAATTACTGTAACTCACTGTGAGCTGTGGCTAAGTACAGAGGGGAGCTTTGGACTATGGCAAGTTATTTAAGGATAGTAAATAATAGGGATTTGTCATCTCCTCTGCAAGGCGTGAGAAAGGCTATCTGCCAGTCTGCCCCTTGCAGGGCTATCAGCAGCCTGCTCCCTTCACAGACTTTGGCCTATACATCACAGACTGATGCTCGTGGTTGAAATTCATTAGAAGAGATATGTCTGGGTGACTGCTTCTGCAGGAATGAGATTTTCTTCTGGAAACTGTGAGCTGATAAAAATTCCCTTTGTAAATATCAAGGTTGCTTGAAATTTTTCCTTCTAATTTTCTTTTATGAGTGTGTTAGGGGGTTTTTGTGAAGGATGTTCAAACCACAGAACAGAAATGTGGGGGCTTTTCCTCCTGAAGCAGTCCGCTTTTTATGGAAATGTTGAAAACATTTTAATTTTCTCCAGTTCTGAACTAAAAATATTTATTTTTGCATCTTCTAAGGCTTCTTCAAGAAATCAAAATTTTTCTTCCAAAAAATAATCATTTTACAAAAGCAGGCCAGTGTTTCCCAAAGGAATGAATAGCAGCCTGTTACTCACAGCTGCGCCTTTCAGCCCTGCTCAGCATATTCTGCACATCAAAAAGAGAGAAAGATGTGTAAAACTATTGATCACTGCTGCTTGAATGCACTGAAGTTCTGAATTTAACAAAAGCACAAGCCCAACACTGGAAATTTCTGTATGTTCCCAAGACAAGCACATTACGAGCATGGCTAGTGGGGAATTGCTCACGATGCCCCAAGCTTAGTTACTTTCCCCAGAAACAAAACCTGCCTTTGTCCTGTTGCAGGTTATAATCAGGGCATCCAAACAGGCTGTCAATTAATGTTCAGCTTGGGAGGTTTTATTATGTCCATAAAGAAATACACTGTGGCCACTGCACTCACACACTGAATCAAACGGGAATGATATACAGTCAGAGCAAGCCTGAAATAATGCCTTCCTAGTAATCTAGCCACATTATTTTAATTCTCTCTAATTCTCTGTGCTTGTGGAAATCCCACAAGAGAAAATCTAAATAAATGAATCGTAATTATAAATGTTGTTTATGTAATTGGTAAATGGTGCAGAGATAAGTGAGCACTGCTTATTCTTACACAAATACAAATTAAATCTGGACACTGCACCAAAGATGTGCCCTGTAGTACTCCAAACGGAAAAAGATTCAAAGATAAAAAGCTCAGTCCACTACTGTGATTTGTCTCTCTTTCTGTCTAACCAAACCTTCATATCTAAGCACGCCCATACAACGTGGGTCCCAAACTGGAATTATGGATCAGATATTTTTAAGAAAACATAAGAAGCACATTTTTCATATCCCAACTGCAAAAGGAAAGGGCAAGATAATCAGTCAGCAAACTAAGCCCTTATCAGGATCATGGGCAGTCCCATTACTGCTATGACAGCTAGCTCAGCTGCGAGCCAAATGCCTGGAAAAGGCCAGCCAAAAATCCATCAGTAAAACCTCATTTATCACTGCTAAAGGAAAAACCTCGCTGCCACACGAGGCTGGCACTGGCAGGGCTGGCCAGCCCTTCTCAGCCAAGGCCAGGCTCCAGAGCAGGGTCTGTGGCGCAGGGCAGCCGGCGGGGCTCGGCAGGGAGCTGGAAACAGCCACGCTCCCATTCAAAACAAAACCTATTAAAGCAAAAATAACAGCACAGCGCACGGTGATTTGCAAAGCTCAGAGGTGAGTGTGTGTCCTGAGCCACTTGGAGCCTCCTCCAGCGAGGAGCCACAATGCATTCATTTCAGTATTTTACCAAAAGAACTTTAGAAGTTCAGAAGATGGATTTTTTTAGGTGGAGAAAAGACTACAGACAGGCTTTTGAGCACATCCTAGCTTTTTTTTTCAACTCTGTATTCCAAGGAAACCCAGAGCATCTGTACCTTTCTCTAAAAACATCTTTTTTAGGCAATCAGTGCCGGTGGAGGTGCTGGATTGACAGCTCCAGAGATTCATTCTGCTGTTTACCCACTGAACAGGCACAACGCAGGCAGCACGAACTTTGCTGCGCCTGCCCGACCAATGTGCCTTTGGCACCTATTAAAAGATTTACCACCCTCCAAGAGATGGTATGCGCTGCAGAGGGAAGCGGGCGGGGTGCCTCAGCTGGCAGCTGCCTCTCGTTCCCCCGGCCCTGGCACTGCTGCCCTCCTCCCTCACCGTACTGACCAGGCCACTCCAGGGTGTATCCCAGGGCTGAGCAAGACAGAAGCACACAAAAGCCATGCAAACTCAGAATTCTTCATTTTCAGCAAGAACCCACATCTAGCCTCTTAAAATTGGTGCCAGGCAATTTGCCTGAGGGATCTCAGACACAGCAGATTCTCAGAGGTGCTGCTCCTTATTCCAGCAGCAGCCTGGCAGTGGCTACAGAAGCACAACAGTGATGCAAGAGCCACAGAGCAGGAGATGGAAGTCTGATGTTTAAATATCTTCTGTACACTGTGTAAGCAGATTCAAGCTCATCTTCCTCAAATTGCTTTACTAACCACATTAACCTCTGGGACTCCCCTTTGTTTCCTGGGCTGAGTGAATAATAACTCAGGGATACAGCAGTAACAGCTGAGCTCACTTTCCAGTGAGTACTGTACGAGACGACATGGGAATATGTGGTTCCCAGAAATGATGTATTATTAGTGCTGCATCTGAAATAACCCAGTAATTGCTTAACGCTTTATATTTACATAGGCTGTACATTATGTTTGCTCTGAGAGAGGAAAGGAAAACTAAGCAGGAAAGGAGTTTGCAATTAACCTACAGTAAGCAATAAAGAGCTATAAATGGTAATCTGTCAATAGCATCAGCTTCATGAAGGGCTTGATTTAGAAAAGAGGAGCATCCTCAGCTCCCAACAGATCTAAACCAGCCCAAACGGATGTAGTACCAAGCAGGATTGAGTCCTTCCTGAAGGATGAGCTGTTAAATGTAAACTTACATAAAATCTTATTTGAAAGATCATATTCACTATTAACAAGGGGAAAGATGATCTTCTAGATAAGGCACTGGTGTGCTGGACTCTGCAGTGAGCTCTAGCTCTGCCTCAGATTCCTTGCTTCATCCTCAGTGACTTCCTCAACATCCCTGTTCCTCTCATCTCTACCCTCACAATGGGGATCATTCCTCTCCTTCCCTCCCTATACTGGGCTTTGCCATCGTTCTGTGAGCATGTACAGTTCCCATGTAAAAGGAGCTCCCCCAGGCCAGCTGTAAAGTGAACAATGATTTGTAATATTAATTTTTGAGCCTTCTTTCTTTCTGTCTTTCTGTCTGTCTGTCTTTCTTTCTCAGTAATTACTTCCTACAATCACAGTAATATTCTGCCAGAGTGGGTTGGATTTATGCAGTGGGAGAAAGGGGCAATGACCCATTTTATTTGATTTTTATAGCAAATGTATAACTTTACAGAGTTCACCATATTCACTAAGAAACTGATGCTAAGGAAGTTTGGCCTCTTCCAAGTTTGCTGGCTGCATTTAAACTTCCATCCCTGGGAAATGGAGAACAGTCATGCACACCAACTTGTGGGTGCTCATCTGTTTTCGGAAACAAAAACTTCTGCAGATTTTAATAGCAAAACTGCCTGACCTGAGAAATAAACAGCCAAACCCTTGTGAGTAAGTAAGCAAGTATGTGCATATGTGTGCAGCATGATTTGAATACAAACTCAAAGGGGCAGTGAGTAACCAAAGTTTGCAATCTACTGGCTTTCCAGGTCTTCAGTCTGCAATATAGGTTACACTGAATGCAAAATCAAAGAGCTCTTACTTGTGTAGGCTGCAGAACCCCTCTGAAATCAGCTGGAATAGATAAAAACCATTAGGCCAGGAATTTTAAAAGCATGTGCAATGTGGGAAAACCCTACTGAGAGAGGACTGTGCCTGAACCAGCAGCTGTGGTGGAGTGTGGGGATGCAGGTGAGACCAGGAGTACTGCCCAGCCTCCCAGCAGCTACACGCTGCTTAAGGTGTATGGTACTGCACTGAGAAACTGGCAGGTATGAGGGTATGGGAGAACTGGGAGCTATAAAAACTCTGAGGATATTATACAAGGATTACCATGTTATACATATTGCAGTCTACTGTGGACAAAAAGAGAAAAATAAGAAGGAAAGAAAAAACCCAACCACACCTAATTCACTCAATTTACATACAGTTGTGTCTTGCAAGTAAAATACAAGATTCAGCTATTCCCAGCTTCTTCCTATACCAAGGGAAAAGCTGCTTGATTGGCACAGGGGTGAGTAGCAGCCAGAGCAGGAGGAGAAGCCATGATAAAGAGTCAGGGGTAGGAGGGAGTGAAGGGCATGGATCCAAGGTTATAAAACCCAGGCAGGTCTCCCATTAACATGACAATTGCCTCTCAAGGGTCTGCTGCCTGTACAAACTGCACAGGCCGGTGTGGCAACATCCAAAATACACAAGCATGAGCAGGGCCCCAGGGGACAGCCAAGCACTGCCTCACCTGCTCAGGGATTATCTCAAGGTACAAAGACCCATGCAAAAAGTTAGAAAATAAAATAATTTCAGTCCTGGTCTTTGCAGGGAATCTCTCACTGACATGCTCTCCCCGCTTCTCTGCACCCTCCATCCAGTGGAGTGGGCTGGTGGGACTGGGGGCAGCAGTCCCACACTGCCCCACCTGCTGCCCAAGCTTCCCGTGGGGACCAGCCACCAGTGACACCAGCCCGCCAGGCCACTGCCAGCCCGTGCTATGTGCACTCAGACAGTCTCTGAGCTGAAACCCAGCACAAGATACACGGGGCTTTGGTGGAATGGGAGAGGAGCCATAGTCCTGACATCCAGGACGTCAGACGCTGGGGCAGGGGTCGCAGCCTAACTGTGAAGTAGAACACTCCCTTCCCAGTGCAATTGCTTCTTTACACCTTTTTGATAATTCACACGTATGATGATGTCCACAAAATAGCCAGGGGAGGTGACAGGACCTCCTTCCATGTGATCATGTGAAGGATTTACACAGTGACAGCAGCCTACACCACAAAAGGTAAGAAACCCTGGAGGAGATGCCACCACACCTGGCTACTGAGAGTGCTTTATGAAAATTGTGGGAAGAAAGAACTGATTAACAGAGAGTGGTAGGAGCAGATGAACTTTTTGAAAAGGAAGATCTCCATTTTATGCCCATGGCACGTCAGTAACAAGCAGAAGAAGAAATATAGAAAATATATGAGACTGATGAGGAATTATTTGAAAATTCATAGAGCAGGACTGGACATTTAGTTACAATGACTGAACAAGAAATGTGTTACTGCTCCCTCCAAGGAGTTACTGCACGGAGAGAAGCCTCTTCAGCTCCAGTGTGCCTTTGCTGGGGCAGGGATTCCTGCAGCTTTGCAGACAGGAGAAGGAATATTTCACGGTGTAGCAGCACCTCAGAGAAGGGTGCCTGCATCTCCTGAGGCAGGAGCTGTGAATGCCATCCAGTGTTCAGGGAATGACAGAGAGAGCACACTCACCTGAACAAGTAACCAAAATCAATCTGGGCCCTAATAAATTGTATCCTATTGTTATAAACAGGTCCGGATATCAGCAAAAAAATCAATCCGCGTTTATTAATCCGCAGCTGGGAACAGGGGATGGTGGGCAGTCCACCATCCCGCTCGACAAAACAGACAAAAAAATGATCCAACAACAGCCCTCGACCACACAAAGCTCACCCCTCTCACTCCAACACACCACCCAAAAAGCCCGCCCCCTTGCCACGAGGTCCCCTTTTTATATCCCAGTCCAATCTCCCAAAAGTCTTGGTCCCAAGTATCCGCTTCCTGTTTGCTCATCCTTTCCAAGGCTCCATGGCACATGTAGTTCTCCCTCCTAAGGCAGCTACTGGGTCTGTGCTTTGATGTCGTGTCTCCTTTCTGCCTGCTGTCCGTCTCTCCTGTAGTTCCATGAAATACATAGTCCTCCTCTGGGGCAGCAGCCAAACCTGTACATTGCTTAGACATACTCAAACACTTTATTAGTTAACATACTTCGCATTGAACTGAATCCTTTTTAATGTTTATAACACTATTATAGACTAACCCAACTCACACAGAGCAAAGACCTCACTGACATCAGGGGGAAACAGCAGACCCCAGGTGACATTTGGCAGACACGAAGGAATGTTTGCGCAAAACACCCTTTAGGGGCACAGTCAGCAGGAGTCCCAGATGAGACAGAAATGGCAGTATTGAAAAGCTGCCTTCTTGTTGTCTTCGGAGCCTGTCACAATACTTCCTGGCAGCAGTCTGGCCATGCACAGCACTGCAAAGGCTGAAGAATCTGGCCAGCAATTTTTATTTTTCTGACAAAAGCCTCAAGCCTACCCCACACATGATAGCTGTGCAACAAGATACCATTACAATAGCTTGCAGGGAAAATCTTCCAGTTGGTCAGTCCAACCATGGAACTGAGTAGCTTGAGAAGTCTGAATACATTTAAGTTACTATTTTCACCATGGAAATGCTCAACAAAACTGACCTTTACAGTTTCAATAAAACTGGATTTTTCTGTAGATCCCCTGTCAGCCACTGCAATAATAAGTGGGAATCCTAAAGCACAGAGTTATTAAAAACTGAAAAAGAATAAAATGGTGTCCCAGCTCCACTGCTGCTGAGCTGGATCTGACTGCATTCACTCTGCTGGCAGAGTTGTACTGTCCTTCAAACATTTCAGAAAATACAATTCCATCTGTGATTTTGCTGATGCAAATCTGGAGGATCTGCTAACTTCTTGCTGGGTCCCTTTCAGAGCAGGATATGGCCATTGCATGTCTGCTAACGTGCTGCAGCTCCTTCCACCTGGGGCAGGCCATTTCTGGGAATTCCTGGGTACTGCTGACTATCCTGGTGTGTTTATCCTTCCTCATCAAGGTCTTCATTTACCTGTTCCTAAGCAGAGCACTAAGACTCAGTGTTCTGGCACCAAGGAAGGTGCTTCTTTCAAGATGCTGGTTCCCTCTGGCCGGCCAGGCCAAGGATGGACAAGGGTACAGGTAGGGAAATGGAGCAGGATGGGGGAAATGGAGGGGGAATGGGCAGGGACTCGTAGAATTATTTCAGACCCCAAAGTTTCTTATGTTTTTTACCGAGGAGTTTTGGCATACCTGGCCCTCAGACTATGATCAGTCTCAAGAATTTCATAGCTATAAAATAGCTATAAAACATGGCTAGAAAAATACTGATGTCTGTTTAGACACATGCATTGTTAAGTATCCATAATTTGGCAGCAGTTGAAGAAAGAAATTATTTCTTCTTTGTGTTTAACTTTCTCCAGTGTCTCTGTTCAGGAAGGTATCCTCAAGAGTGATGAAATTTAGGCATTCACATCTCAGTCGATGCTTCTGGGACTAGGTAGTTTTGAAGCATCCAAATCTACATTTCACATGTTGCTTTTTTAGCAAAATATAGATATGGGCAGACAAAATGTGAAACAGAGCAGCTTTTAATAAAGCCCTCAGGTTCCAGCAAACCACATTGTTAGCAACAGCTACAAACACCTTCCAGCTGTCCCTGTCTGCCCCCCCACCGCACGCTGTATTAGCTCCAAAGGCCGTATATTCTCTTGAGATTCAAAATGGGCTGTTAACATGCCAGTTGTTAACACTACTCGATTCAGATATTTCACATGTCAGACAGACAACACCACCTGACTAAAACCAGGAGCGACCTCACACACAGCTGTGGTTGGGCGGAGGTGCCGTGTGGCTGCAGGTGGGGCCCGGACACAGCCCTGCCCCGGCCGGCTCAGGGCACTCCCGGTGCCCGCCCTCCCCATCCACCACACACGGGGCTGCACGGCATCAAGGCTCTGTGTGCCATCCTTTCATGAACTACTGCATGGCCATGACTGCAGTGTATTACAGGGACAAGATGGGCCACTGCCAAGTAGAGGTGCCATTTCCATCTGAAGTGTGCTTCCAACCAGGCTTCCATGCATGCTGCTTTCTTGACTAAAAGAAAGATGCAAAACCGAGCTAAACCTGTCTTGGGGTGACTTTATGCTGTTGTATCCCCTATCACCGCTCTGTGCCCAGACATGATTCCTGTGCCTTTCTGTGCCTTTAAAACTGGGTGCAAGAGAGAGAAAAAAAAACTGAGTGAACTTTTCAAAGCAGTCTGTGATTCAAGGTCACTACTCCTCTGCGTTCTTCGGCTGTGGGGAGAAGAGCAGAGGAAGCACCTTCCTGCTTTTCACGGGTTTTTTGGCTCTGTTTCTTCAGAGAGAGAGACGGAAAGTGTTTTTTTCTGGGACTTCAGCTTTTCCCTTATTTTCTTCTGGGCTGCTTCAACATCAGAACACCAGAACTCACTGAGAAAATTTCCACCTTAGGCCTGGAGGGCGCCCAGGCCAACCCAGTTCCGAGGAGGAGGAGGGCGACCACACTCACAGAAGGCCTCTAAAATCTTCCACGTTTCTCTCCCAGTGAGAGGTTTTATTATTTAGCATTATTATTATTTTCCTGTGTGTTTGTTAAATAAATAGGTTTTATTTTCTCTTTCACATTCGTCTGAGGAATGTTTCTTTCCTGAACCTGGTGGGGGGAGGGGTGGCTATAACCTGCCTTCCTTTGAGGAGACGTTCCTTTTGGACGTTTTCCCTGAATTTGGCCCAAACCACCACAAACCCTTTTCTTTGGCAGGTTTACAGATCCTTTGCACTTTCCAAAATACAAGATGATGCAAGTATCTGTGCCCACATCACTTTCTTTCCTTTGACTATTATGACAGAAGTTTTGGGTCTCTCTGTTCCTCCAGTGGAATTAATCCCTGGAGGCCCAGCCTCAGCTGAACCTTATTCAGTATTTGTTGGCTGCTGCAGAAGTGCAGAACGTGCTGCTCAGTAGTGAGTTCACAGCTTTTGGTGCCTTCCTGCTGTTCCTTGTGCAGAGGCATAAAAGGAGAAATACCCACGTTCTGCTCCCAGGTACCAAGGACTAGCTGGTGATGGAGCAGTGCTTTGTCCAGATTCCTCATCTCTTTCCAATAGCTCCTGATGTGCAGGTGGCCCAGTCCTCTTCTGGGTGGGCATGCCCAGCTCCTGGACAAAACCTGGCTGGAACAGAGGGCAGGCAGAGCCAAGAGCCCCAGTAGGTGCTTGCACATGGGGAACTGCTGAAAGCTCCTGCTCCACCCGAGTTGCCTTAAGCTCAGTCTCTGCTTCAACACAATATTTTTTCCTTGACAGCTTGAGAAAAATAACTTCTGTTATTCTGAAGGCTATGGAAAGTAAAAGCCAACAAAAATAAAATCCCTCTTCCTATTTCCTACTGTCGTGTAACTTACTGCAGTTACACAGTGCATGTGCTGCACAGCTTCTTGAGCTGCATGTGGGGTCAGAGCCGTTGGGGAAGACACACCAGATCCGTGGGATGAAATGATCCATGCCCTGGAGAACTTACAGTCCTGCGGGGTAATGGCACCCTTGGGGCTACTGGGACACCTTCAGGGAGGTCCAGGCTCAAAGAAGTCTGAAGAGTAAATTCAAGTTTCAGAAGATTTAATTCAAAGTTTTAAGTTCACATAAAGCATTAGTAGCTTTATGTTCCCACCCAAGAGCCCTGTCTCTGCCAACTGCATCAGCAATGCCCTCAGTGGGGAGGCTGTCAGGCTTTGTCAATACAAGGCAAATTACAGAACTAAGGATTTTAATTATTTATTTCATACCTCCTAAACAGAAATAATCTTCCTGCAAACCCATAGCAAAGCCAGCTAAAAAACAAAGGAAGTAAAGAGAGCAAGAGAAAAGCTAATCCTGAAGTAAGGATGAGGATGAGCCCATCCACAAACTCTGAGTTAGAGAATTTTATTTAAGACTGTTTATTTGTTGCTTTTTTCTGTTTACTAGAGCTTTACACCTTTGATCCTAGCACTGCATTTGCCAAAGGCTGTACAGGCGATAACACCTGACACGTTACCTGTACCAGTTACATTCAGATGCCTTTCAGCTGTATGACCAACACAGCTGCAGAGCAGGATGCTGATGGAAAGTGGATGAGGAGATTGCTCATCCTCTCAGAAAGTCACCTGGGACAGCTGTGTGTTGCTAAGCCCTGCATGAGATTGAGAGAAAAGGGTATTTTGCACAAATCAGGAATTTGGTTTAATTGTCACAGTCCACAGCTTCATCAGGAACCCAAGGCAAGAGGCTGGTGGTTCAAACTCCAACAAGAAACATAAGAAAACAAGCCAGGGGTTTTTAAAATGGGCATGGCACACCAGGCAAAATCTGTGGCAGAGAGGGAAGATCCCAGAGCATCGACATCCCAGCCCTGCACCAGGCTCTGTGCACTCAGAGAAAGGGCTTTCGAGCAGCGCTGGCCCCCCTCCCTGGCACAGACATGAGCTCTGTACTCCCTACCAGCCACCTGGCCAGCAAGTCAGAGCACATTTTAAGCCAAATGCTTGTGAGATGGGGGTGGAGGGGAGGGGAAACCTCTTTATTCTGCAAAACTTACAGGACTGACATGGTTCTTCATTTTATCCCTGCTCAGTACACACAGCATCTTCGGAAATGTTCCTTCACAAACAGGGCCAAATGCAGGGCTGGTGCCAGCCCCCTGTCCCTGTGGTACACAGAAGTGGACTTGCCCTCTCCTCCTAGGAACTCTGATTCCTATTACCTTCCCAAGACAACTTCATATGAAACTGGACTCAAAGGAACCATGCAAAATCAAAGACTACCTGGAGGAAATTAGGCAAGCCCCCTTCTGCATGCCGTTAAAGCCCAAATTCTAAGGAAATAACCTTGTGTGCTTCAGACAGTTTGTTTCACTCTGCTAGTTTTTCAAATGATTTTAAATTACCCATGCTCAAATAGAAACGGATGAAAGTAAATAGGAAGCTATAACTAAACATTGCTCCTTAACAGGTAGCAGATGAGTTGCCAGCCATACCATACAATGGCATAAAATATATACAGATCTTCCTAATATTTCTCCATCGCTTTGATTTAAGAAAGAGATGGCTCCTATTTGCAGCCTGTCATGGAGCGCTCTGAACACTGTTGTGGTCTTCCTCTGGGTTCCCTATTATTTATCTGATTTCCTAAGCACATTTCTTAACAATTACTTAGGTATTTACTCAAGTTTTTATATTTTTACTGAGTTTTCCTCAGTCCCACTATCCCCACAGGAATTAAAGCAACTGAACACAGAATCCTAACCTTTGTTGATCTGTTTTGTTTTCAAGAGATGCAGCTCTTTATGCAGTCAAAGAAGACAACCGCAGGCATTTGCTCTACACCACAACCCGTCCTGTCTCCTCAGTGCAGTCATTAGCTCTGCTCCCCGGGTGAGCTCCCCGTGCTGCACGGCAGCGGGGATGCGAAGAGAGACACTGAGGGTTGAGGTGACCGCACACTCCGCAAGCACGGACAGGGCAGCCTGGTTCAGTGGGCCAGGAGGAGCCCCAGGCGAGGAAGCCCGAGGCCTTGATAAATCCAGTTACAGCCACTGCTAACACGTGCTGGTGCAAAGGCCCAGCCCAGGAGCCCGTCACTGGGGCCACACGGTGCAGTGCTACGCCCTGTTAGGTGTTAGTGTGGCACTGCCTTGCCCGCGCGGGGACTGTGGGGAGACTCTTCCCAATCCCCGTCCCTGCCGGGACAGCCCCAGCAGTGATTCCGTGCCTCAGTGCCAGCTGTTGCCAGGAGCCTGGGCAGCCCCTGCTTCTGCAGACTTGTGCCTTGAAACAGACATTTCAGAAGTGCCCCAAAATAAACACTAATAGCTGCTGGGTCAAACTATTTGCTGGCTCAGTGGACACATGGGGCTTCCTTCTGCAGCCTTCTCTGCCTCAGTTTGACTCCTTTGTTAAAAATGCTGAGGAAAAGATGCTTTCTTTTATAAATTAGACTGTTATCTCAGATTCACCTCTTCTCTTCCCTTAATGAAAAGCAAGTTTCCACAGCATGTCAAATAAATAGCCCTTAAGTACAACACAGTCAAGTTCTTCCAGTGTACTTCTTGGAAAGCGGGGAGGTCTCATGGTAGGTCCAGCTGTGAATCTGTATTCCTCACAGCCCCCAGCAGGATGATCAGCATCTCTGCACCCTAGCAGAAAGCAGCACCACCTCCCTCTTGTTACCAATGGCATCCACTTTCAAAAGCACTCTCTCTTTTTTCTCCTCAGTTTCCTTTTCAGCTTTTCCTCTCACTCCTGCCATTGCTCAGCCTGTGAGGGAATGCTCTACCATCAAGCCTTACTCTGGTTCCCAGAGAGTCTCATTTTTTGAAAGGATGAGATTTCCCAGCATCCTCCAGCCACTTCACATTTTGCTGTCCTTTTTCTAACATATGCCATATCCCTTAATTTTTGTTTACCACTCTTATCCCCTTCACTATTTTTCCCCATTTTTTATTGATCCATTTTTCTTTTTACCCTCTTCCCTTCAACTCTTTGCTTCTCTTTTTTCTCCCTGCCCCATTCTAGTGATGCTTTCTGGCTAGATGTATTACCCACTGTGCTGAGGGGAAGCAGTGCATCTGAATTCAAGCTGCACTGCACAACAAGAGCAATACTATATATATTTACAGAAACAGCAAATCAAACTCTTAGTGTTCTCATCTCCCTGTGCTAGATTCCCAAAACCAAATGCCTCCCATTATCAAAACAATTTTAAATAAAGCTAAGGGGAGAATTAAATGAAAAATAAATTGGGCATTTAAAGCCTGGTTTGCAGCACTCAGCTGCTCTCACTTCAAGAGCTGCACTGCACACCTTCCATCAGGCCCGGCTCTGTTTGCCGCCGTGTTCCCCACTCTGCCCAAGACAATAGGGACGCCCTGCATTGCCAGATAAGCATTATATGTTGCTCTCCCTTGTCTAAGATTAAAATGAATACATTAATTTATTGTCTATTACAGGCTACAGCACAAATCTCAGAGGGAGAGGGAGCACTTGGCTCTGTGCTTGGAACTGTGCATCACCCCATGGACATGGGGCCTCCCTGCACACACTTGGCCAACACTTTTGTGCTAAACCCTCAGATACTTCTGCATAAAGGGTGTCAGGAAATAACTACTGCTCTGGGATGACATGATTTTGTACTTTTTATACTTATAGCAAGTGAATCCCAACCTACCTGCTAACCACATCCTTTTCAGACAGGCCCTCCCCAGCTGGCTGGGGGCAGAGCACATCTGGATGACATGTGTTCCCTTTACAGCCAATAGAATATCATCTGAGAAATAAAAGTGCTTTAATTGAAAGCAATCAAAAATCAGAATTATGCCAAGAAATCCTTTTTTTTCAGCCCTAAACAAAATGAAAATAAAAACTGAGAAATTAGTTGTTCAGAGATCAGAAGAGAACTAGCTAGAAGGAGATAATGCTACATGTTTATACATTCTATTGATTTTCTTTCAATTTTAAAGAGAATAATCTCTAAACTGGTTGAAACTCATGCATGAATTATGACATCTGGCTCTGGAGGTTGTAGATACAGGCAGAGACTAAACACACATATACTGCATCCATCCTGCTGACACAGAGCTCTTTCTTGCACTGCTAAAGGGATGCAGAAGAAGTAACAAATAAATGCTCATGTTTGAATTAAGATTCAGAAAAGGAAAGTCTTCTTGTCGATGAAAAACTACAGAATATTTACACAGATGCACATGGATACACGTACACCTGTGCACACACTGTGGGGGTGAGGGAGGGAGAATGAGACATGGGAAAGACATAAAGATCCTACTGTTCTCACCCAAACACACTGGTCCTGTTAACAGGAGAAGATCCAATCCTTGTATACAAGCAAATTTCCCAAGTTGTGGTCTAATATGTATCTGTTGCTTTTTATTTAGCTGTACTCTTGGACTACTGAATTAGAGATTTAAAATACACAGAATCAGTGTAGGGAACTGTAGGCAAAAGCAGAAATAAGTTCCTCCTGAAGATTCAATTGAATTACTCTGAAGAGATTAATTAAAATTGAATTCTCTTTTGACACAAAATCTCCTGTTTGCTAGTTCTTGGTATGTCTATTACCTAGTTTCCATTAGGAGATATTATACTCTGTAATGAAATAAACTTCAAGGACCCTGTGGGATTAAACAAAAAGTTTACTGTATTCTGAGAGCCGCAGGAGCAGCGACATTCCAGTGCAAGCTGGCTTGCTTAATGAGAAAATGGTCACATGGCATCACTGAATTCCTGTCAGGGATCTCTATCATTGCTTTTTAAGGTACAGAAGGGCAAATAATTGAGTGTAGATTAGAAAACAGCTTGATTTGCAAAGTGACAGCCAAAAGTCATCGATCTCTCCAAAAAGCTAGGGAGAGGGGAGGAGAAGGAGAGGATTTCCTTCAGCCCTGAGAACAGCTTTGTAACTAGAATATGAATTATTAAAAAGGAAAGGCCATTGGCACCTCCAGCATGTGGCTGTGGTTTTGCTGTCAGTATTTGGGGAAGCCATCCAGAGAATCACCTACATTAGGGACGAGTGTGAGTGAATTAGATGCAAGAGTGAGAGCATTTACACTGCAGCTGGTGCTTCAGGTCTGACACACTATAAAATTTTGCTTTGTGCTTTACCATATCACACTTGGAGCCTAACGAGACACTTGACATACTAAGAAACCACTCAAAATGGACCTGGGGGCAGAGCATGGCCCTGGATGACATAAGGGAGAATTTCAGTGTAGTGTTAACAGTAGCACAAAAAGTCACTGACCGCTGTAACTGTACAAGGAAAATCAGTTTGAGAGAGACAGAGCAAACATTATTTATGTCCTTTTTTTCTGCATATTCTCATTTTATGGCACTTGCAAAGACACTATGAAATGCCCAGTGTCATAAGTCTTGGCTTATGCCCAGAAGCTGGCATTGATATCAAAAGGATAATATTTGTGTGTTGGCTGTTTGGGGTCTGTAAGAGAGCCCGCCAAACAGGTACTCACCACATCCCAAATCTGTGCTTCCAGCTACACAGCCAGCAGCCTTGTAATGGAAAGTTAAAATGTAAACACAAGCTGCTATTTTAGTGCAATCACACAAATGTGGCAGCTTATGTTCTCTTTTCCTTTATTTCCAGAACGGACAGGATGCCTGAATCAAGCTACAGCTAATCCTTTTTCTTTTTTCTCCTTTTTTCTTGTCCCTAAGTGCCCAGTCAATTAAATCTTGCTTACATAAGGAATTCTTACTTGCCTTATTCCTACAATGACAGTTGACAATGTTCAGACTAAAGGATGCCAAAATTTTTTCCCTAGATAGTAAAAATACAAACAGAAATCAAACCCAAGCAGACTAATAAAGGATTACAAGAGCTGACAATGCTTTGTGAATTTGAAAGGTTACATTGCTTGGTTCAAAATAAACCTGAAATCCTGAGTCTGCCTTGAGATTGTGCCTCCCCTGTTCACAACATTCTTCCCTTTGTCATATGGATAGTTGTTCACAAAGGAGTTCACTGACATCACCTTGTTCATCTAGTCCAGATGGCCCAAAGTGATGAAAATACAAAGGTATTCCAGGAAGTGAACTTGGAGGTGCTTTAGTGATTCAAAATTCAGGGAAGACTGGAAGCCTGACTCTGGAAGCATCACAGCTCTAGCTCTAAGGAATGCCAGTTCACCTAGGCAGCAGCTGCCTTTCAAAGGACAACAGCAGATTCCCCAGTTGACAAGACATCTGCTACAGTTTCCCACAGTTCCTGATTTACAAAGGAAATAAGAGCTGGTTTGCATCACATATGTCAACAGCTGGGATTTTTCCCTTCTTACCCTTCAGATTGTGTTACCTCTAACGAGACAAGATGACAATGCCTGTGCAGAAATGAAAACAAGAGGGGAAAATCTACAGGCCAAAGATAGTTTACTTTTTTCCCTCTGAACTGATCTGTTAACTTTCCTCTGAGAAGCTGGCCAAACTGAAAATCACAGGTCTGCGCTGCTCTCACCCTCTGGGATATATAGATAGATAGATAGATAGATAGATAGATAGATAGATAGATAGGTAAGATAAGATATGAAGTACCTCTTCCCAAGCCACACCTGGCTTGGCAAAATAAAAATTAAATCAACATGGTTTTTGCAACACAAAAGCCACCCTCTCACTTTTGCCATGGACTATTTGAAATAAAGATGGATCATAGTGTGAGTCATTTATCTCTCCTCTCTGATGCATTCACACACGCCTACCACTGCAGGAGGATTCAGAGAAATGACCTGAATCGCAAGCACCTTTGGGTTTGCAAACAAAACCCAGCCAATGAGGTCATGCAAAGCCAGGCCCAAATCTATGGTTGCCCCTTTACCCCTGGTTTTGCTCTTCTCAATATTTCAAACAGTGAAAGTGCAGGAGAAACAAGGAGTGGTACCACGTAATGAAACCATGTATCACAGAGCAGCTCTGGAGTGTGGCATTCCCATTTCACAGGAGGGGCATTCAAGCAAGCAGAGCAGGTGAAATCCCAGTTGGCCACAATACTTGTACTTATTTTAATTGTTTATTGAAAACAGCATGACAGATGCAAAACAAATGGAGAATGAAGAAAAAGAAACATTGGCTTCGTTCACAGGCTCAGCTCCCTCGGCACGAACCACACACAAAATCAATTCTTCACATTATATGTTTAAAAAAAAGTTACGTATGTTAACAGTAACATGAGAGGGAAAAGGCAGAGGCAGCAAAGAAAAAAAGAGGTGGCAGGAAGGTCTGGTCAAAGACAGGTTTGTTTTGGCAGCAGGTGGGCAGCACGAAGGATGCAGAGGTGCACCCCCCGGGATAAGGGAGCAGAAGGCAAGAGATGCTGGAGAGAGAGAAGGTCCATGATGAGGGATCAGGAGCCAGGCCTAACCTGAGGCTGGGAAGAGCCTCACTTTGTAGTTATTTTGCTTTGGTTGGTCCTCAGAACAGTGGTTCAGGAGCAGGCTTACATGCCTGCACAGTGCTCCCTCTCTGCTGATTCATACCACCAACTTACAAAACACATAAAATTGAGAAGAATGAATGCAAGTGTCAGGAGATCTGCTCCTGTTCCCAGCAGCCTAAAAAGGAACTTGTTTATGCCACCTATGAAAGAGCTGTGACGCATTCCTTCAGTGATGGAATGATCTCACTAGGATCACTTTTGCTGGCCAACATTGAGCATATTTTTCTCCAGTTCATCTTTCCAGTGTGATTTATTCCACACATCCACTTGGAAAAACATGCTCAGGACCATCACAACAGCTGCACAGCAAAGTCCATCACTATACTGATAGATTGTGGTTTCATTTCTTGCCCAAACACAGACAGTAAGGAGCTGCATACGAGGTGCACACAAATTCTGTCCCTGAGCTTTACTGTCTCAGGAAATGACAAAGCAAATCCATCCAGGGCAACGAAGCCAATCCTAAAGAGCCTCGAGCCCCAAATGCCAGCACTGCTGGGATTTGAATACACTCCGTGAAGACCCAAACTTAGAACAACACATTGTATCACCTGCAACAAGTTAGTCCTCAGAGAACATCATTATCTTCAGGTTTGGTCCTTTGAAGAGCCATCAGCAATAACTCCATCTTAACCACCATTTTCCAGGATGGACAAAAAACAGGAGCAGTAAAATACTCCAAACCCCTGCACCCTTATGTGTTCTGGGGAATATTTCAACACACATCTTTGTATGTCCTGCAGAAAGAATCCCTTCCAGCAGCTACCCAGTGTAAGGAGCACAACAGCTCCAGCCTCCAGTTACTCTAAGGTATTGACGGAGCTTCCAAAGAGTAGCTGTGAGTGCCATTTCTGGATTCTGAGTCTGGTAGGTCTGGATGTTCTCATTTAAGACTAAATCAAATGCTTCTCAGGCTTTCCTGTCTAAACCATACTGTTCCTTCTGGGCCCTTTGGCTATATTTTATGAAATAACTGATGTTCTCTATCTCCAGGGGGCAATTTATAACTGTTTCTACCAAACAATGAACCATATGATCTAATACATCTCTTCCAGTTCCCTCTTCTGGGCTTTCTATAATTTTTGCAGAGATTTTTATTTTGTTCCCAAAGAATGGTTTGTGTACCCTACAATTTGTCCTATTGATATTTCTTGGTCTGAAAAAGACACTGCCTCTCCATAGAAACTTTGCCAGTTACTACCTATGCAGAAGCATTATTCCAGGGGAAGAGTGCATGGAATTATTTCATATTGTCTTAATTTTGGTCAACTCACAGAAAATTCACTATTATTCCACTTTCTTCTATCCTTAGCATTACTCTGTGCTTTCCCCTCTTCCTCGACCCTCGCTGGCACTGTCCCACATCCCAGCCTGCCCAGCTCACCCTCACTGGCTTGTTGTGTGAAAGCAATTTTAAGAAAATGGTCTTTAGAGAAAAGCTCTGTTCCCCTGTCAGGTCTGGTAACTCTAAAGCAGAATCAGTAACATAATCAGATCCTGGAACTGGCCATAAAAGAAACTTAACTCTAGCCCAAGCATCTATATAGGCAGATGTTTGAACCATGGTTTTACCAAGCACCTTGTGCACACCTATTGCAGCTGGGCACTGAAATGAAAGGAGCTTGCAAATGAGCTTGCTCCCCATGTAGTTTACATATGGGGATCAATTCCAGGTGCATTAGCATCCTCTTATGAGTTGCATTTTGAGGGAAGAATCCAAAGGGAATGAAGGATTAGAGATCTGGGAGACAATATGGCCCAGATCTGCTTTGGACATGCCCATGAGGCTCTAAATTTGCGGCTTTGTTGTGCAGCACACACACACACACACGTGCAGACACACATATATATACTTTCTTTCTCCATAAACCTCAACTGCTTTTGCTGCTTCTAGAGAAGTGTGATTTTGAAATACCCCTTCCAAAGCTGGGACAGATGTTTCCAGTGTTGGGGTTTAAGTTCCTGTGGCAGCTATTTCCAAGGCTGCTTTGTCATACATTTCTTTGCAAGAGACTAAGAATGGCATAGGGACTTTGCAGATAAGGATTTCAATTGCAACCTTTATACTAAAGTGTAATAGGAACATGGGGGAATTAAATAAAATTATGTTTTTCCTAGATGTCTGCTTAAAAAAGAAATTCAGGATTTTATGGATGCCCCAGAGACAAACTATTACATTACATTCCTTGCTGTTCTTATTTGAGTTCTGTCTGTTTGAGCACCTCAAATAGCACAGAATCATTCATAAAGAATGGGCAAGAGAGACTGTGGCCATCAATATTTCAAGCTTGGTTATCAAATCAAGAGAAATTCATGAGTTCTGCTCCAGCTCGACATTTTCAGGTTTGATACTATTGTTTGACAGTTTAGAGGGTTTTCCCTCTGCATTCTCATTGTCATTAATATTTTATAAAATGTTCCAGTTGATGCTATTGTAATATTTATTAATTTTTTTTTTTACTTGGCTGTACTAACCAGTTTTTTCTTTTCTCTTTCAGCAGGGAGAAATTCACACTCATTTGCTATTTGTGGGGTGATGACATAGTGTGAAGAAGCAGTAATGATGACTGACTGATAGAAGACACCATATGTTCTGTTCATTTTTCTCTGTGCTATTTTCTGAGCCATGAATAAAGACTCAGTATAAGATAAGCTTTCCTATATATAGTATAAAAAAATTTGACCTTTTTTCCCCAAATAATTGGCAAGATGGGAGAAATAATCTTTTTTTCCTAAAGCATTCAAACAGTATTGCTATAAATATCAGGCTCCAAATCACCAAGATAAATAATTTCCAGTCTTTTCCACCAGAAACATTTTACATATATCTAGGCACCAAAAACAATTTTACAATTAATTTCACTCATCCCCAATTTTTCCATATCAAACATTTTGAAAACATAAGTTGCATTTGCTGATGACTAAGCAAAGGTAAACAATTCCTTCCAGTCTTAAAAGAAACTAGATTCTATATAGGACTCTAAGCAACTGTGTGCAATGCATGATAATCAGAAATCCTGATTATAAGCACAGTACTAGTATCACTAGATCACAATACTAGATTATATGCTGGGGTATTTCTTTGCACCTGGAGTGTCTGAGTCTGCAACTTATAAAACAGAAGATTCCCTTCAATAAATATTGCATTTGCTTTAACATGTTTTAATATCAAAATAATTGGAAATCTCATTTCCTAGAAATAACAGAATAAAAATCTTCTATTGTTCTAGCATATGCATTTACCAAGTATATTCTTTTCCTACATAAATATTTTCTTTTTCTTTCTCTGTCCTTTTTGTCCATTCTACCCTCTTGAACCAAGGCTTTGTGATTGTTCCTTTGTGATTGAACCTTTTCCTCCTAACTTTGTAATAGCCACTAACTAGCCCCAGACTACAGCAGAGCCACACACATATCTGCTAATGTTATTAAGCAGTCAGGAGCAGAAACAAAGAAGTAAACAAAAGGGATTCACATTGCCTTCTGTTCCATTGGAGACAGAGAGGGAAAAAAATACAAATCAATCCTCCAAACACAAAAATAACCCCCAGAAATCGGTGGTTTAAGATACCTTATTTTTCAAATTCACAGCATTTTTTGATAAGTAATGGAGCCAAAATTGAAGAAAAACATAATTGTGAGTCCTGCAGGCAGCAGGGCAGAGAACTCACTGTCAATGGACCTAGTGCCAGGACTCTTGTTTGGGCTTTGTTTTCAAGGTCATCCATTTAAAGCATTTTTCATAACACAACCTGAATAAAGAACAGAGCCGCACTCTGCTCGCCCTGCTCACAAAGGCGCCCACCACAGCTGCAGCAGGAAAGGCTCCTTTGCCAGGCGAACAGGAGATGCCCCTTGGAGGACGGTGTTCTCCCTGGTCACCTGCCATAGCAACAGACACCGGGCAATGTTTTACATTTATAGTATGCAACTCACTTTCCCCAGTTAGACTTATTATTTTTGCTGTGACAGCTTATGCACCCTGCACCACAGAGAGCAGGACAGAAGGTGCTCGGGTAAAGAAATGACTGCAGTTTTCACATGTTATTCTTCCTTTTAACTCCAAGTGGCATGAATGCATCTTCCCCTGGAAAGCTGTCACGTGCATCTTCTTTTCCTGTGACAATAGAATTACATAAAGTCTGATGTCAAAACTCTCAGTCAAATATTCCATCCTATCAGCAATGAGCTGGCTTGCTTAAGGACTAGAGACTTGGGTCCCTAATCAATACTTTAATAAATAACACCTACTTAGAACAATTGATTGCTAGGCAGCAGACTAAGTATAATGTATTTCTGCTAACCTAGTCACAGGAAAAATGTCATAGTTCATTTATAAGACACACCTGAAATTATTCTGAGGGCTGTAGATAGGATCCATCTTTACACACATTTACTGCTGTACGCGCACAACGTCTGGCTAAGGTGGGTGGTGGGTACTCAGCGCAGCATGTCTAGCTTTGTTTGTTGGCAAGCCCCGCTCCCGCTGCCTCGGGCTGCCAAAGCTCGGCTCCGTGGCTCCCTGGCAGCAAGGGCAGCTCCTGGGACCCACACTCCGAAGTTGAGGAGTGGGTGCAGAGCACAGCGTACCCGTTGATGCCAGGCTCTAGGGGCACTGTTCGATTCAAACGGCCACTTCATTACACTAGCAATAGCCAGGCATGCCCCCGAGGCCATGCTTGCGGATTACAGCCATATCTTGGTTTTGCTTTCATGAGACTCTTTATTCCGCTGCACAGTTGCGCAGGAAAAGCCTCTCTGTATTTTAGGGTGGGAAATAGCCAGCAGAGAGTGCAAGAGGCCCCTTCTGTGCTGTTACTCCACAGTCCATATCCGGGCTCGAGTCAAGGCACCTTGGTTCCCACCATGCCCTGGCTAACGTGTGTCTGCTCCAATTTGTTGTTCGAGGACACCATCACTTCACTTCTCTTCCAATTACTTCTGTGTCTGCCCTTGGGGTGTGTGTTCACAACCTTCTTTCGGGAGCAAGTATGGGCCACCGACCTTCCCAACCAGTCTCAAAATACGTATATATTCTACAAATTGCAGCCCCCAGGAGACGCCCGGCAGGATGCTTGTATCCACACGGATGATGCGGAGGAGCCTCCCTTCTCCGTTCCTCCCAGACGACACCCGGCAGCAGGGGCGCAGAGGCTTCCCCCGCACCCTGCCAAGGACCTTTCCTCCTTCTCTGCAACGTGCCCCTCGGGGCAATATTGCACCCTGGGGTGCAATATTCCGCTGGGAGCCGCGCGGGCAGGGGCTCGGGATGCGGGAGCCG
>WEIT01032308.1:440237-485731 GCA_013389985.1 Dryoscopus gambensis
GCTCCCTTCGCAGCCGGGCGGGGCCGACCCAGCCCCGCCCGGGCACGGGGGGCACCGGCACCGGGACCCACCTCCAGGGGAGGATGGAGCCGGCGGCTTCGCCGGGCTGAACGCTCGTGGGTACGAGTCCGGCATGGGTTTCTGTAGGGAAAATAACGGGATCCAAAGCAAACTAGTTGATAAATGCAGGCATCTCCCTAGACTGGAAACCCAGTTCACCCGGAGTTCAATCTATGCGAGCAGGAGCGGTATGAGGGGACGCGGAGGCAGTTCTTAATTTCTGGAGTTATCTTTAGAGAACAGGGGGTTTCTTCGGGCGCTGCTCTCCCGCAGGAGTGCTTCTCGGCACGTCCCGATTCCCCTGCCCCTGCTCGGCCACACCGGCAGCTCGGACCTTGCAATGCCCCTTTACACCTCACCCAACCCTCCAGAACGGGCATGTTCAAACCACGGCAAACATACAGCAAAGAATGATTTGTACAATACGTTAGCCCCAGTGTGCTAGTGATGAGCAACCGGACAGCACCCTGCTGACGTCTGGGATTCCCGAGTGCTGGCTGTAGAAGTAGCCAGGAATGATGTGATACCTGGTCGTAGCTATGCCAGTAGTTTTCTAAGCTTTTTCAGCGGTTAGGAAAAACCCATATTTTAATTGTATTATAATATTGCTTTCTATCTGTAGCTGACTTGTGTTGCATGTAGATTAACATGTTTTTAAAAACCCAGAGATGCTCTTTTTTTAATGTTAGACACCTACCCTGAAATTCTTGTATTTTATTGCAAGATTTAAAAGTTGCAGCTATTAAGAGAATGGGCTGTATCTACAGTACCAGGGAGAGAGGGTGAACAGTAAACCTGAACGATCTTAGAAATGAAAATTGGAAACGCCACCACTAAATCTGTTTTGTTTATTAATGAGCTCACCATTTGACAACAAAGCTATCCCCAGTTTATCCCGAGAAGATTTCATTTTGTCAGATGCCTGGTGTCTCATCAATTCCTTTCATGTCCCTGGGATTTTCTCTTTTCCATGCTCAGGCCACAGCAGCTCTCTGTGTTGGGGATAACTGTTAAGCTCTTCTTTTGAATTCATGAGCTTCCAAATTAAACTTTTGCTGACACCTGCTACCTAGCCTGGTTGAGCATAATGACAGTGTCACCCAGGCTACTGGAGCTCTGCCACCTAATGAAGTAAATCGCAAACAAAAATAATTGTAAGGTGCCTGGACTCAGTAACGCAATGATTTGGGGGACATCTGGGAAACTCTGGCTACTGGAAATCCAGTCAAAGTCTGCTTCTAATGGAGCAAACTTTCCAACAGCAATCACAGGCAGGAATTAAATCCATAGAGTAGATGGCAACAGAGATTAATAATCATCATCAATTAGCTGATGGAATCAAACAGAACAAAATGGGTAAACAAAAACCTGTCTCAACCTCTCCCTTGAGTCCAGTCCCACCTTTATTTATCCAGGGTCAAGGATCTCTCCTGAGCACTGGTTTCAAGGGCCAAAAAATTTAGCAGGTGTCATAACATAAGGTCAAGACTTAATTATTTATATGAAGGCATCAATCATCCTGTGGGGATGATTTATTTATAAATCACCAGAGCTGTAAAACAAGACCGTGAATTCTGATTTCCTCCTGGTCCTTCCTGAAGGGACCAGGAAGGTCCACACTGTGGCCGAATGACCTCAGGAGCCTGCAGAAGCCCAGCCCCACATGGAGGAGGCTTTTCTACACCTTTTAAATCATGCAACCAAATGCCACCAGGGAAATCTCATGCATATTTGCTACATCTCAGTAATGAACATTAACTGATTATGGATTATCTGGAGAATTTTGCTTTTTAAACATTATTCAAATTTTTATGTTTATGTAAGCTAATAAGACTGAGGAGAGTCAGTAACTACTCTTTGCCTCATGGTATTTGAAAAGTGTGTCCATGGGGCTTAGCTCAGCATCTTCCAGAGCCACTTTAAAAAGTCTAAAATAGAATTTTTCTGCCTGAGAAAAACCACCCAATCTCTACTCAGTATAATGTTCTTTGCTCACAATTAATGCCAAAAATCAATTTTCTAATATGCTTTTTATGTTTCTGCTGAGCACAAACAGGATGGCACAGTAAAAGCTTTTATTGCCATCTGATTAGACTGCACTGGGGGTAAGTGAGTGGCTTGGGCCAGGAGGGCTGCAAGATTGCTGTGCTGGATGCAGCAAACACAGAGGAGGGAGCGGGATGCCGGGCACCAGCCACAATCCTGCTCTCAGGGTCATTCAGAGAAATGTTATCAACTGTGTGGGCAGAAGCAGGATCAGCCCCATTAGGTTTTCTGATAGCTGGACAAAGTAATGAACATGCGCTTGGGATGTTCCTTAATCTCCTTCTCTGGGATTTTAATAAAGGGTTAATCACAGCCAGGGATTCTCAGAGATTTGCCCATTTATTTATCTGTTAAGAGAAATCAGGCTATTGATCTGATTCACATGACCATTTTTCAGGCAAGGAGGTGATTAACTTTGAGTGAAACTAGTAAAAAAAATACAGGAAGAGAGATGGAAAGGGAAGTTATGGTAAAAATAAGAGCTAGGAGGGAAGGTTTCCTTTGCTTTTCTATCGTTATCTTGTAAAACTGTGTAGCCCAAACCCATCAGCTTTACCAAGAAAAGAGGAGCACGAGGAGTATCCAGGGCATCTTGTGATCCTTCTGAACTTCATGGCAGGACTCCATTTTGTCAAAAGCAAGTCAATAAGCTCTCCTGCACATCCATTATTCTGTTCCCACCGATTTTAAAAGAAGACCATTTATCACTGTATTTCAGTGACAGAAATACTAAAATAAAGTTTCACTGGTTTTTTAAGATGGTGTAAAGAAGGATGGATGAGCTGGCAACGTCTTCAAGGAACAATTAAGACATTAAGAGTGCAGGAAAATATTTTTAGGAAATAACTAATCAGTGAGAAAATAGGAATTTAGGACTCAATTCAGTTATGAGATGTTCCTCAAGCACCCTCTGGATTTTGCTCAGAGCATGTGAAAAAAATGAAAAATTCATAGTATTTCTTGTAGGCAAGACCAGTCATCTGCTTGTGTATTTTTATGGTATACTGGGTATATTTATAGCATTTAGTAATGCCAGCAATGTTCAATGTAAAGAGTAACAGATGAACGTGTCGTGAAACAAGGCACTGGCAAGGCAGGTGGGAAATGATTTCCAAAATATTGCAGCAACCAGGCTGGGCGAAATCTAGGAAGATGGTAAACATAACAGACCTAGGAAGCTTCAAGCAAAGCCGGCGTTAAAGGCCCGGGCCGAGCCCTATGCACATGTTCTGTAGAGGAGGAGAGCCAGGACTCGCTGTGTGCGAGCCCCAGCAGAGGTGGCTTCCACACCGCCCAGCCTCGGTGCATCCAAGGGCACGGGTGACAATAAAATCGCAGTTGAGTGCAAAGGGAAGAAAGGAGGGGAATGAAATTGTATTGGCTCAGCTGCAAGAAACAAATCACAGATTTCCCTAACCAGACAGATGATGCCTAACTAGGGCACGACGTGAACCACAAAGAAAGGTGGCAGATTTCACAAATTAGTCCTGGCAAAAATGGTGAATTTCACAGCTTGAAGTGAATTCATGTTATAGGATGAAACAGCACAAAGTGATTAAGAGCTCTAACTGATAGGAGCAATAAGCATGTGAGACTTACTCATCACACAGCAGCCGACATTTCTCTCTGGCTTCAGCTGAGCCACAGGAGCAGCTCTTCAGCCTCCAGTTTTTGATGCTGAGTGGGAGCTGGTGAGGACAATCACAAACAAATGAAGTCCCACAGATGTTTCGTGGAGTTTTCTGTTTCTGTGAGGCACAACCACGGCAGTCCAACAGGAGCTGGAGCAGCCACTCTGTGAGGAGATTTCTTCAGGCACAGGCTCTGCTCCCGGTGCCACCACTGAAACCTGGAGCTGTGGCTTCAGCAGTGGAGCACAGGCCATGGGAAGAGTCAAGGGACAGCAGGACCTCATCTTCACAGCATGACCCCACTGCTGCGGAACAGAGAGGGAAGATGGCTGAGAAAAGTTGGAACAAGGTGGGGGACACTGTTGCAACACACTCCCTGCCTGGGGACAACTTTCCAGGTCTGGCAGTGCCATTTTTAGAGCCACTAGGTGCTGGCGTGTGCCACCTCATAGTAACCACACCACAGCATGCCTCTCTAATAGAGAACAATCATTAAACAGTCTGTTCCCATTTACTATTCATTCAGGGGATCAAAACCAGTGCCACAAGCCTGTGTCACAGGTGGTGTTGCGTGACTTTTGCTGGTAGAACATTTCAATAGCTGTGACAGCACACTTTTGATGAGATGTCTGTTAACAGACACTGGAACATTACCCTACCATTTGTATTGCTGCTTAAATGAAGGTAAAAATTCTGGAGAAAAATGTCACCCTTAGTACTTTTGTTTTAGTGTGCACTCTTCTGTCACAGCTATTGAAAATCCATAGAGCAAAATGGAAGCAAAGTGAGCTAATACCAACCAGGACAAGGCCACACTGGCGACTTCTTCCTCTGGCAGCACAAGCCTCATTCAAACTCTTGCTGCTGGTGGCCGGCTGTGGGCAGGCAGTGCCGGGGAGGGTAACGGGCCCGGCGCTGGCAGGAGGGGCCGAGGCTGCAGCGGAGCCGCGAAGCCCTCAGAGAGCAGAGCCTGGCAGCTTTCTTCTGTTTGTTGAGGGGGTTCCAGCACCGTCAGGTCCACTGAGAGCAGCTGTATTAACATTGTGCAGGGAGAGGGGAAGCTGTTGATGTTGCCAGGACTGAAGCCATAGAGGAATGTAATGGAGCAGTGCCAGTTCCTTTAAATCCCACCTGGAATTGATTAGCCATCCGCTGGATGTAGCGGAGCACCTGCATCCCAGATTATCAAACACTCATCCTCTGTGCAGCTGCACCTCGACTGAGCACTGCGTGGCCACAGCTCCACTCCTGACCCAGCACGAGACGATTTCAACTGTAGCGTGAAGGAAGACCCCAAGAGGAACTGATCACTCTTGAACGAGAATGCAAATGCAAAGTTTGAAAAATTATAATTTCTAAAGCATTTTGAAAGGAGTGCCCTTGGAGTCCTGGCAAGGAACTAGAAAAGACTTTATAAAAGGCAGTCGGGGGAGAGACCCTCTTTCCTAAACTGATTTTGGAACCTGGCAGGTTTTAAGAAATCTTTCAGTATCATTTTGCCAGTCAATGCTAATTTGATGTATTGGAGCTCAGCACTGTGCCAATTCACTGTCAAACCAGTATTAACTAGGCGGTTTTGGGGAATGCTTATAGCTCAAGGTCCATTAAATATGCAAACCTGGCAATTATTTCGCCACCCTTAAAACACTTAATTTGAAATGTGCATCAGAGCACCCATAAATAGTCTTTCAGTCTTCGTCAGAATGAAGCCTCCTTCTCTTGAAAGTGCAAGTCAGTGTCCTGGGAGGGAGGGCTGATGGCTGTGCCTGGGATGAAGACCGGAGGCAGGAGGGGACTGATGCTGCCTGCAGTGCTGCTGAGGAGAAGCACAGCCACTAAGATCTGCTAGGGTCTGATCTGCCAACCGCCGTTTATACGGCAACCAACCTCGTGAAAGTCAGGAAATATTAAGTAAATGGCAGTCCTTGAGAGAGCAGTAATTACTCACCTTGGGAAAGGTAGCCGGATCAGTTGCATAAACTTTCTGAGTGCTTTTTGAACTTGAGTGGCTGTGATCTGACATCCACTTTAAGCTAGGAGCTAAATAAAAGTTCCTTTATTTTTTAACAGTTGCTAATTGAGCCAAAGCTGCAAGAGATCCTGGTCTTTAATTCTGGGTTCCTTTAATGCCTGCATGGAAACAGTTTGAGAGGTTGGTTTCTCCTTCTATTCAGTGTGGTCCTCAAATACAGACCCGATCCCCTTCTGAGTTGGGAGAATCACAGCAGTAGCTAGCTGGTGACATGTATATTTAGATGACTGACTTCAGGCACCTACATTTGAATATGTGATTTAATATGCCTTCATTTTTATGTCCTGAAATGGGGATACTACTTAGCTCAAAGAAGATCAATCAATTTTTGTGTTGCTTTTAAGTTCTTTAATGGAAGATGTTACATAAATAATTATTTAATATACTTTAACAGGTTTTTTTGCATGAGCTGCTTGATCTGCTTAAAGCATATAAATCAGTACGAGCTGAATTCGTAAAATAAGTTCAGAAATCTAAAGAGTGCATCAGAAGTTAGACTAGTGCATAAGAAGGGGTAAAAGCTAAGTTGCTCTTTCATTGGCAAAAAGCAGACAGATCGTTGTTTTGCAAACCTTTAGACTTCTCATTTCTCAGGAATCACAAAATCCATTTGTGAAAAGATCTAGGAAATAAAGAAAGAAATTGTGCAAGTAGCATCCTGGTCAGTAAAGCACGTGAGTCTGCAGGCACATAGACAGGATGATGCCATGAATCTCCCCTTTGTGTTGCAGTTCAGAAGAGGAGTTATTTTCTTCATCTGAGCAGATGCCAAAGGCTCAGAGAAGGGCGAGCAGACAGAATGCAGCCCCTTTCTTGTAGCAGAAATGTATTTGCCTGGTTTCTCAAGTAACAGAAGTGAGAATCCCATCCTAATCTGCAGTGATCAAAACCTCTTCGTCTGCGGGTTATCACAGCACTGGGTGTAAGGCAGAGCATGACCAGCTAATATTTCATCCTCCCATCCCCCAGTCCAGAACTTATTCCATCCAACACAGATTTCCACATCCACCATTCCTAGGGAAAGTTCCTTCCCTGCCACCTGTGAGATATTTTACAAATACTTACATGCTTTTTTCCATCTTTCCCCGAAAATATACTTTATCACACTCACATCCAGAAACTTCCCTCTCCAACTACAGAAGCTAATTTACTACTTTTCTGGCTTTTCTTCTCAACATCTATTCAGATCAAATTGTTAGTGTTTCTTCCAATAATACCAGAGCCCTGTGACAATGTTTTAAAAAGTCAATTATAACTTACTAGCAAAATAGTTCCCATCTGCCTGTTCGTTATGGCTGTATGATCCACCCAAGGAAGCTGCTGTCCAATAAATTACTGAACCGTCTGCCTTCACAGAGTTCTCCCCAAACTCTCCAGCATCTCTTCACTGCTTTCCATCACCTTACTTAGTGCCAAGATGAAGGATGGCAGCTGTTTCAGCACTTAATGCCAGTATTTCTTTGTAGACTAGGAGGAGGGGATTTCCTTTCAAGATGACCCTCTTCCCACTGAGACTGGCAGTAGTATTATCTCCCATCTTTAAATACTGGTCTTGGAGTTACTGGTGTGACAGCAAGGTGCAGAGGCTTTATTATACAGAGAATTTACATGAACAATTTCTTGGGGTTTTTTTCAGCATTTAAAATCTAAAGTTACTTTTGAATCCTTGAATTAATTAATTCATCCTTTTCTCATAAACACTGTAACTGTTTAATGCTTTGGACTAGCACTGCCCATATCGTGTTGTGTATGCTGCCACTTCTGGAGGTCTCGGTGTCTCCCCACAGCATTAGATGTTTTAGATGCACACAACACGTGCGAGTCTATAGCTCATGTAAAGCTCTTCCATTCTGTACCTTACACAGGAGGGCTACAGCACTGATGGCAGCCTGTACATACTATCTATAAATAACAAATCATCACGCTTACCTGCACTGTGTTCTTCAAATACATTATTATTAACCTCTGTTGCAGAACTTTTACTTCAAAATACTAGACTCAGCTTGTTATTCTACCTTTAGTTTACACTGGGAGAAACCTCAGCTCAGGGTAATGTCAGGAGATTATCTGAGGTCTCTGTTATAGTAGCAGCATGCTGCTAGCACAGAAATTCATCTGGTTTTCATAAATATTTGAATAGGGTTCTATCATCCTCATCATCATTTTGGGTTGGTTGGAAGAGGATCCCCCCGTGATTGCAACTCATTTCTGAGTTGTCACGGAAAGTCAGTCGGTGATGTTTCAATCAAGTGTTCGTATAACAAATTCCATTCAAATTCTGTCTGTAAGGGACTTAAGGTTTCATCCTGCTGCTTAGAGAATGATATGCTAAATGCAGCTTCCCATGGGCTTGGCTGCAGTCCAGCACTTTGTAATTTATAGTTCTCCTTTCCAGTTCTGTCTGTGACCTTGGGACTGCACGGTGAAGTTCTCCCAGCTCTGGTGCTTTTTGCAAAAGCACCGTCCCGGAGTTTTCGCCCCCTTCCCAGCCAGCACATGGCAGCAGCAAGGCAGCTCCTGGGAAATCCAGGGCAGTGCTCTGGCACACAGGCAGGTGGGAGCAGCAGTGCAGGGAAGTGCTCATTTTCTTTTTTACTATTAGGAGCAAATCATGGAACATTGTTCTTAAATGACAGAAATTATTAACTAGCTTCAAAGCATGAAATTCATTCGCAGAAGAGGTTTAAATTATATTAGCCAAAGGCATTTTCTGTAGAGACAGCCACAAAACAGCTCTAATTGGAGATCTCCAAACAGCTGTTGTGCCCTATGTATTTATATTGAAAAAATAACTTGGAAGATTATGTTAACATGCAATTAAATTTTTTAAAAAATTAACATTATTCTTGATCTTATTGATAGCATGCAGCGGGTGCCTAAGATGCTTTACTGAGAAATGTGTGTGTCCATGGCCAGAGGAGCTGACAACCCAGATTGTAACACATGACACTTTTAATAGAAAAATTGTGTAATTGGGAGAAATTATTGCCCCTTGAAGATTACATTCATTATGGATTGTAACAGAGATATGTCTTCAGAATGACTGCAGTTCCCTTCAGTTAAAGAGCTATTCAGAAATACCAGTGTTTGAGCTCACAGATGTAGCTGCAATTGTTTTAGCAGACTTAGTGAAGGAAAGCAATTTAGAGGAAGGTACAGCAGACCTGTGCAGCTCTTTTGTTTCCTTGTTCTTTCCAGAGTTTTCAAGGACATATCTTCTGAAAGTACTTGTTTATACTTACCTATCTGGATTCCTTAGGATGGGGAATAATTTTAAAATTAAAAAGGATGACTTTTAAAATAATGATTTAAATTTTTTTTTTGAATTTTGAAATTGATTTTTAAAGGCTTTTAGATGTTTTATTTCACCAGTAATTGCCATGGATTTTCCGCAAAACAAGTGATATAGATTTAGCTTTGAAACCCAAGAAAAACAACTCTTCATTTTTTCATTTGGTCCTCAAAGTATTGCATCTGACATTTTTAGTGATTGGCATTTACCATAAATGAACCTTTTCTGTAACCCAGTTATATTCCAGTTGTATCTCTTTTGAAGTGCTTCTTCTATTACCTGTTGTGAAGACATCAGAGAATCATTATGTTAAGTAGTTCTTTGCAAACAATAAACCAGCAAACCCAAGAAAATCCCTTTGCTAGATGCTCATCACCAAGATACCACTGGCAAAACATTCATCAGCTCCCTGGACCAGTCTAAAAATGGTGGCCCTCAACTGGAGGACTTCAGCAGAGATTTGTTTGGCTTTTTGGCTTCACGTGTGACACAACTGCAATGAAATGATTCCACTGGTGGGCAGTGCCCCCAGGTGAGGTGTGTAGAAAGGCCCTTAGACAGTGGTGCTGTGTGTGCAGAGACCTTTGCAGCGGTGCCCCGGTGGGAAAGGACAACTGGCACTATTTATGGCAGCTTTCTGTGCTAGAGGTTTCTGTGCTCTACCCTGAGTATTTATTCTGGCAGTAGCTCTAATTGTGCTGTAAACCACCCTGGGTGCTGGTTGCTGTGTGCCCAGGGGTTTGACTAGATGCCAGCCAACAGTGAGCTCTCTGATAATGGTGCATCATTTCGCCGCAGGAGCCTCATGCCTGTGGGTAGCAACAGCTCTTCCTGCTTCCTCCCACGCTCCTCTGAGCAACCGAATTCCATCTCCAGGGTGTCTTCTGGACTATAAACTTGCTGTTGTTTATTATTAGCGCACCTGACAAAGTATGAGGTGCGTAACCTTTCTCTCACATGTTAGACTGTTAATATCAGCCTGTCTCCAACCTGGCGGACTCCATTCCCATGCATTTCTAAGCCAAGAAGTAGTGGGGACCTGCCACCATGTAGTAGGTAGTGTTGTCCTTCCCGCGGTGGGTGAGAGGAGAGAGCAACCAGGAGCCAAGAATTGATGCAGCAAGTGAGAATTATTTTATTATTTCCAGCTTTTATATATTTCTTACTTCATAGGATAATTAGTTAAAAATGCTTAGCCGCCCCTCAGAGGGGATGGCTGAATTAGTTCTCAAAACATTTTCTATTTGTGGCAAAACCAGATCCTAACAAGGTCACAGGTGTCCATACCTTACAAACATTATTGATAAAATTACAAACATTTTTGTGAGAACAAAAAAATCTCCCACGAGACAGAAAATAGCAAGAATAAGTTCTTGCAGGCAGCGTTTTGTATCCACACCACCAGAGCTCATAATTTCCTCCGGGAAAAGTCTTCTCTTCACAAAGTCCTGCTCAGCCCTGGGAATCTCCTCATTCTTTCAGTGGAGACCAGTCAATGTTGGCTTTTGCTGTGCTCTGAGCAGAGGCAGTGGTTTCTTCCAACTTTTCAGTGTTGCAGAAATTTTTGTGTGATCATTGGCATTATTCATGCACACCTCCAGCTCCTCAGCCTTAAGTGACTTTGAGACTTCCTTCTATAATCCATCATATCAGCAGCCCTCTTTGCTGGCCTTGCCTTAGTAACAACTGCTTCTTCTTCCAGCAGTTCTCCTGACACCTCTTGTCTGCGGGACAGAAAGCTGAGTTCAGTAAGAGGGGACTACGTGGAATTCATCCACATTTGGATGGGAAGGGAGGGTGCATGATGGATAAAGGAGTTACGTAAGAGAGCATCAGAGGAAGCAGCTGGGCTAATTCAAAGCAGCTCTGCCTTGTAGTTCCGTGTATCACCGAGTGCCATTACCTGGAGTAGAGCCTGTGAGACCAAGAGTACTCGTTCCATCAGAGCTGGCTTTTTTGTGTCTGATTAAAGCCTCTCAGCTTTTTGCAGCCATACACCATCTCACTGGCTGCATAAGCCTGGCAGTTATGCCACACTGGGCACTTTCCCTGTTTGGCTATTCAACTGCCCTGTTACTTTCTTTTTTCAGGGCTTCTTTTCCCCTCTAATATCTCACCTAGACTTTTTCTTTCTTAGCTTCAGGCCATTGCTCCCTGGCCTACAATTTTCTGAGACTGTGAGTAACTTCCTTTATTTCTGTTGTTATTTTGATATTAGGCTGTGGTCATGTTCACCCTGAGCCATCTCCTTCACTGGACTCTATGAATCTGGCTTTCTCAGCCTCTCCACATGTTACGTACTCTAATCTACATGTCGTTGTCCTCATTTGTTTTCATCTTCTTTTGAAATTTTCATCTTCTTTTTGAAGTTTGGTTGCTAGAAATACATGGCATCATGGCTTTAGATGGCTGTTATTTGTATTGACTTACATGCACTTCCCACAGTTAGCTGTATTTTCATACCCGGAAGGGCTATTTTTGTTTATATTGGTTAACTTTATGTAGTTATCTTTCTCCTCTCCAAATTTAATTTTGCAAATGAAAATATACCAAATACCTCTCCATTTTGCTGCCAATGTATCAACAGAAAGCAGTAAGACTAGAGAAGGCAACTGGTTGTAAAGGCTTCTAAGGTCAATTTTTGTTTGCTGCAAAAGCTTTGCATGAGTTCGGTGCAGCTTCTGCACAGGTAACATGGGGGGCAGGACTGTCCTCAGGATTGTCCCTGTGCCATGTGTAAGGATCTCTGTCATTTTGGAAAGTACTATCAGCTACCCAGACATTCAGTTACTCCAGTTAATATAGTTTCCTCTGATTTATCACCAAAATATTAATTTCTGTCCTATGGGAAGTTCTAAGTTTGGGTTTTTTTAAGATTAAAAAAATCTCAGTTTTAAAACTTGTCATGAAATACAAAATTCTTGAGAAGGAAATTCGGTTTGGAGAAAGCAGAAACACTCCATCTAGATGATTTTTATCCAGCCTGGGTACTATGATTTGGCTGTACTGACAAATCTCCCTTGTCTGAGCTGAGCATCCCACAGGAGCTGCCAGTCCCAGTCCACCCTGCCCTGTGCTCTCCCTAGCAGACCCCAGGGCTCAGCCAGCACCAGCCTCCACCACACAGCACTGCCTTTTTTACCTTGTTGCTTTTCCTAAAGTTTATAAAAAACCTACACTTGACAAATGTAAAATGCAAAAAGCCTCAGGAAAAGGTTGTATCCCATCATGGAAAAGGAGATCATACCTGGGAGCGAGATCTTTGTATGGTGAAAGAATTGCAGCTCCCCCAGAGCAACAGGGAGGTTGAGAAGAAGGGAGAAATTTGAACCTAAATTTGTAAAATGAGGCCATATTAAGATTTCTAACAATGTCAAGGATCTGAAAGATGGAAACAGCCTCCTACACTGTAGCACATTTGGCTCTGTGGAGGTGCTCGGGATTAGATTTCTGCACACGTGCCATTCCCTGTGCTGCCTGCACTCAGCCTGGCACTGATGGTGGCCCTCCTAAAACACAACAGTCCATCAAGCCAACGATGCTCCCCCAGCACTCAGTACCAGCCCCTTGTTTTGCTTACTCCTTTATTCTGTGCAATCACTGGCTCTTCTAGTCCTTGGCTTGTAATGGGTTTACAATTAGGGTCTCAGTTCTGAAAAATCATGAGAAAAAGAATAGCAGTAATAATATTATTTTTAAAGTAACTAATTCTTAGTTCTACACTGACTTACTGAAAAAACCCCCCTCCAGTGACTATTAATAGCAAGGCACATGAGGACTGCTGACGTAAAGGACAGGACAAACTTTCTAAAATATCTCCTATCTTTGTACTCTATAAATATTTATTTGTACCAATACTGCCGATTTCACTGGCACTTCACCTCACTCTCTGTCAGCAGAGCCGTGACAGCTTCGTAGGACAATACCAAGTGAACAAGTAACACCTGCAGAGCTTGTTCCTGCCAGAAGAATTGGACTCTGAATAATTTTTCTTTTCAGTGGTTGAACCAAAATCAGTAGGGGGAAGAATTGCTTCAGTTGTCCAAAAGACAACTTGAGTCTTTCATTTTTATCATTGAAACAGAAATCTTCAAAATAAAAAATAATTTCCAATACAAAAATTACTTTTTTTCTTATAAGTGTCAAAACAAAACATTTGGATTTTTTTTAAAGTTTAAATTAATGTTTCTCATGTTTAATTAGTTGCTACCCTCATTTTAAACCCCCCCCAAAAAACAACAAATAGTTCATAAAACACTTAATAAACGAAAGATCCCAGCAAGCCTCAGCAAGAAGTACAATGAAGTAATTGCCTTTAGACAGTCAGTGTTTTTAATGGACACTGAAATGCACTTTGGAAATGGGCTGTTGCGTCTGTCTTTTAGTTAATTATTAAATTGAAAATGTTTGAAATATGTGTTGTAAGACGACTTTGTTTTAATTTTCCCAGCAGAGACATTGACAGCTCCTGGATGATACTGCACCGAACTGCCCTCTTTCATGACATTTTCTTTTTAATAAGCATTGATCCACACAAATTTGTCAGTTCCTCAACAGGAGCTCATCACTCACATTGCTTGTGAGAGCCCTGTCAAGGGCTGAGCGTGGCACAGAGGATTTCCTGCTATGCAAGTTCGCCATATAATCACATGATAGTTGGATATGATTTGGATTCTAATATTTTGTGGCTGGTCTAAATACAACAATATACCAAAATACCATGTCATCTGTCCATGTGTGCTGACAACATTCCAAAAGGGAAGGTAAAACCCTGTGGTGAATCATAAGCAAAATAAACTGATTTGGAAAGCTGTCTTTCCTGTCTGCCCCCATGAACAAGAGCCTCTCATCTCCATCTCCACCCTGTTTGGGCCAAAATATCACCTTTTTCTTAGTTGATTGTTAGAAGACTGGCCATCCCAACTCAGTTGTTCGTGCAATAGGAACACAAAGGTCTTTGCCATCCTTCAGCAGAGGACAGGGGTGGCTTAGCCTGTCTGGGCCCTCGGCACAAGTCCTGGTCCAAAACCCAGGGAACAGGCTGTGCTCTTTGCTGGTGGAGCAGGAGGGCAAAGCAGGGTGAAAGAGGGCAGGGGGAGGCCGAGGAGCATATAGTCCCTGGTAAAACAGCAATCCATTAACTGGTTTTGCCTCTCCTGACCTTCTGTCTCCGACATCGCTCCCAGCATATCCCTCCACAGTCCCCATGCTGACTGCAAAATACAGTAAATAAAATCAGGCAAAGACAGCAACCCATGCACCTGCTTAAGGCAGGAAAAGAGGGATCTGGGCTGTCCAGGGGCCCTGGTGAGGCAACAGACATGAGGCAAAGGGGTAAAAGGGTGCAAGAGGAAGGTGTAAATTCAAGACCTAGACCTGAGACTCAAGTATAAGAGCAAGAAGCAGCCAGATGAGCTGAAAGGAGAGCTGGCATCCATGCCCCAAGGGATTCATGGAGAACAGAAGGCTGCCTGGCTGTTAAAGTGTCCTTTCAAGGACACAAAGGAGGATGGGAACAGTTTACAGCAATTCCTGGTGGCAGAGACAGGATAAGTCTCCCACAGGCTGGACCTTGAATCAGTCAAAGTATGGCAAAGCCTTGCTTTTCCCTCTCACTGCTCCAGGTCTTGTCCTAGAGTCACCTTGAATGTTATGAAAGCAAACACCTTCTGGAAATGAAATTGTAACTTGTGGTATAAGAGCACACATGAAGCCCTAAAAAACCACTGACATTACAAAATCATGTTTTAGTGGGTCTGCTCCTAAGGAGCAACTGTGCTTCCAGCTGTTGTGCAGAGCCTTGAGAGGCATCATCCTCTTTATAATTTTAGGAAGAAAAGACATCAACACTTTTGTGCCTTCTTCCCTTTGTATGGAGTGCTATGGGGAAAAGAGATGGGGAAGGCCTCTCAGTCCTTTCTTAGAGAATTCCCTGGATGAGGGAAGGAGCGTCCTTTAGGACCCCCCTAGATACCACTACTACATTTATTCCTTTTCTAGTGAGTTCCAACAATTCTCACAGATTAGTACCCCCTCAGGACAGTTCTGCTCACAGACACATAATGCTGCGTTTTCTCCTTCCCTCAGCATCTCCCCTGAACTGGTATCCTTGGGAGGCAGAGGGGTTTACAGTTCTTCCCCTCTTTTCGTCTCGTAAGCCGTACTCATTCTCTGCTGCCACACAAACAATAAACCAGGCACCTGAGCAGGGATTGTCTCAGTAATATTCCATTTCTCTGTCAGACTTTAGGTCAGGTGATAATTTTGGGTGAGGTATTGTCTGCAAAGACAATCAATGCAAGAAACTGTCTTTCTCCCAAAAAGGGATAAACTAGAGGATCCGAATGATTTTCTCTGTCACTATCTATGTTTCTACTATGGAATAAACTGCTGGATGAGAAGCATTTATTGCTTTATTGTAGTGATGGATACTTCCAAAAAAGCTCAACGCCGGTCATCTCCTCACTGCCTCATAAGGGCAGTGTGTGTCCAGCAAAAAAAGGGTATTTCCGTGCTGTGCAGAGATGACCTGGAGAGCACAGCATATTCCCCCTGAAGGGTGTCACAGATGGCAGGGATTCTTGGTGTGGATGGCTCAGGTCTTGAATATCAGCAGGAACTTGAGGTACATTTTGGCTTTCTTTGTTTTCAGCCTTTCTGAGACATGAAATTTCATTTTAGAATGAATTCTTAGGACTTGTGTTCTAAGAAAGCTCTAGAAATACTGAAGTAGGGAGGAGAGTTCTGGGGAAATGCATGGATTAGAGCATTTTCCTTCCCTGGAAGCCTGGAGCACATTCATAGCCTGGCCATTACCAACCTCAGGGCAGGAAGAAATTTGCAGTCCTGATGCCAGCAGAAAACTCCTCCACGAAGCAGTCTGCTTTTAAGATCCTATTCATTATACAGTAAAGGTCTCACAGGTCACTCTGTTGTTTTACTTTTTAGATGAGAATTCCATAGTCCAGATCGTACCAACAGCAAGGTACCAGCCCTCATCCTTGTACATTTGTTTTTCCAGGCAACTGAAGAAAAAAACCCTTTAGTCGGTTCAACAAAGGGAAAAAAAGATAATTATGTTTATAGTATATAGACATGAAGGTGACTTGTGGATGTTTGTACTTCCCAGACTGAGAAATGTTATTAAAGGGAACAGCATGTTTTGAGACTACAGCATCCTATTTTTTTTCTGTGAAATAAAACTCCATAGTATCACAGGGTCATTTCTTCTGCTGTTAGCCCCTCAATTCTATTAAGAGATTCTTGAATATTCTTTCTCTGCCTCTTTTCCTTTTATCTTTTTTGTTTGGTTTTGTTTGTATTTGTTTTGTTTTGCTTACCAGATATAGAAATGCTTCTCTTAAAACTCCATTGTAGTCAGTGAGTGTAGCTGACACTGGATAAAGTTGGCATTATGATTTAGGGTTTCACTGATTGTGCTTTATTATATTTTGCAAGAGGTTTTTAACTCTCATTTTTTGTGTTCATGGAATTATTTAAAGTGAAGGGGCTTTGCCATACTAAAAGGATATTGTTATTACCATGCAAGCCAGACAGTCTGAACAGTCTTTTAGTCAGATGTAAATCCACAATTATAAATCACCATGTGAAGGGGAATGGCAATCACTGCATTTTGATCTATCACCACAATAGTTTTCATATAAATATACTGACCAGAATAGGAAATTTAGGTACATTTCTGTGTCTTTATGCAGCAAACATCTCTTCGAAGCACCATTTGTGCTAGACGTCAAGAGTATCTCTGAATAAGAGCTACTCACAAAGAAGAGATGGTGCCAGGCTTATGCACAGCAGAGGGATTTAAAAAAACACAAGAAATCTGCTGCATGGCAGAACTGTGTAGGCCTGTAAAATTACTACAAACTGGGGTGTACAGCATGTGTAGCTGTGCACATGTAATGTTTCAACAGTTCCCTTTACTTCAAAGAGAAGGGCTGTCCTGGATGCTATGGGGCAAGCAGAGTTTAGTTCTTACCTCACCATGGACTTCTGTGGTATTTTCTGCAAGTCATTTCATTTCATTGTGGCTAAGTTTCTTCATCTGTAATATAAATCCTTCAAATACAATTGGATCAGCTTCATACAGCAAATTACATCTGATGCTGAATCATGTCTTTTATCTCTCTATCTGCCTGCTTATTTTTATGGTGAGCTCCTCAGGGCAAAGACAATCACTTGAAGTCTCATATATAATAAAAGTGTCTTTAGCGCCACAGATCCCATTCTCGGGGACTGGAAGCTTAGCGTAATAAAAATAAACAAATGTGATCAGCCACGGGAATTAAAATAAAGCATCCAAACCAAAGAAAATCTATACTTATGACCTCTCATGAATACAGGCCCCCAGAACAGACATACTGTTTAGGTGCATCCCTGGGCAGATGTAAAACACTTCAGTGTTTGGCCAATTGGATGCGTTAAGAAAAGCTTTCTTGCCACAGCAGAGCCATTTAAGAATAAAATAAAGACCATAGTCTAGGAAATGGGGTAGTCAGTGTTTCAGTGACCTTAACAAGGGTTTGGAAAGGAACATTAATATTCCTGAACCTCCATTTTCATTCGTAGGAGCAGGTTGGCTAGTCTAAACTTACCTGAGCTGGAGAAAAATTGGGGGAAAAAAGGATTTTTCTGGTGACACAGACACATGAGGGTGGGGTACTGGAAAAGAGAGCTGAGAACACAAACAGGTCTGCCTGTTTCCAGAGCCAGGGCTACCAGCCAGTAGCATGCTGGTTTTGTGGCATGCTCATGTAAGATAGAAAGACTTATTTTAAAAATTCTTTCTTAGAAGGCAGAAGCTAAAATTTTGTTCTTACCGAGAATGTAATCTCCTGATACAGAATAGAGATACAACCTAAATAGAAACATGACAGGGATTTGGTCTGCTGAGCAGTTTCAGAGCATGTTTACCATACTTCATCTGGTCAAAAAACTGAAGAATGACAAGGATGGAAATATTTTCTTTTTTTAATGCCTAGATTTGCTAGATTTGAACATTATTTGCAAAAAAATACAGAGGCAATAATAGGCTTATTAGGCTGTAGAAACACACTTGAAAACTGTGGGAGGAGGTGATGGGTCATTGAGGTCAATCCCTTCAGGTTAAGCAGGAGCTCTCTGCTCAGACAAAGCTCAGTGTCTCCTATTCAGGTTGGTTGCAAGTCCAGAGCTCAAGGCTGTTTCCTAATGATAGGCTTGTGATTCACTGCTCATTATTTTTCATACATATTAAACTCATTTTGTTCCCAGAAGAGGTCTCTGGGGTCAGCAGACGCCCTGGATGCTCGTTCCCTTCAATGGCATTAACGCGCCTGTGGTGGCGTCTCAGCAATTTTGCTTGCTGGGCCCACGTTTTAAAGAGCATTATTTTCTTCCAGAAAAACATTGCAGTTCTTGCAATCAGTGCTTGTTTCTGTAAATTAAGGAATGAATTGTGCCAAATTGTTCTCCTCTTCTTCTCTCTTCTAGGGTTATTTGCAATGCAGCTTATGCTACTGTCAGTACATCCACTGCGTGCTGTACAGGAAAATGAAATCATTACACACAACTTAAATTGCTAGACCTCTTTCATAATCACACACTCTTAATTGGCATGTAAGCACCAAGATCCCTGTAACACATGCAGTAAAATGTCTCTGACTCATTTTTTTCTCCCAGGTGGAAAGGTCAATGAGAATATTTTTCTTTAATTTGACAGGCACACAAGAAATAATGCAAGACTCATTTATGGTCAGGTAATGCACAAAGAAATCTATAAATCAAGCTAAGGGGAATATTAGATCATGCTCATATCTGAACCCATCTGGCTTAGTTCACGAAAGAATCAATGTGAGGCAGAGAGCTCAGTATTACTTGTGATTTATGCTCTTGCATCTAAGGGGAGAAATATTTGCAATTTTTAAGTCTCTTCATCTGAAACAAAAGGTGAAAAACTACGGTTGGCTATTACAACACATGCAGTAGGTAAGTGATATGGTGACATTACAGCTGCGGGGGGAAGGGATGGTTCATTCTACTTAATGACTCAGCACATTGTTTTAGTATTTTCATCTTCACATCCCTCCCCACCCCCCCCAAAATGTATTAGTACAGAGCTATTAAGAAAAAAAAATGGCTAGATTTCCACAAGTTTGGTATTTGTAAATGAATTGCAATTGATAGTTCTCGGGCACAGTACTGTTAGAAAATGCAGCATATTGTAACATACAGCTTTTCTTCACTGTCTCCTTTCAAATACTACTTTCACTAATAAACCCTACACCTAAAAACGTGGCATGGCTAAATATTAATCCTGCCCCATACCATTGTATACACATAAGCTTTTGATCCCTTTGTGAACACCCAGGATTTACATGAAAGATTTCTAGTTCTATAGTACATCTCTCAACTAAATAAAATCTCCAGTTGGCCTCGAGCTGAGCCTCCCCAAGAGGCAGGATGAGGAGTGTCAGACGGCATTGCCGAGCGCTGCGCCAGTGCACAGGGGTGGGAGGCAGAGGCAGAGCTAGAGATCTCACAAAGCAATTAGGGTATGAAAAACACACTGCAGTGATGGGTGCCATAAAAGCGTCAGGGGAACTGGGGCAAGTAAAACATCCATTTCAGCTTCAGTGATTTGTTTTACATACAGTGCTAATATCCTTCATACAAACACCAAATGCAGTTTAATTTAAATCTCGGAAGCCATTTAGACTAAAGTGAGAGCCTGACGTGTTTTTCTCCCAGCTAATGTGTACAAGAAGAATCAATAATTTTCCCAGTATATTTTGATAAATTATTACATCAGACATTATTGATCCAGTCAAAGAAGAAGGAAGTCAAAATAATGGAAATCAGTTGGTTGTGATTAGAAATGCTTGGGATATTCATTTGGAAAAGTTGATAACTAAAATGGTCTATGGGCTTTACACTTACTGATTTCATAAATAGAATAAGCCTTGCTGATCCAAGACAAGGTTACTTGTATAGGTGTTTCAGGGCCTTGTGTTGCTGAAAGCCAGTCTCTATGTCTTCTGTATGTGTTTGAATTATATTTTAGTTCAGCACACCAAAAGCATTCATTTTAAACATCTCTTCCTTTCAGCCACATTTTTCTACTGCACTTTGCTGCTGAGAACCCTTAGACTTCATTCTGGTAGTAGGCTTAGTACTCTTTCAAGTATTTATTTAGAAGTTTTTCGTATGTTTGAGTCATTATTAGTAATGAATGCATTCATTTATTTACAGATGCTTTATAAACACTGGGAAGGATCCAAAGGCCTCCCACACAAGAGGCAGTTGTGCTGGGGCTACGCTCTTGACTCCTGCTTGGGTATGTCCTTCTAGCAGAGAATCATACAGTGTTACACACTGCAGTCCAAAAGACTCCAAAATGTTTTCAAAAACATAACTGGCAGTTAGCAGAGATCATCATCCATCCCAGGAACGCCCAACCCTCGAGGCACTGTCTGGCAATAGCCTGGCAGTGCAGAGCCCTCAGGACTGCATGAGCAGGGAGAAGAGGCTGCCGTATCACCCTCTACACACAAGAAAGAGCAAAAAGGAGGTTGAATGGGATTTATCTGGGCGAGACACAGTCAGGATACAATACCCACAGCTTTCTCTTCTCTTGTCTTCATACCACTGGTGTCTCTTCTGTTTTGGGGGTCCCTCTAGTCTTTGTTTCTTCCCTCACTAGCTTTACTGTCCGGACACCGTTCCCCTACCTGGGGTTCAGTTTCCTTTTTTGCAATCTCAGCCTTCCACTTCCATGCCTTTGCTGTTATCGTGGTCTCCAGCTGCCTGTTCTCCATGAGGCTCCTGCAGCAAACACCCCGAGCCCGCAGCCCAGGCTGCCTCCCCGGGCCCCGGGCCCTTCCGCAGCGCCCTCAGCGGCCGCAGCCGCGCTCCTCCGCGGCCTGTGCCGCCGCCGCTGCCGGAGGCCTCTGCGGGCGACTAGAAACAGGGGCTGCAGCCAGGATAAGGGTTCCGTTCACCCCACGCCTTGCAAGGACTTTGCATGCTCTTGGTAAGAGCAATACCTACCAGCTGCCTGTAAGGAAGCAGTGGACCTGAATGTGCTTCACCTGCTCTCTCACAGGTGGCATTTTCCTGGTGCTCATCGGAGCAGGCCAGAGCACTGCCTCTGGGAAGGGCAATTTAACCGAGCGTACAATACGAGCATTATTACCATAGCCCTGAATTGCAAAAGAGAGTCAGAGCTCTTCTGCATCTCTGGGAATGTGGGGGTTGGTCACATACTATCCGCTTCAAAAGTCCTTCTAGCACAGGAAATGTGTATGTGCAGATATGGCGCATTGAAAGTTAAAAATTTTTATCCCACCTTCTTTCCTCACTTAGAATTATTCCAAAATTTCTCTTGAGCATGAGAAACTAAATATGCTTTCCTGAAGGTCTTTAGAAATTCCCTGCTCTGGTTCTGGTGTAATAAATACCACCTGACATTTGAGTTGACAGTAGTTACAAAGCCTGGGCCACACAGGACAGCAGTATAGTATGAAAAATTAAAACATCCATAGGTACTGCTTATTTGCTGCGAGGAGAAGGAGATCCTGAAAAAGAATTCTGTATTTCATCCCAATCATCCTTCACCGTGGCCAGTGCCTAAAGATATGTGTGTTTTCCCTTGCCGGCAGCACATCTAGCAGGCACAGCAGCTGTGTAGGAGTTATATCACCAGGGTGACAAAAGTCATCTCCCAGACAGGTAGAAAATGATATGAGCTGTATGGCACATGACTGGATTGATCATAACTGCTCTGCACCTATTTAAAGGTACAGTAGCAGAGCACAGCAAGTTATACTGGCCAACTCAGTGTAGCAGCATCACAGCCTCTCTACTGAGTTATAGTTATGAATCTTCTTTAGACAGTACAATGCAACTTTTCTTTCTGGATAAGATCTATTATTTTTGTCACCTGCTCTATAATAAGACACCTGGACCATCATTAGCCCAGACCAACTTTATAGGTTGTTTTGACTGCCCAAATTGTTTAATCCTAAAATTCACCAGAATGAGCAGCATTAGAATGAGAAGAGCTGGCTGGGGTGAAATGGAAGAGAAACACTAATTCCCAGTTCCTGTGCATGCTGCAAGATGAAGCAGAACCTTTTGAGTTATAGCAGTGGGACATGGCAAAGCTTTCTGGTCCTTTCTAAACAGCCCAGATTTCACCAAGCTGAGGCCAGGCTGTAAAGTGTAAGACAGAGAGTGCTTAAAGGGCCATTGCTAAACATTTTCTTTGCTTTCCAGGCACTGAGTTCAGCTCTGGACATTTACATGCAGTAGTGGTTTAGGATTAGATTAAGAAGTACTTCATTACACCCAAATTCGGGGAAGTCATTTCAGATCTCCGAGGAGCAGTCACAGCCTAAAGCAGAAACGCAGCTGTCCTGTGCATGGTGCATGGTGAGGTGCTGAGCACTGAGCTCTTAACAGGACACCAGAGAGTAATTTGGTGTCCCTCACCTGAAAAGAGATATGATTTCCCCAGTGGGGAGCCTGGTATTTGTACTACAGTCAGGTCATAATGTTTGTGTCTCTGTTAAAATGGCATATTATTCCCGATGCCTGTATCTTTCTGGCCACAGAGGCTAAAGTAGTATTTCTTGTTCATACTTTATGCGTTTTTTTTTTTTCCTTCAAAGCTTCACTACTTTATTGTTTCTTATTTACAAACTCTGAGTTATGTAAAAAAAGCTGTGACTTTTGCCTTTCCAGGGACTGGAGCTAAGTTAATGGAGAGCAGTGCCAAAGAGCAAACAGGGTTAGAGCATGTTTTAAATTGCCATTCTCTTGCTTGTAATTTATTCTTCCTATCTCTAACATTCCTCTGCAGAGATATTTATAAAAATAGGTGTTCCATGTACTGTATATCACAGGTTTATTTAGGATTGTAGTTGAAGATTTACACTGCTCAAAAGAGCAGTCATAGCAGATAATTCCATTTGCAAACTTCAACAAAATGTTCTGGGGAAAGTGCTGTTACCACTGTGAAGAATTTTAATGATGACAGGGTTTACAGACAACTTATTTGGCTAACAAGGCTGTGGCAAGAAAACTTAGCAAGTTCCTTTGCCCGTGGTGGTTTTGTATTTTTGCTGCTGCCTGTTAAACACACCTTACATCCACCTCCCAGCCCTCTCTGGAAGTTTCAGCACCATGTCTATCCTGCAGTGCCAACCTTCCTAAACATAGAATACCTCTCAGGATCTCACCCAAAAGAGTTGCTGGGCGCCTCGCAGACAGGCCACTGCTTCTTCTGTTATAAAATTTCTTGTTAAGTAAATGTGTTTTGGATTTGCCATTACAGTAAAGACAACAATAATTTTACTAATAACATAATATGATGCAATGTGATCATGGGAGAAGCTGGGTTAAAATACTTCTTACTTTCTGGGAGATTCCTCATTAATTCACATCTTGCTGACCACAAGTTTCACTATTGCAATAAATTAATACTGTGTTTTAGTAATTCATTACCAACTGTTAAAAGGAGTGAGGAAGAGAGGGGTTTGCAAGCTGGTAACTCCCTTCACCTCATAGTCCTCACTGTCCAGAGACCCTCCCTACACGTTTACACCTGCAGTGACAGTCCTGAGGGATGTCAGTGATATTCTTGCTATATATTGCATGTAATATGTAATTATTATGTGTCATATATTGCACATAATAGGTAATGATAATACAGGGCTATATATTGCACTTATCCAGCCTAGATTCCCTTCCTTACAGAGAGAACTGCTTCTCCTTGTCACAGCCTTGGTACCCCCTGAGAAGCCGCTGCCTTGGCCACCTCAGGGTCCCAGTGCAGCAGGCCATGCCAGTGCTGAAGGGGAAGAGGGACTCAGTGTCTGTGGCCTTCCCTTCACAACCATTCACTGGTTTCTGAAAAAGGGAATTTTTGCTGCTCCTTCTCATATTGTTCCTTTTCAGCAAAACCATCAGATTTTGGTGGTGTCAGTCTGGCATCCCTTCATTAGCACTAGAAAAGCTCATCAGTGTGATTCTGTGTATATTGCACTGGAAACCTTGCAAGATGCCACAGAACTCCCTCGTGATGTTTTTTCCTTTCTCTCATTGCTTTTATGTTGTCAGGTAGAACAAAAGGCATTTCAGTTAATTATCTGTGTATTTGCTGAAACCACTAACCTATATCCCAGCTAGCACAAAACAGTTGCTTGACTGAAGTTCTTGGCAGATTTAAACACCTTCTGGTTGTAAGTTTAAAAAAAATCTAGTCCCATTTTCCAATTTGCATATTCAAATTTTTCGTATACAAAAATAAACATTCTGCTTTTTTCACTATTCTCCAGTACCTAAGGAAAAGGAGGATGATTCAGTAACTGGAAAACTAACCTGAACTGTGGAAGGTCCAAACTTGTCCTCTTGTTGTCCCCAAATTTCCCACTTCTGTAGGCAAGTTCTTCAGCTTCCTCTGCCACAGCTTTACGTTTGTAAAATGCAAGCAACAACTTTGTTTTCACAACTACAGATTGTGAAAATCTCAGCTATGACAGTGACAGGAACGGTGCAGGTGATTAAATAGATAAACTGTACTGCAAGAACAGAACATGGAGGCATTTAATCTAGTTAAGCACTTTGAAAATATATTTATCTCCATGAACATGACTTTCTTTTGGTGCCATTCTGTTTTGATGCACTGTTCCTGAGCTGAATCAGTTTCCTCAGTTTACTTCACTACCCAAAGTGTAGGGAGAAGACAGCTCAAAGATGTAAGCCAGTGTAATGCAGCACGCAGGATGAGATGGCTCCAAGCATTAACTTCTTGTTCAACCACCACCAAACAGCAAATGATAGCCCTAGAGTTTCAGGAATAATTTCTTTTGCACAGAAGCACATGACATAGCTGGAACTCAATTAATGTTTCCACTGATTTTTCACAGATCTGTGCCCTTGCATGCAATATCCATACAGATCACGTGCAAAGTCACAGCCACGTCACTGACAGATACAACTGAATGTCACCATCTATGCACCCACCATGTTGTCCTCACCCTTGATGGTAATTAAATGTGATTTTTTTTCTCCTCTTGAGCAAAAATTAAACAGCTGCAAGATGTGGAGATTTTATCATGGGTGCGGAGGGAGAGGGTTCAGATGTCTCCCTTCTGGCAGATAATTGCTTAATTTAATGAGGAAGTTTTGTAGTATTTTTAACCATTGCTTCTGTGCCTTGTTTAATTATTTGCATATGGCATCATCAAGTTAAAAAGAGTGTACATATTCAGCATTTCTTCTCAATCTTGTATTAGACATTAATGAAAAGAAGCACGAGGACAGGTTTCTTGCTAATGATGATGGAAAATTAGTTTCAAAATCCCAGAGGTGTCTTGCAAGATACACCAGTGATAACCCATGACAGATACATAAAGGTCCAAGGAGAGAAATTCAGCACAAAATATTGCCTAAGCTTTTTTGGACTGTTTCTCCAAGAGATCCTTTTCCCATTTAATTTTGTAGTTATGAGGGAGGATGGCAAAGAGTAAACACAGAAGGTTCTCAGAGATTGCAAGATGCAATACTCCCAGCAAGTAAGCGAGGCTGATAAACAGTGCAGGCGAGGCAGCGAATGCCAGCATGGCATATACAGTAAAGGTTACACGCCTGGAGACCTACAGCAAAAGACAGATTCATGGCGCTTTTTTTTTAAGTCTTGAGCTAGCGAAAAGTTGACTGTCTGGAGAGGAACAACGCTTTATGCATTAGTCATAACATTTTGAAGGGCAGCAAATCCACAGGCAGGAGCACAAGGTAGGAGGAAAACAGTTGCTAGTCCTTTTCCTCTCATTCTGGGAGGTGTAGCCTCCAGTTATTCCCAGGCACCTCAGCCAAACAACAAGGACCCAGTTCAGAGAGGACCTCTAGTTGCACTCTGTGCTAACCTATGCCTCAGCATCTCATTTGCAATCTTGTGTATTCTCTGATAAGGTTGTTTGAGTTCGGTAGTTGTTTTAAGTGTGAGGGGAAGAGACAGTGTTGATCATTAGGACTGACTGGTTTAGTCAGTGGTGAGAAGTCATGTGAATGTGTAATACAAACCACATTTAACATTAGGGGATCTGCTTGCCCAGCTTCATGTTTTCCTGCAGCTAAATTGGGAAGAGCTGCAGAAGGGAGGGTCAGGGTGATGCTGCTGACATGGCTCAACCATTTCAACACATCAGATGGGTCTTCAGTTTGGGGGGTTGTTTATTTTCCTGAACAATAAATTCCTAAATTTTGTTTAAGAGGGCCTGCATACCTCTACAGATAAATAAGTCTATGGCAGTAAGGCTGCTTTTTAAAGATAATTTTCAGAACAGTTTAGATATAGCCCATGTACATACACAGCTTGAGAATTCCTCTACCCCACAGCCGCTGCTCACTGCTTACACTTGCTGTTTGCATTGTCTCCCATGTCCCTTGGGTTATCCCTTTAATGGCTTTGACATTAAACACCTGAACAGTAGCTCAATACACAGGATAGGAAAAAAAAGAATGAGGCAAGATGGATAAAAGATAAATGGAGGTGACAAAGAAGGTAGAACTAATGGTTCAAACCAAAATAGCTCTTTTTATGTTTGAGCATGTCCTTGAAACACAAATACGTCACAACCATTAGCCATAAGATGCACAGTTTGCTTATGTTGTTCTCAGTGCTCTCAATTCACTCTGTTTTCCTGATCTCCAATATTTTACTCACAATTATGGTATTTTAGTTACAGTTTACTTACATTGGAAAGAGGCTCTAAAGTGTTTTTGTCACACAGTGTGTTCTGGAAGTGTGTTTAAATCAGAACTAAGGGTCTGAAGAGGCCTCAGGTCCTGCTTGTTTTGCAGTTAACATTTAGCAATAATACAGTCATGATGCTACTTTAAAAGGGTGCAAAATTCACCTGTAGGAACAATCAATAAAATATATTAATGATTTGGAAGAGAATGTAATGGACTGGGAGCTGGGAAAAGCCAGAATAAAATCTAAAATAGTGCACTTAACACCCACCTGAGTATTTTGGGGATCTGACACTGATTCAGCCGCTCTTGGGCACACACAGCAAGACAGTATTCGGGCAAAGCTGTCATTTTCTCTGTAGTGCATGTACATAAACTCTAGTCACTGTTAGCCCTGAAGAGGGCTGCAGAGCTGCAACATTGCTGTCTGGAACCACAGGAGTTCCTCTGCCGGCTTCTGCAGTTTGTTAAAATCAACTTTTACAGCAAGATGTGACACCCAGAGCAGCACAGTGAAGTTTTCGTTCTAACCACAGCTTAGTGCTAGTGATCAGCCCACACACTGCTAATTGCAAGTGGGGCAGAAATTCTGTGCAGCCTGACTTGACTTTAAAAAAGCGTATTTTCCTCAAATCCTACACTGACTTTCCTGTATCACACAACCATGAAGCGTCATCTGATGAGGCAGCAGAACATAAAAGGTACAGATTTCAGGCGCTGGATATTTTCATCTTGCCAGGATGAGTAGAGGCATTGGTCTGAAAAGAAAGTTGCTAAGGAGACAGAAGTTGCTTTCAGTGAACTTGAGCAAAACCAGGAAAGTGACAGGACTTCCTTGAGAAATACACCCCAGTAAAGCTCAGCTGTGTTGTTATCAGCAGCCCATCCCTCTGATGTGGGCAGAGCCCACCACCCAAGCGCCCACACGCTCGCTTCTCTTTAAACCATACCCGGTGAGTTGCTGTCAGGCAGTGCAGAATTGGCTCTGTTGGCCACTCTTGTTGAGATTAGAAGGCACAGGATCTCTTGTGTATCTTAACTTAGTCTGGTGAAAAGGTATGGAGTGACTGGGCAGGATCTGGATCAACCTAAGGGAAATTAAACAGGAAGGATACTCTTCCTTCTTAAAAACCAGACCTCTCTCTGCCAAAAGGTTTTAAGGTGTGCATCTAGTGTAGCAACCTGATACAACTCCAAGTTTTTTCCTGTAGGCTGGAGCCCTTAAGAGTGTCTTGTATCAATACATTTTGGTGTCTTTAAGAGTGTTTTGTATCAATGTATTTACCATGCAACAGGTATGTATTAAGAAATTATAGTAATATTCACAATATTAGTTTTGGCAATATAGGACACGGAATTTATCTTTGTCAAGGAAAGCATCCCTTACATCACAAAATTATGACCAAAGAATACATTTTCAAAACGGTATCATTTTGTTAAAAAGCCATTTTGGCCAAGAAAATTGACTTGCTCTAATCAAAACCACAACACTATATAAAATGTAATATAAAATAACAGAAAGGTGACTACTGGTTTGTGGGCATCTGAGCATAAAATGTTGAAACAAGATTACCTGTGAAATGAAGGGACTCAAGGGCACTTGCTGTCACCTACCTACTGCTCTACCCATCGAAGGGCGAAATCACACTAGAGAGCACCTGAGTCAGGTAAAGAAAAATCATGTAACATTTCATTTTTCTGTTTTACTGATTTCAAGTGTTCAAAATTCTTGAATTACACTCTCCAAAATAATGAGGTTTAAAAATAGTAAATGTCATAAATGCTTTCTGGTTTTTATTCCATAATCAAAGTAATTACACACTATTTAAGGTTAAGTGCCTTATTATTAATCATTCATTACCTTTGATTGAATTAAGGGCCAGCAGCATTCAAACCAGTCCTGCAGGCACTTGCTAGCTGGCTACTACCCCCTTCTTACTATAAGTAGCACAACTCTGTCTCCAGGGACTCTAGCAAAACATTAGCTTTTGTAACATGACTGGAAAGGTACCAAGTTTGGGTTATTTTCAGTCTGTGGGAGTAAGTTCCAGAAAAAGAGCTGGTTGGGGAATTCTCCAGCAGAAGGTTTTTCAGTAAGAAAATGCCCTTTTCGCACAACCAGTGTTTTCTGTGTGGAAAAAGAAAATTTTTAAAAATACATTTTTCCCTGGGAGAATCATAACAAAGGCTGGCCCAGCTGCTGCCTGCTACATGCTCCCCAGTTCCACTTTCAGCAAAAAGTGAGTTTAACAGCTGCTTCCCAGGCAGGCTGCTGGAGGTTAACAGTCCCCAGCTCTCTGTCCTCCTGGCATGTGCCAGCTGCAAAGGGAGAGGAGCAGGATGAAGTGGGGAGGGTTAGAGCCTTCCACATTCCTGGTGAACCTTTGCCAGTTCCCAGGCTTGCTGCACAGCTCTCCCGAGTGCTTAGCAGCCGCACACAATGAAAACACTACTTCAGGGCCCAAGAAATTAAATTTTTCTGAAAATCCATTTCTACAAAAATGTCACCTTGACATTTTGTCCTTGTTCAATACACCTGTTTTCCCTGGGGAACAGAGTTTCTGTTTTCGAGATGATTCTGCCCACTCATCGCAGGCTCTCGGGAGACGCCCCTGCCACCACTCCCGTGTGTAACGAGGACACGTGGCTGAGTGACCCTGCTGGCCACAGCCGTGGGGAAGGGCTGGCCCAGAGGTGAGGCCTCCACAGAGGTGCTGGGGTACCTGAGGAAGCAGTTAACAAACCAGCCTTGAAATTAGAGCCGAGATCAGAAGAAAAGCTCAAATCCCTCTATCACCAGAGCTATGAAATGTTCATTCCATCTGCAATACAGAAACATGGGTTTAATGGCACTTAAATATATTGGTGTCTTACAGCATCCTAGGACATGAATATATTCATCTCTTTGCTTAGTCGCAGGAAATTGCAGTGATGGATTGACATCATTTTATAATTGCATGCGATGCACAACCAAAACAGCGCTCGGGTGGTGAGCTGCATTCTAACCAAATGCTCAGTATTTGTTAATAATGAAAGTTCAGCTAGCTTGATATAAGAGCTGCATATATAGGATGATATATTAATATATTATGCTTCAGTTGAGATTTTTAAGGTAGTCTGATTTTCCTTGAGTGCATGTGTTTATCATTATCAGCCTGAACACAACTAGCACTCTTCAAGATTTCTCACTGAAAAGAAATTGAGCGTGCAAATACTCTTTCATCATAATCACACTGACTGTGCAGGGTAATTCATAAAAGAGCCAAAAATATATTGAAATTCAATATTATTTTAGTCCAAATCAATATTAATAATTGTTTGTATTTTTAAAGTGCAATTTACAATTGAAAAATGTACAGAGATCAGCCCATAGTTGCTAACACGTCAAATTTTCCTATTAAACTTAAAGGCACAGTAATTTTACTTCAAAATGTTTCTTATAAAGCAAGAGAAGGCATTGATCTGTGAAAACAGCTATCTATTATTTATATGAACAACATTAGAACAGATTTTAATTATAAATGAGCTGAAAGGTCAGTAACTATTTTATTTTGAAGGTCTTGATTTTAAATTTGGATAGCTTAATAAAAATACCTAAGTGGGATGGCTTCCAGTGGAAAGTGCACAGAAGGATTAGGCACAGAACACCAATTCTGTTGGTACCTTTTACAGAACCATTAAATGTGAGTGATTACAGTAAACTAATAATAATTTCTTTGATCTTCAGTCATAGAATCATAGAATGGTTTGCAAGGGACCTTAAAGATCATCTAGTTGCAACCAGATTTCCATCTAGCTCCATCTAGGTTGAGTGTGAATGCCTCAATTTCAGTACCAAATGCAGATATTTGAGTTTGTAGTGATGTTGTCTGAGCCCTCAGCCAGAACTCGATCAGTGTCAGCCCACAGAAGAGATGGCCCAGGGAAGGGATGCATAACCCTGTGTGGTACAAGGCTGCCCACACTAGACAGGAATTATTAGATTTACTGCTTCAATGTCTGGGCCCAGCTCACCAACATGGTAGTGTCTCAGCAGTACATCCAGAGCAGTGGTGCTGGGGAGAGGAATGCCAGAATGCCTTTTTTCCTCCCCAGGAGGAGTCCTCTGTGTCACAAATACTTTGACAGTTGTTCCATTTCCTGGAGCAGGCACCATTCTGCCTGTGCACATTACAGCAGAGGGAAGAAAGGACTGAAGTTTTTAGGCCGTGTCTACTGTCTCCTCAGTGAAGGCAGAAGCCGAGAAGGGATGGAGCTACAGACCAAGTCTGATGTCAAATGCATGGAATCAATAGAGTATATCCATTCCTACAGACCATCAATGGAACAACGGGAAGTTTGCTATGACATTTAGTGATCTCCGATATTTGCAGCACACGGGATGCCTAGCTACTTGCCTTATCTGTTCTTATTACAAATCATACAAAACGTGCTTAAAAATAACTGAATAGCAAATCAAATAGTAACATTCTCCCACTATACCAGCATCACAGAACTGATTTTAAAGAGATTTCATGCCTATTCAGGGTTCTCATTACAGCTCAATATCAAAAATTGCATTCTGTTTAAAAGGCTGAGTAGCTGCACTGATATCCACGTGTTTCCTCTGACTGCTCTAAGTGTGGAGTGTCTGAAATTCTGGTGCAGAGTAGCTTGCAGAAAAGGAAGAACTAGAAATGAATCACATGTACGAGTCCAAGTTCCTTGTACTGTGACCATCATACTGGTGTCTGCTCCCTTGTGTAAACAGGACCTATGAACAACCTTGCAGCTCCTTTCCCACCCACCCAGTCTTACACTTAGTGCAGCCACCTCCTGATGAAACAGCCCCGTTTCTGAGCACAGCCTGTCTCCTCCCTGGCTCTGTGGGCAGCTGTGCTCTCCTGTCGCTCAAAGCACGGCTGTGCTGAAGTTGCAGGTGGGATTGCACCCCTTCCCCAAAGCCGACCTTGGCAAAAGGCAAAACTTTTGGAGATGAAGGAGTGTAAGGGTAGAACAAATGTTCACTGCCCTGGATAAGCAGTGCCCCAGTATAACACCAGTAAACATTCCCTCACACTGCCTTGCAGCTGGCTCTCTCTACCCCAAATGACACAGCTCTGCCTCTCTGCAGCCCCACCAGCTTCCACATGCACCTGCCCTCACTCATCATCATGCAGAACCATTTCACTCCCTAAAGTGATAGAAAAGTTTCCAGGTACTTCTGTTCCCTCGTACACACCTGAGAGATCTCTCAGTTTGCAGATCTTCCCGGCGTCCCACAAGGCATGTGAGCAGGAGGGGCTCAGTCCGGGCCAGACCATGCAGATGGTGGCATGTCACGGCTGTGCCTCTGCACACCCACCCAACTGCCCCTTCAGCAGTCAGTGCAGCTTCCCTTTATATGCTGCAATAACACAATGACGGGATAAAAATAAAAATTCTATTTCCTGTTGTTTAGAAATTGCACTTCAAATTAAAATGCAAGTATTTGTTTCAGTTTGCTTTATTCTAGGGTAAAAGTTTCATTTGGAATCAAAATATAAAAGGCATTTTAAAGAAAAAAAGAGCAGGTTCCCAAGTAGATCTAGTTGTAGAATACATCTTCTCAACTAACTGCTTTGTTTTAGCTGCCTAAATCAAGAACAAGAGAAAATACCTCAACTCTGACATACAGGCGTAGTCTAAGTGAAAAAGCACCTTGACTAAACAGATGGTGATCTTTGATTAGGGAGAAAGCAAATTTCAATAAGAAACAAATTAGTCATCATGGCTAGAAGGATTAAGAGGCAGTATTATCTGAGAACACTCAAATGTATGCCATTACAGGAGGTGCTAGAGTCAATAAAGGAACGGTCTCCACAGCCACAGCAAAATGTGCCATTTCAAGGTTAGGAGGCCTGTTTTCTTCTTCCTGTAGATCACCATGAACCCACACGGTGTGAGTCAGGAGCTTGTTTACCTTCTGCTTTTGCAGAAATTTTGGCATATTTTGTTTCCTCAAGTGCAGAATTAAAACCACACTCACTGGTGACAAAGGTTTTTAATTTTTAGGTTACAGGGACCATTTCAGAGTTTTCCCTTTTTCTTGCCTTGCTTATGACTTCCAGACACAGAATCTCCACTTCAGATACTTTTATCCTTTCGAAAAAGGAAATACTGTTGAGGAATCATGAACCTCCACACTGTATTACATGAACTGTATTGCATATGGCACAGTTAAGCCGTAATGTTGAGGAAGAGGGCCCCACACATATATATGCATAAAGCCACTCAAAATTATTGCTATAAAAACTATTTAAAGTCTTGTGATATTAGGAGGTGTGGCATGGGAATAAAACTTTTACCCAGTGGCTAGGAACATATTAACTTTTTATACACACATACGCATGTTTATACATATATATCAGCAGCTTAAAATCTGCCAGTTTTTTCATCTTTTACTCCTTATCATAACACACCTAAAACTGCAAAGAAAAATTAATTTATAAAGGAAAAATTCAAATTTACATTTGCTTCATACTGACGTAAAGGAGGAAGGATGTCTGGGGTAATCACTTGTTTGGTACCCCTAGAAATCTAGCTTATTCCAGGTGCATCGTATCTTCTGAAAGAAGGCATTTTCATTTGAAATACCCAGGAAACCTAGGGAATAGACAAATGAAGCAAGACAACTGAAGAAGAGTATAATATGATATAGCTGTTATACGACAATGCAGTCATCTCAAAAATCCTTTGAAGATGTGAGAGTTACTTAAAATAGAAGAGAGATTCAGGCAAGTGGAGGGAGAGGGAAGCATTTCAGACCAGGCTTTAACGAGAACCAAGTGAGCAGCTGAATAACCAGAACCTTTCTGCTGTATTTTACAAGAGTTCAATGCTCTCCACACAGCATATTTCTATATGTAGTATTGGATGTGGGATGACATGCCTATAAATCCTGCTGCCAGGCAGTGCCTGGAAAGGTTGGGCTGCCAGGCAAATTGTGTGCCTTCCCCTCCAGTGTGGAAAAAAGCTGGACAAGTTCATTATTGACATTCACTGTTTACACTGTCACTGTGCAGTTCCTGTGAGATGTTCATTTGAAACACAGTAAAAAAAACTTTTTTCATTTCAAAGGCAAACTGCTTTTGAGATTATATTTTAGTTCAGGAATAGAATTAAAACCTCTTGAGGATCTTGGAGAGGTGTGTGTTGACTTGCTAAGGCCCTGCTGCAGTACTGAGGAGATTAGTAACACATGACGCCTGCTACAATTTGCACCCAGAAAGATAGGAAAGAAATCTTCTTGACTTTGAAAGGATTATTTTGGTTGTTTACTGAGTCCTGTCCCTTTTGGTCTTAAATTGCAGATGAAAGTGGAAACCAGAAGTGCCCAATTCCTATTGCAACATGTGATGGAAGTGAGAGGAGCAGCTCTAGCAGATTTGCCAGAGGTTTTGGAATGGGCAAAAGGGGTCATACATTATCACTCTTGACTTCAGCCACATAATACAATAACATAGCTTTTTGCAATTATGCTGAAATTCAGGCTTTGGCACATTATATGGCTTTAATATCCCTTCTAGCATTGTATGGGTCCAAAGGACAACACTGGTATTTGTGAGAGGGTAGAACTGGACCCACTAATACCTGACAAAACAAGTTTCCACCAGAGTAAGAGAAAGCCTCTTAACCCCCCTTTCCCCACTCTTTTGGATATATGGATTGATGTATTGGTGAGCAAAAGAGGCTCCTGTCATTTTCAGGATTCTCTTCCTGTCAAGAATTCCCCATTTTGCATAATTGGAAGAGGTGCTGAAAGCCAAGACATGTAATGACACCTGTGACTGGAGAATAGAGCTGTTGATAGGCAATAAGTTCTGCCTAATTTCCTGCCGCACTGCTGGTGTGCACTGGTGGCCGGTAACGTAGGTGATCAGCTCAGCATGTGCACTCAGGGTCACTGGGATGCCGGAGAGGCTAATTAGGCAGCAGGGGGAAGAGGTGTCAGCTCCTCAGGCTGGTTCCAAGCTCAGTAGGTCCAATTCATCTGAGTGCCAGTTCCTGCCTCTGCAAGAGGTTCGTGGGAAAATGGAGAGTGCAAAGCAGTGCTGCACCAAGTCACACAAGGCAGGTGTGCTTTCCTTTCCTGGATTCAAACTGCTGAACTGGTCTGTGCATCTGGCAGTGCTCGGGAGATACCCACTGGAGCCACCTGGGCGAGCGTTCATCATCGTCCTGAGGACACTGGCTGGTATCAGGCTGAGCCAACCCTCTCCACTCCAGTATTTAACTTCTGATCTAAAAGGATTTTAGAGTTTGGAGAAACCCTTAACTTCTCTGTTGATTTCATCAAAGTAGGTTTCATTCCTTTCCCCATATGAATCCAGATATTTTCAGAAGAGAATTTTGGGGATGTTTCAGGGGCAGGATTTTTTTAACAGTTTAAACTTTAAAGTTAGTATTTTACCTTTCTCCAAAATGCTTCTTTTCTGTTGTTACATAAAGAAGAACATGATTATATATGATGTTGATATAAGCCAGACAAAATGTTTTGATTTGAGATACCATCTGGAAACAAATTTGTCCTTTCCAGATCTCAGGGAGAATCGAAGTTTTTGTTCTGTTGATACATGAGCACGAATATAGTGATAGAAAATACAGCACCCAAAGATGAACATTTGATGACTGGAAGCAGTCACAGGATTAATAGTTTCCTACTTCTTTCTATGCTAAAGAAGCTAGAGGATTTGGGGCATAATACTTAGGATTCATTTGCATTTCCTATTCGAAGAAGTGCTGACAGATACAGAAAAATACGCCTTTTAGTATCTCCACCTCTAGTACAGTGTCTGCTTTTGTAAAACTCCCATAAAAATTTAGTTTGCTGGTGAATACAAATAATGTTTATAAATCCAATTTTTGGTTCTGTAAATGTTATGACAAGCTTGATTTAGAAGTCAGGGGTAAAACAGAGAGTGGACACTTGAGGGATGGGAAAACTCAGTGCCCTGTGTTTGAAGGCCTTTTGGCTCTGTAAGTGCATTGAAGCAAGGAAATACATGCTTGTCTCAGCTGCAGAGTGAGAAGCAACTGTTGTTCACACACCTCCTAGAAACAGCTAATGGATCTCGAAGAGATCACTTCAGTAATAATATAAATCTTTTTCCTATATCCTTGTAGTAATAATATTCCCTTTTCATAATTCAGCTAATTGTCCAGTATCACTATTCCAGTCTCTGACTATATTACACAAGTAGAATTATCTTAATAATGCAGAAAATAAGTGCTTCATTATGGTGTCTTTCCAAAACACACCAAACAAAACCCAGTAGAAGAAAAAACCCCTCATGTCTCCCAGCTGCCAACAGCTCCAGTTAAACTTCCTCAGATCAGCTACAGGAGTGCTGAAATTTAACATGTAGGTTTTTTATTGCTGTCAGGCAAATCTTGACTTAGAAAAACATTTCTGCATTAATAAGTATCTCTCTCTGAACTGGCAATGCTACTAGTGTGTGCTTTAACTGGGGAGAGGCCATGAAGGGTACGACACGGCTGAGGCTGTGCCCGTGCACTGCCACATTTCTCTGTGCAGAGAACCTGGGCAGTGGTACCTCCCCCGAGTTCCACAGCACCAGAGGGATGTCCCAGTTTGCCTCCCAGGAACAGCACAAGCAGAGCCACAGTAGTGCCTAAGCTGGTCTCTGCTGCTCAGTGCCTGGCTGTCAACAGCACACAAGGTGCCTGGTGGAAAGGCGGAAATCCCTGCTTCCAAAAGACACCTGCATTCTGCTGCCTCCTTTGAATAAACAGCGGGCTCTGACTGCTCTGAACCACTCTGAACTGCAGTAAGAGCAGCTAAAGCTCACACAGCATGAGAAATGAAGTTTACCATGTATGTGTGAACTAGGCATTTCCGTTCATTCCAGGTGATTTGTAATTGTCCAATTTAGCAATAAGGAGATATTTGCAAAGAATTTGGGTGTTTTGTTGACTTGCTGATGTATATGGCAACAATATATAATGCTGACGCAGGCATTAGTCTGTGTTCCTTGATTCACTGGGAGCTGCTTTGGCACCTTGCAGTGAAGCCTCAGGAAGGGAGAGTATAAAGGTGCCCTGCAGTGGGCAGGTGCTTTACAGAGTCTCTGGCCCACCTTGAGCCTTCCCCTCCCCGGGTTCCACAGAGTTAAAAAGCCTCTTTTGCTCTCACCTTGGCACCAGTGCCTTTCCTCTTCAGGCTAATTTAGCTGGGCTAGTCAGCAGCTCTGCAGTGGAGTGACAGCACACCAGCACCAATTCCAAAGAGGGCCAGGCAGCTTGGGTTCTGCAGGGTGGCTGCCTGTGAGCAGGCAGAGGGAGAAAGGAGGGGCTGTAGCAGCCTCGGACCCTCTGTCCCTCCTGCTCTCTGCAAATGACCAGGCTCTTGGTAAGCAACTGTTGGCAGTGCTGTGAAAGCTGCATACCCCGATACCATGTTTTTCTAAGACGGTCTTAGATATGCTATGCTCATACTGACCTCAGCTGAAGATAACACACCATTTCCTGGGGAAAAAGGGACAGCTTATCCTGCCACTTACCCTTTTCTACAAGGTTTTATTTTACTTTCCTTTGATGCATCAATGTGGTTAAGGAAAGATCCAGTTCTAGATGGACCAAAGGCAAGCTCTTGAGTTTCTACCTAAAAATTACACCGCACCCTTAGATTGTGTCTCATCAATGCTGTTCTTCACACTGACTTGTTAGCAGCAGACAAGGGAGAGAATATCATGTCTGCAGAACTCATGGATGAACAAACAGCCGTGAGCTATCAGACACCACCCCGAGTGCAGCCTGGCTGACCCACCTCAGACTGGGGATCAAACAACAGAGGTGTAGTCTTCCTTGGACTGATCCAGTATCATAACACCAGACTGCTCACAGGGAAAGAGTTTAGTCATTAGGCCTCTAGGCAGAGATTGCCAAAAGCAGACCTACGTAGCACTACTTTCAGAGCCACTTTTGTCAGAAGATTTATTTAAATCTTTATAGGGTCTTTCCGTACTGCTTGGGAGCGGGGAGAAATTAGTTCTGCTTCTGTGTTTGTGAAGAAAAGATTTGGTGCCTGAAAATTTTGTTACAATATTCAAATATTTTCCACAAACATATTTGGATTTTTTTTAACCTAAAATTGTACATCATTTTCCTTAAAAGGCTTGCATTAATGATCCAACATCCATTCTCCTACCTGATGCTAATACTTCCTCGGCTCACAATTCACAGGAGTACTGTGGTGATTAATAAATGTCTTTGAACTGGAAAGTGCTGAGTGCTAATTACTATCTGTGCACACTCGTGCTGCTTTCAAGTGCAGGGCATTCACATACCACAGTAAGAGAAAGCTTAGGAAAACAGATATTGATACCTAGGAGTTTTATCCACCATAGGAATGTAATAAGGAAGAGTAAATTAAAAGTTAGATGTTTCAGTTCATTATTGCACATTCTAATGAACTTCTTTCCATCTGTTTCATAGGTTCAGGGCAGCTGAAAATGGAGTTCAGATTGGAAGCTGCTTGCAGCCTTATCTGCTTGCACTTTGGGTAACACTAAGAATTATAAAAATACGTTATTGCCCATTGTGAGGAGCACAGTTAAAGTTGGTGACCACAAAGTTCAAGTTGAAGGGTATGGATTCATTCAAATTCTGCCCCCCAGATGCTGGGACACTGGACGGGTCAATCCAAAGCTCCCACATAAATCATCCCTCACATGCTTGAGGAAGTACTGCCTGATGAAACTGTTAGGTCAAGCTGCACTTAGGTTTTTTGTAGGTTTTTTTCCTCATCCATCTTTAAAATGATGTGCTTGGAATGTAAAGGGTATTTTCAAATGTTTCCCTAATGAGGATACTTGGTTCATATTTATCAGTCAGTGCTAACTGCTTTCAGAGTTCCTCTGCTCCTGTACCTCAACGACCAGCCTGGGAGGGCTTGGGAAGCACATGCTCAGCATTTATAAACCAGCCGTTGCCATTCACCAGCTTTGCTCACAGAGGACACGTTAATTAAAGTCAACTGATTGGAAAAATAATTATAGGAGAATAGGGAGGGGGAAAGCTTAGACCCGTAATTTAAAGATCTCTGACATTTGTGTTTTGTTGAGAGGTAGTAATTTTGTTCAGAGGAAAGAGGTTCTCCTTTTTCCTTCTCGGACTCCTATGTTCACTGCTTGCAGAAACATGCAATGGCTGTGGGCAACAAGCAGCAGTCTTTCTTTCGAGTTACGCAAGTACACGTGGCCTTCTATTCTTTCAAATATATGCTTTCATCTAGCTTTTGTTACTGTTATATCTTGAGGTTTCCTGAGGAGGCTGTAGTGTCTAACCTAAAAGGTTTTGTGTCCCTGGACACAATTGTTCTATAGGATGTGGAATAATGTAAACACTTTAACTGTTAAAAACTGCTATTGTAGCATTTCATGCACTAATTAAAACCTGGCTAGGGATCTTCTTTCTTCATGCTGCTTCTACTTCAAACAAAAACATTTCAACAAATCAAATCCAGGGAAAATGGTTTCACATTTTAAGCTAATAATAATAATAGTTTTAGAAATCCATATTTGCTCAAGGGTATAATTCATTAAAAAAAGACCTTAAAATTCAACACTAAGCAAATATAAACCCCTTGTTATTTGGGGGTGGATGTTTTTCAGCTACTCCCTCTCAAGTGATGATTCTGCATTTCTCGCTCGCTCTGTGTCCCACGGGCTGGGGGCATTCCCAGCAGGGAGGGGCAGCACTGCCCAGGGCTGGGAGGCTGGGAGACCCTCCAGCTCTCTGCAGCATCACAGCCTCCCTGAAAAACCTCGGGCAAGGCACCTGCCTCATGCCTGTCCTGTACAGCAGCGGTTGTAGCTTCCCATGGGCATGCAGAGAGCAGAAATAGGCGACAAAAAGGAAAACCTCTATGTTAGGAAATCAAATACAATTCTTAGAAAGCTCTGACTGGATAGATTTACAAGATGATGGTGTGAGTTTGGTGCTGTACCAGCCTTGCCACCATTGGATTTGGTTGGAAATGCCCATTTATCCAAACCCCTGCCTATGTAGCCAAACAAATACTGAAGCGAACCAGAGAGAGGGTGGGTTGTGTTCACTGTTGCTCATAACAGCAGTGGTTGGAAGTGTAACAGAGTTGCTTTGAAGGCTAATCTGACTCCCCTAGTGCTTTAGAGGTAGCATTTGGCATTTAAAGGTAAATGTGTGTAGTAAATGCAAATGTCCATCTGTACTAGATGCACAACAGGCACAGATGGACCTGCACAAGGACTTACAACAACCTGGCTTTGCTAGTGCTGAAAAACTTAGCAATGTTCTAGTTTTACTTTTAAAAGTGTAAGAAAGGTTTAAGGCAAAAAAAGGAATACACAATTACTGTCTGCCATAATCTGAACAGAGAATAAAGTTCAATTTGCTTATGTGTAGAGAGAGAACTTAGTGCTCTGCATTCATTTAAGATACAAGCATCCCCCAGTGTTCCTGGCCTGGACCCCTGGCTGCTTTACACACTGAATAAATATAGTTGCCACTAAATTATGTTAATAACCTTATCAGTCAGAGTCACAGAATGACTTCATCAAATGACTTCATCTTTCACACCTTGTGTTCTTCTTTGATGCATTTTAGAAATTTAGAATGCCAGTACACTACAGAAAATTAAAAACTTGCTGAGGAAACCATGAAAAGCATACAAGTTGCCCCAACACCAAATATTTCAGGCACATTAAGAACAGATCTTTAAAGACTTTTCCTGACATAACTTTGAATCATCATCTCTCCAAAATGCATCCTTCCTGCAAACTGATGTTATACAGTCTTTCCATATTTAAAATCCCCTTTGTAAACAAAGACCAGCTTCAAAAACTTTCCTTTGTATCAGGTCACATTTGCAGTAAAAATATGAGGAAAGCAAAGTGATTGTTACCCGTGCAACCTGTTGCTGACCTCCAGCTGAGCCCTTGTGTTCAATAATTTTCTGCTAAGAAATCGGATTACATTTTGGGTACCAGTTCCACTGCCAGTGCTCTAATGAACCTTTCGTTGTGTTACTGAAAAATGCGGGATTGGCATAGCTTTGTGGCAGAAGCATTTATTTTAATTAATGAAGACATGTGGCCCTGGTCATAGTTTTCCTCCCTGGTTCCCGTTCCTTCACTTTTTCACTTCTTAGTATCATGCGATGACAGAGGTTGCCTCCAGCAGGACTATTCATGGGCTGAAAGCCTCAGGGCTGGGCTCAGGGCGGGGTTAGAACAACACACAGCAGGCCCGTGTGGGACCAGGGCTGCTCTGGGGCTGCGCTATCAGAGAATGTTGGAGGCAGCAGGGAGGGTTTGCAGAACAGATCCAGAACCTTGCTGCGAGCTCCCAGGGAGGAGAGGCAGCCGTGCCTGTGGCTCCTGCACAGACTCCTGCTTCCTGCCCACTCTCTTCCTTCGTGTTTACTGCAAGCCAGTGAAAGGCGGTCCAAGCACTGTGACCAGGATTTCCCTTGGAAATCAATTTGCTTGTGGAGCTTCTTCAATGGGTGACCTGTGATGGTTGGTTTGAGCGCCACTGTTTTTTCTCAGAGATGAAGCAGCAGCTGCCAGTTCTGTGTTTGGCATGAAGGTGCAGCTTTCATGATTGTTCCCCGCACATTATCTCCCTTTATGGTTTTTATATTTAATCAGTGAGAAATAAAAACAAAAAGTGACACATGCTTCACTTGAAGAAAGCAAACTATTGAGAGGGATTTCTCTGAAAATTGCAGTCATAGTATGACTGTTTTTCCCAAAATGCAATTTTTAACAATGTACTACATTGTCTTTTCAACATGTTAAAAACAAGGACCCAAAATTAAAGACAAACTGATGGAGCAGAAATAGACTGGATGATTATCATTAACTGTACAAATGAAATACTAGAGAAATCAGTTACTTGGTCTAAATGAGAACTTGAATCTACTAATCTGCATTGGAAAAATAAATGCCCTAAATGCTAAGTTTTAGGGATTTGGTTTTTTTATTTCTTGTAGACATATTACACCAGACTTCCAGATGAGAGGGTGAAGACTATGAGTGAAGAGTGCCCTGGAGATCACATGCAGTTCTTTTCCTGGGTCAGAACTGGATTGATGTGAGAACAGTAATTATGAGGCTGACATGTATGTTCTCCTTCATCTTGCTGTTTGGAGCAGTTGGGCTCGTTGTCTTCATTCACCTGCAGGATCCAGAAGAAATAGTTCATCAGCAGACACCAGGTTAGCATTCCTATTTCTATTTGAATCACCTGCCCTTTCATGGTCAATATTTTGTACTTTTATTCTCAATGTGTTTTACATGTTTCACATAGGATGCCTCAAAAAAGGTATGTCATTCTTAATGGAGGCTACCTTGAAAGTAATTATAAATTTCTTTAAAAAAGGAAAAAAGCATTTCCTGAAAAAACAGTTCCAAGAACCAATTAATTGATTATACAGGGACCTTTGCCAGCGTGCAGCTGGGTGGAGTTAAGTTTCTGCTAAAGTTGAGATCAAACTTTGCTACCAACTGTATCCCTATAAATGTGAAAATAAGAGATTTCACCAAAAGTTCTGTTCCTGGAAATGCACGCCTCTCAATTTACCTTTGCTTGCATGTGGTATTCAGTGTGTCATGAGATGCAAAATAAGAGATGTATGAATGAGTCACATCAGAAGCATTAAATACTTTAGGATGCATTCATTTAATTTGCTTAACTTCAGTTAAACCTTTCATAACTATTATTCATATGCTTGCCATCTTCCTGCACTACTAACTTGAATCTGTGAAGAGCTCCAAAGGCCACAGAGATGGGAGAACTAGAAAATTGTGGGCTGAAATAGTAGTTTCCTTTTAAAGGGAGGCACACAAGAAGTATGAAAGGACCCAAGATCTCTTGATTTACTTACAGTCCTTTTCTCTTTGACTATGGCTGTAATGAAGGCTGCTTTAGAGCCTAGACAAATGCCAGTGCAGTTACTCTTGTTCAGGATAATGCCACCGTGTGCTGGGGTTCAGTCCCTGTGTTTGCTCTTATATGCTCTGAAATTGTCCCTTGACAAAACCAATGTTCATAAAAAGTCTATTCATTTGACATCTTCATTGTACAGCGAACACAACTGTGTCTATTTAAAAGTATTACTAACATTTTTAAAGGAGCTGAACCATAACACAGGCAACTCTTAAATAATTACATTAATTGCTAATTTCTGTGTCTAGGTTTGTTAAGTACTTGTTTCCATGTCACTAAACAATCTGTACTTTAATATGTTGTTTATTTAGTCCAACTGCACACACACCAATTTTGAAAGCAGCCACTCAGCTGAAACCATAGAAGTAATGAATCTTCAGTGTTGTGCAAAGCAGAATTAACTAGTTCCTTCAGTGCTTTTGCAATTTATTTTCGTATGCTTAGATGCAAAAGAGTTTGTAGATTAAGAGCAGAAGTACTGGCCATATTCGACTGAAACTGGTCGGTAGTTTGGGCATGGGGGGAGAGAAGTATGGACAGCAAATGCAGGCAGTACTGTAATGCATCTAAGATGTGTAACTTTACATTGAAAAGTTCATTCTTTGCTCCTGAAAGGGAAGATTTTCTACTGTGGTCTCAAAACCAGTGCAATTTCTTTTCCATTTTTTTGTTGTGGGTCTCTCATCTTGACCTGTTCTCTGCCATAAACCTCTTGAATGCTGACTGCTGATTGTAGTGCTTTGGGAAGTGATTTTTGAGAGCAGTATAACTGGAGAAGGGGACACCCAAGCATATTTAAATAAAAGCAAGTTTGAACAGAGCTCCTGCCCCTGGCAGGGAAACTCACTCTGTAATGTGCACGTGTAATCAGTTCTTCAATTCTCACATTCAGTTACTATTTATGTTAATAGAAACCAGACTGTACCCTTGAGTAAAAGGAGCTCAGTACAATTACTCTTATTTCTGTTTGGCTGATTTTCATGTGTGTTAAGTGCTTTCAACTCCCTGACTGAGAAACTTCTCATATCCACTGCATTTGAAAATTATACCAGTTATCACTAAAACATATTAGGTGGCTTAAGGAACACAGCAAAAAATATCCACTCATGTCATTTAAAAAAGAGGTTGTCATAATTCCTTCCTAGACAGTCTCATGTGAAAATCTGTCAGTCACTGGCGACATTTTTGGCGTGCTGAGAAAGATCCTTCCCTTTCTCTGCTCAGAGTGTTTCTCCATAAAGGGGCCTGGTTCTAATGGAGATGGGATATTGCTATAATTTGCTTGCCTGATTGCTCTCATGAGAGAATTGAACAAATGCACATATCATTAAGCTACTTAGGACAACAGATTCTGCATGGAAAAGCTTTACTGGATTAGCCTTTGCTTTTGTATTTCCTGTGTAGTAAAACATATTTGCCTGACACTTGAATCTCATCAGCAGGGCTGGAGCAAGGTTGGTAACATTCATTTTCCACCGAAAAGCAGCATAGGAGACTTTGCATCGTCCAAAAGGATATTTTTCATTGTTAGTATGTTCAGTCATCTTTAATTTAAGGTAGAACAACTTATGAAACAAGATTAATAAAAATACTTTGGTACTTTAGTTTCATCTGTCTGTTTTGGAAATTGTTCTTGATTGTTTTAGTCCTAGCAAGCATGACAGTGAGACCTTGATGTACTACTTAAACCAGTATAAAATCCACACTCATAAAACTTTAAGTAATGCTTACATTACTTTCACTGTGCAAAGTACTCCTGACAGTAGCTGTTTGTGTTGATTTGTTACTATTCATTTATTCTTTCCCTGTGCTTCACATTGCTACCTAATTGTGATGCTGTACTGAGAAAGCAATATCAAAGTAATTTTCCACAACATTAGTTACAATTTTCTTCTGATCTTTCAAGTGAAAAAATCCCATCCTGTTGGCTTCTGTGAGCATATAAACCTTGATTACATTTATCTGTTGGAAACCAATGCTTACAAAGTACATGTGCCCGGGATAGTGGGTGTAGGGCCTTTCTTGCTGATTGACAAACATGCTGTCTGTGTAGTTTTATTTATATAACACACATCACTCTGAGCAGATATATTTAAGACAGACGGCCATTTGGGGTGGGCAGAACAGATTTCCCAAAGCAATATATTAAATTTGGTAGATATTCCTGTGGTCATTAAAGAGACAATAACTTCCCTTAGGGACAGTGTTTTCTTAGCATGCACTCTTACTAGGGGGAACTCAGGATAAAACAGAAGTGTGGATTGAGAAGTGGTATGAGTGATAGTCATACCCCATAGAGGAGCACAATGTTATTGTAATAATTGTCCCTGTATAATTATATATACCCCCTGCATATGCATTGGAGCACAAGTACAGGCCGGGCAGAGAGTGGATTGAGAGCATTGGGGGCGTTGGTGGCTGAGAAGCTCAGCACGACCTGCCTGTGTGCGCTGGCAGCCCAGAGAGCCAGCCCTGTCCTGGGCTCCACATCAGCGCTGGCAGCAGGTCAAGGAAGGTGATTGTGGCCCTGTGCCCCACTCAGGTGAGACCCTGCCTGCAGAGCTGCCCCAGCCCTGGGGTCCCCAACACAGGAAGGACCTGGAGCTGCTGGACAGAGTCCAGAGGAGGCCATGGAGACACTCCAAGGGCTGGAGCCCCTCTGGAGCCAGGCTGGGAGAGCTGGGGGTGTTCACCTGGGGAAGAGAAG
>WEIT01032308.1:486046-526351 GCA_013389985.1 Dryoscopus gambensis
GGAGAAGAGAGGAGAAGAGAGGAGAAGAGAGGAGAAGAGAGGAGAAGAGAGGAGAAGAGAGGGAGAGGAGGCCCCTTCCAGTGCCTAAAGGGGCTCCAGGAGAGCTGGAGAGGGACTGGGGACAAGGAATGGAGGGACAGGACACAGGGAATGGCTTCAAACTGAAAGAGGGTGGATTTGGATCAGATGCAAGGAAGAAATTCTTCCCTGTGAGGCACTGGCATGGGTTGGTCAGAGCATCTGTGGATACTCCACCCCTGGAAGAGTTCAAGGTCAGATTAGATGAGATTTTAAACAACTTGAACAAGTGGAAGGTATCCCCAGCCTAGGGCAGTGGAGTTGGAACTTCAAGGTTCCCTTCCAAACCAAACCATTTTACAACTCTATGATTTCATGATATAAAACTTGCCTTCTGCAATAATTTTACCATTATTCTTAAACAGACACACTAAAGGATTTGTTCTAAGTCAAACACATTTGCACATGGTGCACAAGACAAATTAAATACGCATATCCCCATCCTAATACTAATGACTCTTGAATGCATAAATCTTCTGTCTGTGACAAGATATTAAACATGAAAAGAAAACTTTACAGTAACTAAATATTTAGCCACTACACCACTGTGTTTGTCCTGGAACCACAAAAGAGAAGAGTCCTGTCCAGCCTGTGGTAGCAGGAGGCTTCTTCAGCACATAGTGTGCTCCCTCTGTGTCAGAGTCTGCAGTGGGAGAGTCAGCAGGGCTAACGAGCCCTTCCCAGGCTTGGCCACGGCCACAGCAGTTCGTGAGATCACTGAGAACGTGGACTGTGAGCGCTGCATTTGGGTGGTACAAGAGAGAGCAGCTTGGACAAACAACAACACTGAGAGAGTAGTCCAAGGGCACAGTGTATCCTGACAGATCTCAAGTGGATTTCGAACACCACAAAAACTTCTGAGCTACAGACCAGCCAGTCCGTGGGCTGGAGACAAGAACTGTGGTAATGAATGGCAGGTGGTCAGGTGAGGTCCTGAGCACCAGGAAGGACCACTGCTTCCAAGTCGCACCAGGGACACCGTAAATAGCTGTACTACAATCCCCACAGCTGGACAGTGTACTCGAGACTGTGTGCTCGATGGACTTTAGTCAGAAGAGATAGGATATTCTAAAATGGCATAGACTTTTCTAACAGGAGATTTTGCCGCATAAAAACTACAGGAAGTATTAGTAATCTTCTACATAAGTCTGTGGGGGGAAAAAAATGATTGCATTTTTGCCTTATGGTTACCAAATTCACAAACCCAGCTAAAACTTTTAAGATGAATATATATGGTCACATATATATATATGGTCCTCTGTGAGCTGAAAAAAGGTGGAAAATACATCTCAGAGAATCCATATTGTAAAAGCTCCAAAAGGGTGAAAACAAGGAGTGGAATGGAAATGGCTTTGCACTCTGACTGTATCAGAATTTGAAAGTCAAATATGAATATAACCAAGCCTGAAACTCATCTGACTGAGATTTTGCAGTGATTGCCATCCTTACCTCATTGACCAGTTTCTAACATTATTCTATCATCCTCTTTATTTTCTGCTTTACTAAGGGTGTGATGGGGAGGAGAGGGAGGCAGGAGAGACGCAGGCAAGGGCTGGCACACGGATGCTGCTGTCCCTGATGGCACAAGGGAGCCACAGCAAATATTGCAGCAGCCTTAGAGCAAATACCAGTGTTACAGCTCTACTGAAAGTTACTTACTCAGAGCACACACACCTAATTACTCACCAGCTACACTCCTGTGCACATCTCTGTGCTCTCTGTACATTTCCATAACACTGTCCCAGTGCACAATGCACCCTTTGTTTGCCAGAATGAAAACTTCCTAAATACAGTTGAAAATGAACTAGCACTGATATATAATTTCAGAAGTAATTTTCCTGCAATTTGCAATTTACTGCTCATTATAAGCTAGAAGCCATTTAATCTGCTTCTCAGCTGACAGTATCAGCAGAAATTATGAGCAAAGAATCTGGTGAGTGTAGCAGAGGTGAGGCAGCTTGGTGGTGCTCTTCTGAGGCAGAAGAAGCATCTGTTATGTGTGTGAGGTTAGTTCCACCAGCTCAAGAGTGGTTGAACCTCCTGCAGTCACATACTTCCCCAAACAAAGAATTTCCCTGCAGACTGGTTCCCAATGATGTGCAGTTATTGGGAGAAAAAGAAATATCTATTTCCTTGTCTGCCAAGGCAAGGCACTTAGTAGGGAAATGTGGTCGCATGAGTATGATATTCCCTTTTCTGCTGCTTGGAATGGTTGTGGTTTAGACTGTGAATGTGAACCTGGTTGTTTTTCACATTGGAAAGAAGTGCTAGCTATGACTTCATCAGCCTACTGCTATAAGGGATCAAACACTGGCCAGATGGTTTCAAGGAAACCCTACACCACACTGCCAGTGCCAATCTGTTCAAAAGAGATGTAGTCTAGTGTAGAAAGCAATCATGAATAAGCTGTTTTATCACAAGAACTATACGGAGATTTTCTCCTAAAACTTTCTCCCTGCTTTCATGACTGTGCCATATTCTTGGTAGTCTTATAAAAAATGCAGCATTTGTTTACTACATGGTATTGAGAAGGCACCACTTTTTTATCCTTTTCTTTCTTTTTTTTCCCTTTTCTTTCTTTTTTTTTTTTAGTTTCTGTTAACATTCTTGAGCCTAAAGCCTAGTAAAACAAGTACAGCTCTTATGCTATAGCATGTCAGACCAGCATTCATTTGACCAGTATTTCCTGTCAACCATCAGCAAGGTGTTGACAGGAGTCACAGCACTGAGGTGTTAAGGCTGTGGAACTGGGATCCAAAGCTGCTATGATTTGTTCCTGTCTTGCCCTATGCTCATAGATTGTGCTGTATTGTGTTATATCAGGCAATTCACCCACTCAGTGTTTCCATTTCCTGTTATAAAGGGAATTCTCTGCAGAGGATTCAAGGTACCTAAGGACTTTTAGATACCATGACAAAAGACCAAATCATATTAACTATATATTATATATGATGATATTATAACCAAATCCAGTGCACTACCAGCAGCAGTTACAATCCCACTGCAGTGGTGCACACACACATCAGATGACTGAACCAGATCCACTGCCCATTTATTTGATGGCATAAAGACCATTTTGCCTAATCCCAAATGTATTTATCAGCATAAAACCAGAGTAGTAGATATAGTGCTGACTCACGCCTGTAGGGCAGCTTTCCCTTCCACAAATTTCCCTATCCTCTCTCTTTCTGTGAGCATTTCTTCTCTGTTACTGACTGGTTAAAAAAAAAAAAAAAAAAAAAAAAAAAGGTTTGATATTTCCTTTAAAGCTTAGTTTTAAAAATTGTCAGAGGTTGACACTTTTTTGTTGTATCTGGCAAAATAAAAAGTTACCTGCCATCTCAGAGCTGCATTCATTTATGGTGTTTGGCAACATATCACAGGCAAAAATCAGCTGCACTGTGTCAGAGGACTCTCAGAATGGCAGCTTTCTGAAAGTATATTCCCAGGGAATGAGCCTGGATGCTTCTAAGGTTCCCCTAGAAATTTGCAGAAGCATTACAAAAACGTACAAAAGTTGATCATCAGACTTTCATTTCACCTCAAAACATTTATTCTAAACATAAGACTGTATTTAATTTTCCATAGAAAATGGGAAAGGCACTAAAAATCCTCCTTCCATATGTCAGCTATCATTCAGTTTTCATGATTTTTAAAACAGAATAACATATTGAGGAGCTTAGGTCAGTTTAAAATACTTTCTGGATTTTCTGCAGTTCATGCCATTTTAAACACGTTTTATAATATATGTTTCCATTTCTGAAAGTTATTAATGTTCCCTTAAAATCTTAACCGAATCTTCCTCTCTCCAGCAATATCATTCTTTTTCATTTAGTAAACATTAATTTTCCTTTCATGATTTTAGTGGAGCTTGAAATTAAAGGTGGCTTTCTTCCCTATTATGGCTTTCTTTGTGTATCAGCATCAAAACTGCCAGTTTACTGCTTTAGCACCAGGCAAGAGAGCAAAAAACCAAAATAATTGATCTTGTGTAGGCCCTACACAAGATCAACTTCTTGGGGACATCTTTATAATTTTCTGCGAACAAACAATCTATCTATTTTTGAAAATGAATGACTGGTTTGAGATCTGTCACCACTTGATAATACACAAGGTGGCTAACTGATTTTAGTCTCACTCTGTACAGGTCCTCTCCTGTAAGACACTTTCTCATAGCAATAGGGTAACGAAGCACTTCCCTATCAACTGAGTGGCTCAGCTGCTAACTCTGCTCCAATTCCTCAATGGCTCTGCTGCCCAAGGGTCAGAATATTCTGCATCTTGTGAAATAAAGTCCCATCTTTGTCCCTTTTTGGTCTCAGCCACTTCAGAAGATCTATGTGGTGATTAAGGGTCAAAATGCTCCTGCCAGGCCCCTCCTGCACGGCCACTTCTGCACATCAGGGCAATTCAGAGATGCTCTTTCACTCTTTTCTTCAGAATCACTATCCATATCTACAGCAATGGAGTCTTTTGGGTCTTTTGTTCCTGTGTTTGGTTGGAAACCTCACATTTTCTCACACAACTCTTTACAGGGACTGTATGTGTGATGTTTTGCTCCTTGTGGCCCATTAGCCGAGAAATCTGTGTTTACAGACTTTGGGTATCCCTAAATGATGAAAGCAAACCCCACTGTGCCGCTGAGGATGTGTGCACACACAGAGTTATACAGGCCTGGGGGAAGGCAGGGGCATCAAGTCCCTTTATGGAGCAAGTGGGACTGGACAGCCTCAGGAGGGAAAAAAGGCAGGGTATGAATTAAATTCATCCTTCAAGAAGGCACCTGTGCTCCACTGCCCTGTTCCTTTTGTATTCTAATAGTTTACCTTTCTCCTTCCATTTGGCAGTGCTGAGCTTCCTGTAATGATGGCACAGAATGTGCCTTTGGCACAAACAAAGGTGTATCAGCTTGAATTTACAGGAGTCTGGATGGCCTGCACCCTCTGCAGTCAGAGTGGCTGATATGGAAGCAGAGGACACACACAAGTGCTTATTGTGGCCAGGAGGACAGAAAGCACAATCCTAAACAGAGGAAACTGGTTGCTTAGTGGCTGCTTGAGAGGGGTGGGAGGGGAGACTCCTTTTCTCAAGCTGTGGGTAGTGCACAAGGGCCAAGATCCTACCTACCAGTTTCCAGCTCGTTGCATTTTTTTTCTTGACTTGTTTGACTTGACTTCATTTGTTAATGAAGTCCTGCACAACTTAATACCCATAAGTCAAACCGCAGGAGAAATTACAGACAGCAATCACTGCTACTCTCTGTGAATGGAATGCAGCTTTAATTGGGCCCTCCTAATTATGTGTGCAGCTGCTTGGGAAAACAGGGTGATGCTTATCTCATACAGGAAAACAAACTCCTCTCACAACTCCACTGTAAACAAATGAGAAGGTGTGTATTCAAATAGTCACAAAAGTAAATATACCCACCTGCAGGTAGGGACCAGGAATTTTATGCCATATCAAAGCAATTCTGTACTCATTGAGACTTTAGTGTAGTACACTGTAATTGCTTAAAACGCATCCTAAAGACTGTGTTGAGAACTTAAACAGGGCTGGGATAGCATTCACATGCTCAAAATAAACATCAGCACCTCAGCCACCGAGTTTGCTTGGATACTGTGAACAGCCAATACTAACAGTGGAAATCAATCATCTGTTTTTCTCTAAGCTGTTAAATTGAAACCTGCCCCTCCCCTTCATTCAGCTCATGAGATGCTATTACCCTGTAAACAGGAGGCATCCTTAAGTCACTACATAATTAAAATTCCAATTATTCTGCATTTATGAGCTGCTTATTCTCCTCCTAGTGAAGGGAATTAAGTTGCTCAAGAATGTACCAAGTCAGGTGTTCTTTAACCTCTCTGCACTGGTGATGTAGGGGTTCAGTGCTGCATATTAAACCAGCCACATCCCTGCCTGGTCCAGTGGTGTATTCCACCAATACCTGCAGAAAGCTTCTTGGGATGATTTATATTTTGTAGGAGAAAAAATGAACAGACCTTACCAAACCATTATAACAACAATGTTAAGAACAAAAGGCATATCCTCTCTCCCGTATCTCTCCTACATAAGTGGAAGAGAAACAGGAAAAAAAAGATGTGTGCAGCAGAAGAATGGTGGGCAAGGAGGTCTGAGAAACATCCGCTGAGACCACTTCCTTTTCTGTTCTTCACATTTGAAATTACCTAATGAAAGGAGCTTTGTGGGGTTTTTGTAGGAAAACGTACAGAGAGACTAGTTCTGCTAGATACTTTAACTTTTTTTAAAAAGGAAAATAAAAAAAAATTGTTAAATGAAAATGTTTATTTAAGTGAGAATATAACATAAAATTTACTGCAGTTTTATATTGCAGGTTAATAGGCAATGGGTCCAGAATTAGTATGACTGAAGTTCCTGGGGTGCTACAGTGGAGACAAAGGAAGTAGGAAGGAAAATGTATATTTACTACAATTACCTTACAGTAGTTAACAAATTTAGAAAGAACACCTGAAATTTTTAAAGCACTAAATATTTCTAAGGAACAGTAATGATATAATTATATTATACTTCCATATACAAATCTTTGAAACATAATATATTAATGTCTACACATTTGCACACCATAGTTTTTGTCTTGATTATTTCCAGATATCAAATTATATATTCAGTATATTCTGATTATTCTCTGCCTTTTCCTCTAAAGGCACTGGCTTCACTTCTTAATTGCGACCCAGTGGAGATAAGTTCACCACAACATAATTTAATGAACTGTGGAAGAGTTACCTCTTTCTGCATGAAGTATCAAGCTGCATGTCAGAGAAAGAGTATCTCCTAGGTGATGTTTCAGGAGACAATAATTAACTAAGACATTTTCTAAAATAATACCACCCACACACAAATGCAGCCCTTCCCCCCGCAAATTGGACAACACATAAAGTGAATTAATAAGCCAAGGACACCGTTCCTAAAAGAAATTCAGTCGCACAATTTCTTTCCCCCATGAAATCACAGACTAGAATTCAGAAACCTACAGTACAGACTGTTCCTGTTACAGTACAGACAGAATATTCCTGGTTTTCCCCTTCAGCTTCAAAGGCTGAATTGTACTTGATTTACCCTTCACATCAGTCTTGGATGTGCCATCACCACAGTTCCTTCCATATGTGGAGACTTTGGTTTTTGCCCTGAATGATCCTGAGCAGATCAGCAGCAGCACTCAGCACACACAGCTGCCAGCTCAGCACCTCCTGCCCCCTTTACTGCGGCCTTTGGGAAGAGATTTCTGCAGCACCAGCCTTGCTGCATTTTTAAGTTATTTATATTTTTGCAGAGAAAGAAACTCAGACTTTAAAACATTCCCTGTGAGGTGGCCTGGGGAGCAGGACTGACCTGCCTCCCATGTCCCTCCCAGCACACTGCCAGCCTTCATCTCCTGCATCCACACCTGCTGTTTCCAGCCTGGCCCTGCCTTAAACAGTGAAGGCATCCTTGTGTCCCTTGATCTTTGTATATTTTTGTTGCAATTTAATCTTAATTAGATTTCAAATTCCTCAAATTAGGGCGTGCAAGTCAAATGCTGGCTCCTACTGAGTTCAGAAGGGTGTGTGGATTTTTAGGCATTTTTACAGCATTCAGCCACTTTGATCACAGCTTCCACACCACCACTAACAGATAGTCATGTGATTAAAATGAAAGATGTTTCACAAAGAACTGCTGAGACAGCATTTCAAAAATTCTGAATATTTTAATATTCAAATTAAATGTTTCTGTGTTTCTGTCCTTTTAGCAACCAACCACTGATGCTGTTAAAACATTAAAATGAAGGGCTAATTATTCATATTCCAAGAGAAGCCCTGTTTGCTACATCAGCAGCTGCAATTAACAAGACAAGCCATCTTCTAGTAGTCATTTGGAGGAACCAGAAGCAAGCACACAATTCTGGTCTTGATAGCAGCAAAATACTTGCCATTTTCTTCTCCATGAAGAAGGTGCATGGTGTTAGAGGCTCACCTTGGGAAAAGGCAATTCTGCTTTCTGGCTGTGACTTTGCTCCCTAAGCAAAGCATTTATTAGACCTGTTGCGTGTAATGACTATTTTTATAGCCCAGTTGCATGAATCTGTCTCTATTTCTATTATTTAGCAAGCTTAACTATTCTTCCTTAGGAATTTCACAAAACTAAGATTCCTTGAATGCACAGCTGCATTTGGATTGCATGTCCATCTTCTCCACAGCTGTGTCATTGCTAAGGGGCACCTGGAGAGCAGGAAATGGGAACCCAGGTGCAGGTGGCCAAGCAGGTTTTTTAGACAGAATGGGACAATCCACAAGTTGTTTCACTGTTTCCCATCACGAGGAGGAGCTGAAGCCAGACCCCATGGCCTGGACCTCCAAGGAGGGGTGGACAGGTCAGGGTATGCAAAATATATGGGAACCATTCTACGCTACATTTTCAAGTCCATGGATTGCTTTAAGGTAACTAAAAGGTCCAAACAAAGGGAAGAAAAGTAAGCTTACACCTAGAAAACATCAATAGAAAGAGGTCTGTACGTCCACACAATACTTTTAGTAGGTTGCAGACTTAATGGATATTGAAGCTACAGTTTGAAGGGTATAGTAACCAGAAATGCATCTAAAGCTATGCATTTGGTTTGAACTATAAACCAGAAATAATCTCTCCAAAAGGAGATTGAAGTAAAGCATATTAGGAGTGCTCCACACCAGATACAAATAACCACCCGGCTGGAAAGTTGCACTTCCTCACTGGGCCAGTGCAGAAGCATGGCCAGCAGTAAACGTGCCTGTGCTTAATGGCCCTTTTTGCAGCCTCACTCAGGTTTACAGGGAAAAATCTCAGCCCCAGATTTCTTCAGAAGCCACTATTCAGAGAACTTTTGAGGATGAGTCTCTGAGGGTGCAGAGCCCTCTTCCCTTCCCTGTAGTTCCCTGTGCTGCTCATCCATGGCTCCAGCAGTGAGCAGTGCTATGTACACATCACGTTAGATACACTCCAACTGCTCACAGCAACCACATTTTAACCTCCTGCAAACATACATATTTCAGATCTCTTCTAACATTTCTTTCTATATCTGAAACAACAGGAAGATAGATCTGGGGAAATAACCAAAGCTCCAGAATGGTTATTTTGTTTTAAAATTCAGCTTTCCCAAAAAATGATGCAGAAGTGATGCATGTAGCCTCTGCTACAGCTGGTGCAGCCTCATCCTTTAAGCTGTACTTCCATTCACTGTCCCTCTGCCCAGACAACAGTGCAAGCCCCTATGGAAGTGAGTGGAACTGGAAGGGGACAGTACCCGGAAATCCTACAGGCAAGTTGATGTGGGAAGGCCTTAAAGCAAAAGTGGTCAGTCTCAGCAGGTTTCAGTGACACCTCTGCTTTCAACCTTCTGGTGCACCGGGCACACGGATCTTCCTTGGATTTCTTTAGCCACTCATACACATAAATAGCTAATTTGCTCAATGATTATGTTGGCTCCTAAAGCAGGTGGAGGTCCATGCACTTTAAAAATGGCTTTAGAAAACTTGATTCAAAGACCATTGGAGAGAGTAGTAACTTTTCTCTTGACTTGCTTTGGTCTGTGTCCAAGAACTTACCAGTTCCTGCAGCCCCTGTGCTTCAGTAGAGTTGAACTCAGCTTACTGAATATGATACTCTGCCTTTTTCTTATTACTGGTTAAAATTCATATTCACAGTGCAGCGCTTTGAGTCAGAGGTTTTCCCCAGATGCCTCTGATGCTTATCCTCCTTTGTTAAGAGAATGCTACTTCATCTTGCAGAGCTGGTGGCCTCTATTCAAAATCTACCATGCTGCAAAGAATGATGTTGTCAGACAGGCTGATCTTTCTCCAATAGCTTTTGCAGCACTTTTGTTATAAAGATGTTAAAGATAACATGGAAGAGAAAAGGAACAGATTTAGAGTCTTGGGATAACAAAATACAAAGCATGACGAAGAATCATAATACTGACACTTGTAAATGAAAGAGCTATGGGTAAGTCTATTCTGAGTTTTGGGGAAGAATAAGGGAAATGAGTAATGTAGATTGCTAAAAATAATAAATAGGTTTTTGTGAAAAATGATAACAACATTCTTGTTAAGGCTTATTCATTGCTTTGTTTCATTGCTGTAACTGATATTTAATTGTGCGGACTGGAAAGACCATCAGTCCAAGACAGCACACCTTCAGCAGTCTGAGCCTCCAACTCACAGTTAAGTTAATCCAGGAAACTATTGAGTACAATAAAAGACCAGGAAGAGCACATATATCATGGGAACAGAGAGCCACAGCACTTAACTCTAGCTTTGTGAAACAGAAATTATAATGAACAGATTTTAAAATGCAGTGATATGGAGAGTCCTTAGTAACATTACACTGACTTAAAGTGATGACCCAGCCTTTGGGGCTGAGTTCTGCTCACAGCGTCAAGGTCTGTACACAGACTGCTAGATGGTGTTTTCTCAAACAAGAAAAAGATCTCAGTCCTTCACTTACTGGTAACTCTATGTTAGCAGATTTATAGTAGTGCTAAATACTTTGCAAAACCTGAGATGCTGAAGACTAGAAAGTCCTACAGAGAAGAGCTAGTTAGAGGCAGAGGGGGCAAAGCACAAGGTTCATGATGCAACTACGCATGTCCAGAGACAGTTCGTGCAAGAGCGAAAGAGATTCTTCTAATATCCTCCTTCATGGGAATTGTTCTATTCTTCGAGTAAACAGAAAGTACAGGTCGCCCTGAACTCACTTTACTGTGGCTAGATTTCGTGTTTTGTGGAGTTAGCCCCGCTCCCATTAGAAAGAAAGACAAGAGCCAACAGAACAAGAAGCCCTAAGAGAGTGCCTAGTGTTAAATAAAGCCTGGATCTCCTCATTGCTCAGGGACTGCCCTGCTGTTCTGCACGGATGGAGCTGCAGTACCTGGAGAAGGTTCTTGGAGCAGAGATAGGCTGTTCCAGGGCCGAGGGCACCCCGTGTGCAGCAGCTGCTCCTGCATGCACTCTTGCGATGTTTCTCTCTCTTTGCTGCACCTAGCGAACAGGTTTTAAAGGATACAAACACCAAGTGGAGAGCATACCTGGTGGGCTCTCTCCAAGTGTCTTTTTCTTGCTTTCTACCTTTGTAAACAAGTTTAAAATGCAGCAAAAAGGAAAATTGCTATTGACACTTCAGATCTTGCTGGATCTCCTACCATTACCACTGTGAACAGCACAGAAAAGTAGTTATGCCAGTTAAAAGGGTTGGAGTAATTATTTTGAAATAGCAGGTGTCTAACTTGTCATTTTTGAGTGAGGTCGTCTAACACAATTTCTGAATTTTCTGGATTTTTTGCACAAAGTATTGTAGCCTGCAAGAGTCTTATAACTAAAAAACTATCATAGTGACTATCATGTACCAGAGTTGAGGATTAGGTGATCTTATTCCTGCAATAGGATTTGCCTGCTAATTGTCACTGAAATGACAGCAGCCTCTGTTATTAGGAGCATAGGAATTGCCATGGTGGCTCAGATCAGCAGCCCTTCTATCCATTAAAATATCCTGTCTTTAGCACCAAGCAGTATGTTTTAGAAGACAATGAAAGGTAGTCCGTTCTGGAATAAACTGCTATCATGTAACAGAATATTCTTCAATATTCTCATTAGTAAAACACAGGTTAAGCCCTAACCCAGGAGAACTCATATTTTTTACAGAAGTCCTTTTATGTTGGCAAAGAAGCACAATCTTTTTATTTCTCTTCATAAAATTCGCTTTCTGTGACTCCCAAATAATCACATAATTCAGAAGACACATGGTGTGATGGCTCTCCTTGTTCTTCATCTGAATTTGTTTGTGGCATCCTGGTCACACCCATAGCAGCCCATGATGGTTGCATGGTTAGAACTTCATGAGAGACAAAGACCAGAAATTGAGGGATTCACCCAAATGTGTGACACAGTGATGCAAAAAGTGAGATGCATAGAGAAGACTCTTTCCTACAAGCTGTTGCTGAAATCATCAAGCTTCAGGATTAATTCAAGAAATCTTGGAATTCACAAGACAACAGCAATGGCTGTGGAAATTGCAACTGAATTCAGTGATAACTCCTACTGACTTTTGCAAAACAAATTCAGATCTTTAGGCAGGGCTGTCAGGAAAGAGGTGAGGTACAGTAGCCTCCCTGGGCAGCTTCCCAGTAACAAGGGATCTAGAGCACCAAAGAACCACCTTTGCTGCATCAGCACAGTGCTGCCCTGTCACCCGACGTGTATAATGTGCAAGGAAGGAGGATGCTGAGGAGGGAGACGAACAGACGTGGGTGATGTGAGAAGAGCGGCTCTCTGAATGTTTGTCTCATCAAAGCTCAAAATAATACCTGCCCACGGCTAGGTCACAGATCAGTCTGGTTCTGACTTCACTTATAAGCTGCAATCATTTAATGATTTGGGATTCTTTCTTTTTACTCCAAAACCAAGTGATCGTTCTTAAAACTTACACTATGACTTCTGCATTTTTGTTTCTACTGCATAAGTAAGACTAAAACAATCTCTGAAAGCAGTACACTGCAATATCAGGTAATTATATCAGAACACACTCAAGCTCTCAAATAATTCGTTAGTCAAACATCTGCTGCAGATTAATACTGGGCCAAATTTGTCTATTAGGTAATTCAATGGGTTTCAGTACCATTTAAGCAAGGGATGATCTGTTCCAACACATGTACGGTCTGTGGATAATTTACTCTGGTTTAGAGCTTCTCCCATGCACTGCTCTAGCTTGAAATCCTCTTGCAGTGCTGTTGCTGTTTACTAGCTTGTGCTGACACATCCACTTTCTCTGACTTAATTCAAGAAAATTCAAAATGCACACACTGCCAAGTAAATGAATTTATTCAATAAGCCCAGCAATGTCTACTCTTACTAATTCTGTAATGCTGGAATAAACAAAGTCAGAAATTATGCTTGGCTTTCTAGGCATCAATAAAACCTCATAAATCTGCAAGGATTCATAAATTTCACTGTATAAAACCTGATATTAAGGCAACTCTTAACTTGGAAAATTCATATTACATTTTAACCGAACAACAAATGAAGCTAATATGTATTGATTGCATTAACAATTCATAAATGCACAGAAAAGAAATAAACAGTCTTTATAGCATTGCCATGTCTTTGAGGCATTGATTAAACTCTGTGGATGCTGGTCTGTCACTCCAGCAGCTGTTCAATAATTCCAGTGTTTGTCCATCAGTGTCTTTTGTCATTGGTATGACTGTCCTGCTCCTTCCCAGGTTGGCAGATATTTCAAAAAATGAACTGTCACCATGGGATAATCAATTAATCAAGTGTGAATTGCTTGACCGAATCTCCTAATGAATGCTAACATGTAAACACTTGTCAGACACTTGCAGACCAGAGGGTTTGTGTGGTTATGTTGGTGTCGGAGAGGCTGACTGGCAGCACAGCCTGTGAGCACAGACCTATCCCATTGTGTTAATAATGCACATTGCTTACAAGGATTTCTTTAAAATAGATTAGCTGCAACCATAATGATTTTATTGATTTTACAATCTTTTCTCCTTCTATGGAAATTGAGATGAATCTCTGCAGGGAGAAATTGGTACCCTGCAGGAACTAGGGGAGTACAGGGTGTGAACGGTTGATGCATTTTCATGAGCCATTGCCTCCCCTCACAAGAGCAGTTTGTAGCCAATCCCTGTAATTACAATACTGCTTAGCAACACCCCCAAAATCCTACTGCTATTTCAGTGATAAGCCTCATTCATAGGGATTACATTTGTTAAATTAATATTGAAACTATGCAACAGTTCTCTGTGAAGATGTACATTTTAATTATTTTGTATAAATATGGTGGCTTAAACCACTGTGGCTGTGATTAGCAGAAGGTAACTATTTCAGCAAACAGTATTAATTTTCTGCTATCCAGAATCCAGCATCCTAAGGCACACTAAAGTATCAATTTTTGTTCTCTAAACTTATTCTTGAACCTTTAAATAAATCATTTTATTATCCAAACTAGTCAACAAAATGAGTTAAAGAATTTTTTTAAACAAAAGCATTTTATTTCTAAGGTCACTGGATTTCAACCAAACGCTAGATTTTGTCCCTCAGAAGTTTTGTTTCTTTTTTTTTTTCCAACAAAACTCACAAAAGAAAAAATTCAATATGTTATTTTTCTACATTCAAACACAGCAGTTTTACATATAAAAACACTTTTTTTCTGGAGCACTTCACCTCCTGAACAATCCCCACTGAACACTGCACTTTTTAAAATGAGAGCACTTATTCAGATGAAGGATTATGGATTTAGTAATCCAAGTTTAGTCAGGCTAGTTGTAAATTCCAAGCCCCTAGTCATCTATCTGTAGTGATGAGCTGCACTGTGCCAGTTCAAAGCAGAACTCCCCCTGGTTTACTCGGGGAGGTGTGTTGGAGACTGGCTGGATGATGCAGCCAAGCGGTGTCAGACTTTGTGTACAGGAATGATTTTACAATATGCTCTTTCTAAAATTCAAAATCACAATTTATGGACAGGAACTATCTTTTGACTTTTATTTTTTTAATACTGCCTCTGCTCTGAGCAGATTTTTGAAAAGATACGAAGCTAATTTAAACATGCAGAATGTCATTCTGTCCCCCACATGCCAGCACGTGCCTGTCTGCAGGAAAGGGCACAGAACACGCGGGATGGGCTCCCGCTGGCACTGGCACACCAGAGTTTGGCATATGGGAATGTGTGCGACCCACAGAATGCATGGTAATTTGGAAGGGCTGACATTTATGAACTTGGATTTAGCTGCTTCCCATGATTACAGAGCCATATTTCTGGATGGCTTTATCAGGAGCACCTGGGATGGAACCGTGTGGGGCTGTTTCAGGAAGCACCCAAGCTGCAGCAGCAGCCCCAGCTGGGCAGCCTCGGAGTTCTCTGAGTCTGAGTAAACAACACACAGCAATCGGTCCAGGAAAATGCCATTTTAATTAGAATGGTTTTTATTTTGTGAATTTCATTTATGAAAATGGCACACAGACCTGTGGAATGATGTGCATTGGCTTTTCATTCTGAAAGGAGGCAGTATGTTCTTTTACGCCTCCCAGATCACACGACGTTATTGATCTACTATAGAAAGCATCAAAGAATGAAAATGGCATCTGAGACAGTATGTATCACACTGTATACATGCTTTGCAAGGCATATAGAAGCATGAAAATATGCATCCAGTTGGTTTAATGCTAGTTACCCTACACATTTCCCTTTTTCCGTAGAATCATTAAGGCTGGAAAAGACCTCTAAGTTCACCAAGTCCAACTATCAACTTAAAAGGCCCAATCTTTTTGTCACATTATTGTAATAGAATATTTACTTAAATTTACTTCTATTATTACATTCAATGCAAACATGAGAAGTCAGTTTCCAGAGAGTGACTAAACTTATAAACCTTGGCTTTATCCACTTTCCAAAGCTTGAATATAGATCAGTTAATGAGTCAATGTATAGCTGTTCCATTTTAATCAAAGCTGATTTTTTAATATTATTGCCACTTGCTTCTCTGAAACCACATGCATGATAGAGCAGAGCAGCATGTTTCATTCTCCCTACATTATAGTTTGTAATATAAGTGCTTTTTCTGAATATCCATGAAATTATTATGTAAATGAGGTAGTGGTTATTTTCTCAAGAAAGAGACATGCCTTTGGAGGAGAGGCAAGCAAGGAGATCCTACCCAGTCTGCACAAAATATTCTCTAGCTGTGCCCTTTTGAGAGTAGTCTTCAAAATAAAAGGAAAAAGAGGAAGGCAGTGTTCAAGTGTAACAAAATTTTATCAGTTTATATAGTTATCAAGTTTAGTTTGCTTATCCTCATGGAGTCTGATTCTTGTTTTTCACTATAATTTATACTCTGGGAAAGTCCATGTAAATAGGTAGATAGTATAGAGGGGTGTTAATGTAAGTAAAAATAAGCTTCTCATAATGACTTTATACATTTATTTATATTTATAGATAAATAAATTAAACAGCCTGCAATCGTCAGACATTACTTAGAGGTTTTATTTAAGGAATGGACATTTTTGCTACTTCCCTGGATTTAACAAAGTCAGTAGAAGGCATACATAAATATAAAGGATTGAAAAGCCATTCCCTACATTTATGAAGCCTGGACTCCCCCTACGTGGCACTCTCAATCCTTTAATATTCCATGATGGCATTTTTGGGCTGATAATAACTGTTCTATGATATTGTTCAGGTTTTGTTCCCAAGCTCATTTAAGCTTGCATATCTGTGTAGCTGCAAACCCCCCAAAATCCAAACAGAAAGGCATGTTGTAGCAAGTACATTAAATCTGTGACCTCAGTGGGACCACACTGCTGACCATTAGCACGTAATTTAGCCCACTGCCTGTCAGTGGCTCTGAGCAGGCATGACCACACAGGATTTCCTGTCCCATTGCACGTTTACTCGTGTCCAAGTGGCCCATAGGCTGAACAGATGCATCCAGCAAACCCTAGCACTGTGTTTTAGTGAAAGATGCCCAAACTAAGCGTGCATGAAAATGACGTTTCAGTGATACCTGAGAGTCCCATCTATTTTCAGCAGTGCTCACTTTCGTTTATGGAACAGCAGTGACATTTCTGACACATGCTCTTTGGCTGTCATAACATTTTTTCTTAACCTTTTGCCAAAAGCACCTGGGGCTGGAAGCTCCCCACTAGCTGCCACGGACAAGTCTGCTGCATATCCACCAGATGAGCAATTCCAACGTCACCTGAAAGCCTCAACCCACCAGGAGCTGCCTGGGACGTTAATGCCTGTCAGCCTCCTGCATTTTCATGTTCAACAGGGACTTGACTTTGGGGAATCTCTGAAGTGTATTTCATATGGTTTCAAATCCATTTCCATACCTTCTAAAATGCTTTATCCCCAGCACATCTATGATTATCTAACACCACGTTACGGGGACCTTTTTGGAAAGACTTTGCCTGAAGCACTGATTTTGCAAACGTAGTCATACATGCTAAATCTTAATCATGTGCCTACTCCTGTGAAAACCAGTGACACAGTGTGAATATTTGCTTTATGCTTAATACACTACGGAGTCATATAATGACAGAAAAGCTTCTCTGTGTAAACAGAGTAAGGATTTTGAGAAACTAAGCACAGAAACAACACCTACAGTCCTCCCTTCTTCCCTCATTGCAAAAGTTTTTCTCTCAGTGGTATTACTGTATATTTCAGCTTCTACACTTCTAAAGCCGTTTTAAATTCAGTTTTTTCATTTGAAATGCTCACTGAAGATATAAAGAACCTATAGCATCTATATTTTGAAGGCTAATTAAACTTGCAGTATCAATTTTCAAGCTGTTAAAAATTATTTTGTATTTATTTGGTTAATCTTAACAAAGCAAAGGTTTGGGGTTTTTTTACAGTCATCTTTAATATATTTCTGTTAAGATGGGGGCAGAACACTTATTTCATGAAACATAAAATTAGAACTACTCACATAATCACCTGATTGCAGGAGAAAGGGATTTGGAAAAAAACCTCATGCTTTTGAACAAATTTTTTAAATCATGTTTAAAATACAGGAACTAGTGGTGGTGGTGGTGGTGGTGTTAATAGTAATAGTAATATTATATCCACCTTTCCCCAAGGCCGGCTTGAGTCTGTCATGAAGCACAGTTTGCTCCCACCTGGAGCACAGAGAGCAGCACCAGGTGCCTCACAGGACAGGCAGGGGTGGCAGGTTGGTTCCCACTGGGGAGGGAGCAGGAGCATGAACAGGCTGGACCACTCCTTAAACATTTGAGATTCCCCTGCTGATGCATAACACCTTGGTCTGTCAAGGAGCAAGGACTGGGTTCCACGGGCAGGTGGGAGCCCAGGGTGTCAGGAGGGGCGATTGCACCATCACTGGCAACAGCTGTGGTGCAATACAGTCCCTGCAGCCACAGCCCGGGGGCTCGCAGTGGCTTACACGGGCAGCAGTATCCTCAGACTGCAGGAGCACAGCAGACTTTAATGTCAACTTTCTCTTACTGCTCTTTGAGATAAATACAGCATCCTCCTTAATCCTACCAGTGGCTTAGCTGTGCATTTGCACTACCTACAGCTTACAGGATCAAGCCCGGAGTTGTTAAATGATCCAAGAGAAATGTATTTCAGGATTTTCCTATCTTCAAGCTTTACAAAAAGGCTATTGGTGAAAAAGAAGTGAGAAAGTGAAGAATCATATTTGCTCCACGATCAAATGGCAAAATATAAAGAAAACATTATCTCAACTGGATCGGTTCAAAATGTTTATGCTGCTACTGAATGCCACTTGAATATTGCTGGGTAGATCAACTGAAAGATGGAATTTGCCTCTAGTTCAGAGTTGGAAGTACAGGCTGCACATAATATGCACCTGGTTAATCCACAAAAATCAGCAAAATACACAGGCAAGAGGAGCGTCTGGAACCCCCCAGAAGCACCAACTCTGATCTGAAGCAGTACTGCTGATGCTTATCTCTAACAGAAATTATTTAACTTTTACTGAGAAACAATGGATGTTCTTTAAGAAATGCAAGATTCCTGCCCAGCTGGTGAGGCCCACAGCACTGCAACTACTCCTTCCCTCGTACAAGTTCATCCCCACCCTCACTCAGTGGCAAACCCTGTTAGCCAGCTGCCTTTTTCAGGTAGTGGTTTACACAAGAGCATCTTTTGGCTGCTGTTTAGTGAAGCAGGCATTCCTGTTGGAACATACATTGGAAGATTTAGTTTAAAATTTACCTGACACATTACAGATAATAGGATTAGATCTTCAGCTACTGTAATTCCATCAGAGAAGTCCTTGTGGGAAACTAAGGAGAGCTGGTTACCTGCTGGATTCCTCTGGCTAATTATGCCATCTACCCAAAGTATTGTTTTGCAGACAGCATTGCACACATGCTGAAAGAGTTAATTAACCAGCAGAGCTGCTCGTGTGAAGCGTTTGTACTGCCTGTACTTTGTTAAAGAAAGCATAAATCTATTTAGAAGAGGAATCATTGTTATCATACAGGAAATCAGCTCAAAGATAGCTTATTTGTCAGCTAAATATATACCTGCATCTCTCTCCGCATATACAGGTATAAAAGGATAAAAATAATCCCCTTTGTGGGTTTTATCTGTTCTTGCTCTAAATTAACACCTCTGTGCCTAAAAGGAATGCCTGGCACAGCTGATGAGCTGGTCTGAGCTGGTCCCATCAACCTCAGGGATGTCACGGCTTTTCCACTGCAGAAGTACAATCCTTGCTACCCTCTCAATCAATGAGCAATTCCAAATGCAACTTAGATGATAACGTTGACTGATCTGTTTTGCTGGTTTTGTTTCATCAGTTAAATCCTTGCACAAATACAATCTGAAGTACCAAACAGGCTCAACTCTTTCCTGGTCTGTGTGCTCAAGGCCCAGGGAAGAACTCCTTTGCACTTTTTATCACATGACAGTAATGTCACTCTGACTTAAAACTTTAGATAGAAGGTGTGAGCACCAGTAATGCAGAAGGTCTATCAGTAGCATGAGGAGACCTTCTAAAAGCCTAAAATTCATACAACTAAAGACCCTAATTTTTATAAATGTCCCAAGTGGCATAAAAGAAAGGCTTTCTGCTGTATTTAATAAACATCACATGTAGGCATGCTGCCAGCCTTCACATGGGCTGAGGGACACACAGTAAATTCCTACAGCTTCAATGTTTACTTCATGGCTCCTTTGAAAACAACAGTGGCTAACTGTGTTGATGGAAATCTTGCCTGAAGTCCCCGAGCAGTCATTAAACCCTTAGCCTTCTGTTCAATATGAAATGATGTGCTCGTTCTGCATTTCTTTCACTGAGCTGCTGTGGAGGAGCCATGATTCAATTGATATTCCTGGCTCAAGCCCAGAAATGATTGCACTGCACTTTGCTGTAGCAGGCTGTCAGCTCACATTCCGAAAGCCATGCAGGATGCAATTGTCTGGTCACTGAAAATAGCTTTGGTGCATATTTAAGCCATTTCAATGTGGCCATATGAGAATTAATTCCCTCTTCTCCTCCTGGAGATTGATCGTTTGCATGGCAGTGCTGCTCAGTGTGCACGGAATCATGGCATCCCACAACATATTAATATTTTAGTTTGTTATCTCTTAAGTTATTTTTAGCAGCCAACTGTCCTTGTGTGAAGCTCCAAACTGCAGCAGGATTCTCAGGCATGTTGTGTGCATGGTCAAGGACGCACTGTCATGCAGCTGCTCAGCAGGCTGCAGCCCTGTCTATTATTAAAGTAGTCTCTGAACTACCACTCTAACACATGTAATCATCAGACACAGGATGTCTTTTCCCACTTGCTCACTATTTATTACCTTGTTATCCTGCAAGTTTTAACAGCAACTTGTGTTTCAGCTGATAAACACCTAGAACTGAGACTCACTGTAACAAAGCACAGCATTTTGAGATCAATGTGTTTTGAGTGACTGGAGCATATTCAAGTTTTCAGTAGGCATTTCTATTTTTAGCAGATTTAAGCATATTTTTAGCATTGATTTAAGAATCAAGACATTTATAATGATCAAACTTAATTAAATTTCAGTATTCTGGCGTTAATAATCACATTTAGTAATGAGGCAAGAATCACATTTAATAAACCAGGTGGGTAATAGATTCTCTTGCTTTGTCCTTTTGTTTTTGAAAATGCACAAGTTTTCTCTAGGAGCTGAAATATTAGAATATCAATTTGGAAATGGATTTATGTCAAATTTTATATGCTGGAAAGATCCATGGTCCCCAACTGAAACCTTTGCTGCTTTTTTGTGACATAGTAAAGACTCAACAAGATCTATGATGTGTTAGCTGTATATACAACATATTAATTATCTCAATTTCTCTACTCCTTCAGAGCAGAACATTTTGCATGTGGCAAATTAACACAGTGCTTATTAAGGGATACATTGATTTTATTATTTCCCCCCTTCCAATACAGAGAGTGAGAATATGGGTTGTTGAAATCCTCAGCAATCAATAATTTTACAGAATCTGAATTTACTAGGCAGAAAACAAGGGAAATACCAATGTCACTGGAGGAGCCTTGCAGGCTCAGTCTGACAGGTTTCACTTTCAGGAACCAGCCTTTCTGAAATTGTGGCTTGATTTTGTTTGCCCTCCCCAAGTTACCACGTTACACTCATTACGGAGTCTGCGCAAAAAGAAACAATAAGAGAGGATTCCAATTCATATTCACTTTCAAAACTGAAACGAAAGAAGGGTGGAGCGCTCTCTCATGACTTTGCTTCACGTGTGATTTCTGCCCAATCCTGTTCTGCAGCTGCCACCACCGAGAAGAGGAAATTTCCCAGAAGTGCAAATGGGGAGCTGGAGCCACACTTGTGCCAGGCACCCCCTCCTTGCTCGTTCCTGCTCCGAGGGGACACATCACCGCCTGCACACCTTCCCTTCCCTCCCCCTGCTCCATCCCTCCAGCCTGCTGGCCGAACGCCTCATCCTGGCGAGCCGGTGGAAGCAGTGTGGCTGGAATTCTCATCCTTAGCAGCACTCGGGCCCTCCCCGGTGACAGCCCGTGGCTGGAGTGGCAGAATGAGAAATCCTTGCTCTCTGCGGGGCTCCTCTGTGCTCCACGCCGAGCAGATGTGCATCACCACTAAACCAGGGACTAAGCAGGATTTCAGCTGTCTGTGTTTAAACACTACCAAAGGGCAAGCGAGAAAACAAGGGTCAGAAAACAAGAAATTCCTGATTTGTGTATTTCAAAAAATAGCTTTATTTCACGGTAGGAAAACCAAAGTGGGGGATCCTGCAGTTGTTATTTGCTGTAGAGATTGTTATGTACAGTTGAGGTTTGGTTAATATTGTACTGGAATACTAAGGAAGTACTGCTTATTCGGCTTTTGCAATTTTTTCCAGCCAATTTCAGTGGATTTTTATTTTTCTTTCTTCAGTCCCTTGCTTATAGATACATACTCGTGTTCACCCTCTCATATGGCATAAAATGTGTGAAATTTTAATGTATTTTGCAGAAAAAAAAGATTGTCTTATGTCTGTAGTCATTATATGATACAACAAATACTAAAAAACTGATATAAGAGGAATTTAAAATCTTAATTCATACTATGTAAATCAAACAATATGATAGCTCTTCCTGAGTAAATCATATTCTCAAGGAAAGAGACACAAATTTGAACTATTTCTTAATAGTAATTCTACAGTCATTCCATAATACATTATAAAAAGTCAGATGATCAGTACCGAACTATCTATCAGAATATAAGAGGCATATGACAGGGAGGATATGAAAAGTGTAATTAATTGGTTCATAATTTATTAATGATAGAGTAAGGAGTTGGAAGGGGTGGCTTTGTTTAAAACACCTAGACTTCACTGTAATCACATGTTAAAATCTCAGTAGGATTGGTTTTAGGAGGAAATGAGATAAAAATCACTTAATTAATTAACTTATAATTTATTAATTAAAAAGGAGTTGGAGGGGGCAGACTTGTTTAAAGCATCTAGACTCCATTGCTAATGAATATTATAGTCTCAGTAAGACAATCAAGTCCTTCATTGTGCCCAACATGTAAAGCAAGGACTGCACCAATTCCTGTGCCCAATTCCTGTGAGGGAGGGGAGGGGTGTGGGCTGTGGGGGCTCTCGGCACATCACGCTGAGGAACAATTGTCAGGAATGGCAGAAATGTTTGAATGGCAGAAAGATGGCACGGCCCAGAAAATGAAGAATATGCTGTGGTACAATACGACCTGTTCCCTCCCTCTACTGAAATTCCCAGGTTGTGAAAAACTTGTTATGGATACTTGGTCATTAAGGTATCAACATATAAACTGGCCCAGGAGCCTTTGGGCTGAAAAAACTGGGATGAGCTCTTAAATGGAGATAAAAAAGCACAGCATTTGGTAATTAAAGTTGGTAATAGTTGACTGCAGGTCTGTATCTAGCAAAGAACTTCCATGCATGCTGAGCTTGAAGTAATTAATTAGTTTTGCTTACACACTTTAAAAAAAAGTCAGGTGAATGACTTCTGTAAGTAGCAGCAGTTCTGGAAAACTAAGCTGAGGCTTGCTTTGAAAAGACAGATTTCTAAAGCAACCTGCAGTTTTGTTTCTGTATCCCTCATATTTCAACCTCATTGTTAGGTCCTACACGGCAGATAATTAGATAATACAGCACTACATCTGAACATGTACATTCACTGCTTAAATTCACTGCATGTCCTAAACAAGCCAATAAACAAAAGGTCTCAGGTGCTCAGCAGCACTTTTCAGGATAAGGCTTGTAATGAGGAGCAACTACTCATAGATTGTGCTTGCTTGGTAATCAGTGAGAAAAGATGAGGACTCTCGCTTATGTCTACAGTACAAATACTCCTGGCTCCAGCCTCCAGATAATCGTGAACATCAGATTTGTTGTTGTGGGCAGGTAAGAAAGTGCCACAGCCCCATCTGAGAGAGGTCTTTGTCATTTCTTTCTCATGTCTTAGAAAGCAGCAGAAGCATGACATTGCTGAGTACAGCAGGAGCCCCCCAGAGCAATTCAATCAGTTTGAGCTCTTGTGTTTGAGTGTGGTTTTGGGAGCAGCTGTACAAGCCACAGAAGATGTCCTGTAAAAAGCAGGGCTATATTTAACATGGGTTCAGTGGCTCACAAGCAAAAGGTTGCTGACTGCTGAGCATTATTTCACACAAGTGTTACCTGTGCCTCCATACAAGCATCTGCACGTGCCAGAGAAGTGTTGAATACATATTTAATAGACTTGTTCTGTAAACACATTCTAATGGAAGCAGTATTTGCTAACAAGAGCAGTCCTGTCTGTGGCTTTTAGTGGTAACACTCAGTGAGAAAGGTGCCTCTGTGCTTTCCTGGGTTAGGCAGCTGGATCTCATCACTGCCCTGCAGAGCTCGTGCTTATGCTCACATTGGTAGAAAAAGTACACTGAGACTTGTTTTCATACCCAACCACGAAGGCAAATGCCACAGTTAACTCATGTCCCAGCGCAGGAAAAGCCAAAAGAGCCAACAAAATCTCTGCATACGATCTCAAGGAGCTTTTCTAAGCTTCACCCTTAACAGAGTATCTATAATTATTGAAATAATTAGATGAGCCTTACATAGAGGCAATCCAAGACACCGGTCCCAGATATATGGGTGATTCATTTAAAATGACTAATCCTAAGCACAGAGAAATGATTGCAGACCAAACCAGTCACCTCATCCCGCGCGGGGCTCACTGGAAGAAGCAGCCCTAGTTTCATTCACACATTCCAGTTATTTTACTTTTTTTCAGTGTAGTCTGAACCAAACTCCCCAGCCCTAACTAAACACTCCTGAAACCTGGCATCCTTCTAGTGTAATTGCCGAGGCATTTATATTTATGATGGAGCACAGCTTTATATCAAGTTTGACTTTCTCATGGAGATTCATTTCCACAGTCTTTTATTTCCCATTGACTGTAACAATTCACAGCCACAACACCTCCTGGTATCGTATGATGAACTTGCAGAGCTTTGCAGCAGGAGCCAAAGGGAACAGCGCCACCAGTGCATGTTAGTGCAGGGCCATCAGCACCAGTCCTATCAAACAACTGGATATTAAAGTTCCTCTCCTCTACATAACTGTGAGACAAACTCTTCTGCTGCATAAATCACATTAATACCAAGGGTTGAGCATGCAGATAGATGCTGTATTAGGAACTCTACCTCAGAACAGCCAAGTTAAGCCCACTATTATAGGAATTTAAAAAACCCAAACATGTGGCAATAATACCTGCTAAAAATAGTATGTTTCTTTCAAAGCTAAGGGAAGCAGAAAACTTGAAGAAAGTACACTTTTAAAAGCATTTAAATATTTGCTGATCTAAAGGAAGAAAGGATCCAGGTTGCCTGAGAAATGGATTATTCAGAGAATAATGTAAACTTCTTTCCTCCTATGTGCTGCTTTAGGTAACGGCGGAATCAGACCCCTGTGTTTAATTTCCCCAGACAGCTGTGCAGACCCAAACAACGTCAAAGACACTGCTTCAGGGAGTGCTACATCTGACACATATGGCAGTTTGCTAAACCAAGTCTCTCTGCTATTTTCCACAGCAACCTGATCCTTCCCTTGCATTTTTTTTATGAAAGTATAACACAGGTACATTGAGGCAAGAAAGGGTTAAGAAGAAAATGTGGTCTTCATACTTTTCTGATTTTGTGAGCATGAATCTCTTTCATGGAACAGCTGTCAAGTCAGCCAACGAAACAGGTCTGCTTAGGTCTCCTGACAATACCAACTGCTGTTGTTCATGTATCCTCAGTGACAGCAGCAAGATGAAAATCGAAATGAATCGCTCTACAAATGAGACACTTTTCTGCTTTGACTTTCCGAATGTGACAGTGTTGTTTGTTTTTTCAGTCAGCAACATTTAGAGATGTTAGAAGGCTCTGGTGTCAGGAAGTTGCTCAGGGGGCAGTTTCAAAAATTTAAAAAAAAAAAAGGGAGGGGAGAAATCTGCATAACAGTTGCTTGCATAATAATGTTTGAATTTCTGTCTGTTAGTACTACTGCTGCAAAACTGAACAGCAAAATATTCCTAGCCAAACAAACGACTGCAGGCTTGGAACAGCAGCTCACTACAAAGTATTTATTCATTATCCTTACTGTGCTAGGGGTGTAAAATGCAGGTTCTGGCCACAGAAGCCACTGCTCAGCCTCAGCTCCCATGGAGGGGCTGCAAAGCGCAGATTCATCCCTTCTGTCCTCTGCTTAGCAGAAGAATGGTTCTCAACAGATCACGAATTACAGAGAAAAAGAGATCGTTAAAAGTGTTCTTCTTCAATATGGGTTTGAAATAGGAACATTTGCCCTCCTATCCAAACAGCTGAAAACACCCTCCAAACAAGCATCTGCAGTATATGTGAAATAATATTTGTCCCCAGCTTGTACCAGAGAACCTAAGGCAAAAGGTAAACACTGAAACCCATCAGTTCTCTCTTGTTTTGTGCAATATGCAGCAATAAACAAAAACTAAACTTGTAAAAGACTGTAAAAGACTTTTTTATGCATAGCATTAAAACTCATGAGCCATATCAAAACAAACACTGAAATATATTTTTTGCATATCCAAGTGAAACCTTCCTTTCAATATACGTCTTCATTGTGTCATTCTTCTCCTAATGTAACACCAATACAATACCTATTACAAGAAGCACAATCCAGCTTTTAGAGTTCTGCACAATTTTGAAAATAGAAAAAATCTAATGCTATCCCATGTCACTATAGGACAGGAGAAAGAACGACAGGTACACTAAGACCTCAGAAGGCGAAATGAGAAACAGATTTAATTCTTCTCGATATATATAGATTTCTTGACCATGACAGTGGATTGGAAGATGGGGTTACCACCTCTCCAACCACACTGGTTAAACAGACAGTCCATCAACTCTTAGCACAGGCATGATAACAAAGGACAGTTAAATAAACATTGGCTATTATTTACATGAGAACTGTGAGAAACTCTGACTCCAAAAATGTAAATATCAGAAGGCTGAAAAAAAAGCAGGGCAACAATCCTACCCCCCAAAAAGCCCCCAAAACAACAACAACAAACAAAAAACCACCAAAAAAACAGAGAAGGCTTTTAAAAATGTATTATGTATTTATTTGGCTTCAAAGGAACATAGACCGTACAGACTTCTCTCCATGGTGGTTTCAGAAATGCCTCTTAGAGTAGATCAACTCAGGGCAGCATTGCAGCAACACAAAGAGAAATGTCTCTCACATCAGTATAGTTTTGGAGTGTACTCAGGGATTTCATGTGTAACTGTCTCAGTTACACAGTGATGTCCCAAATCCCTAGAAACTTCTAGAAGTTTTCTGTAAATCCACTGAATGAAAATCTGTTCTTAGTCCACGAATATTTCTCCAAAGCCCATCCTTGTCAAGCAATCAACTTTAAAACTTCCTGTTCTGTCAAGCAAAATTTATTTAACGGAACAGCCATCCAAAATCCCTGGGTTTGCAGGTGCCAGCTGTGAGACATCCACAGAGCCTGATTCTGTTTTAACAATTAATATCAGTACCATGTGCTAACAGCACTTCCAATCTGAGAGGCTCAAAGGGATTTACAAATATTAATTAAGCTTCCAAACATGCTGCAAGTGTCCCCATATTACCAATGAAGGAAGAAAACTCCATCATTTGGTCACTTTATACAGAAAACCTGTGGGATTTGTCAAGAGAGAGTATCAAGAACCCCAGAATTCCACTTTTGTACCGCCAGCACAAAGCCATCTTGTGTTCCTGGGGTTTTGTTAATATTTTTTTAAAGTATTTTCAGATTATACAATTTTTTCTTGAACCATATGAGTAGATAAAGCCAGAAATTCTCCATCTTGAACTGGTTATTTATGATAACCAGATTATTTTGCATCTGGTCTTATCTGAAGCTGAGGAATAAGTGAAGATGAGCACCATGTGACTGCAGTTACCAGCATTGCCTTGTGAGATCTTGTCGTTTAGCTGCTAACCTAGACCTATTCTTTAAAAGTCTCCACGCTCAGAATGTCTAGTTGGGCTGCTTTTTTTATTCTCTTTTTGTTTTCCCCACAAATTAAGTGATACAGCAGATTAAAAAAAATAGCTGGGGGAAGGGGAAGAGGCAATTTCTTGATTTCTTTTTAAACTGCTGGAATCAGGCGTATGTTCTGCTGAACAAGTGGCATTGCTGCTAGTAAAGGGACAGTGTTGGTGTTAGAGATTTGTCTTTTGATCTCCTTGTTGAAAGTTACTCACAGATGACCCTCTGCTCTCACTGAAGACAATTTCTTTGCATCTCTAAGTCAAAGACCTGAGAATCAGTCCAAACTTAGGACACAGAAAAACTCAGATCAGAAACTAACAGAATAGTCAATTATGTAAAAGCTTCATCAAATGACTGATGATAATGCTGATAGTATGCTTTCTCTTCTTGATTTTAGTTCTGATGCTTGTGCATCGCAAACCTCCCTCTGTCCATCTGTGGAGGATGCCAAAACCCAGAAATATTAAGTATTTTATTTAGGTACTCTGAATTCATGTACAAACAAGCATGAGGTAGCTCAGTTAACAGGACTGCACTCCCAAATATGTAACAAGCAATCCTGAAGTGCAGGCAAAGGCTTTCAGCACTGATCAATCATTTCCTGTCCCTTCCTAAAGAAAACAGAGCTGGCACCACCTGGCACAGTGCCAGCACTCCCAACTGTGAAATTCCAAGAGAATCTGGTTGGTAAGTGATGCAACAGAATTTAATTCCAGGATTTTTGGCATCACTGAGCCAAAGACAGAAGAGTAAGTAGGAACTTCCTTGGCTGTTAGCAGCAGAATGTTGCCCTCCTCCACAGCAAACCCAGCCGCAGGGACAGGCTCGTCAAATGAGCGTGTAAACCACAACAGATTTAACCTGTTGATATCAGGCAATTGCCTCCCCCTTCTGATATTTTCCATATACCTTCTTCTTTCTAGTTCTTCCAAAGCAATAGCCTCTGTTTCTTTTAAGCCTCCAACACTCCCCACCAGTGCATCTGGTCCATTTCCATCCGACCACTCCATCTGAAAAGTAGCCCCAGCCTTGGAATATCGCTGCATGCCCCGACAGCTAGAGCAGCAGGGCCAGAAATTATAAATTACTCTATTGTGCCCCAAAATTGGCAGCCCAGACTGCTTGCTGATGCATTAATCTACAGAGAATGCTCCTGTCCTGGCCATCCCTGTGCCAGACTGGAGCTGAGGTGAAAGAGCAAGCCTGGCCAGAGCCAGTGTTTTACTGGGCTCAGTGTAGGCATGCCAAAGTGACCACCCCGAGGACATCAGGTTTGCCAGCTTGCCCTGCTCTAGGATATCAGTGGGTTTTTTCGTAGCATTTAAAATGTATAAAGAAGCTGCTCTGGCACAACTGAGCTGAGTTTGGGGCTGCAAAAAAGCAAGAAATTTTCACATCTGTCAGATTAATTTAAATGAGGTTGGTTAGTCAGAGCAGTTCAGTGGTTTGGAAAGTAAAAATAAGTCCTTAAGAGACAGAGGGGCCTCAGGGAAATTGATGATAAACAGATTTACCAGCAGGCTACACAATTTACTGCAGCATGTTATATCCATGAGTGTGAAAGCCATGTGTGTATCTGTGTATCTGTAATTTGCATGTGCACACACACGTTCACAAATCAAACTCTAGAGAAAGAGTGAGGGACCTTCTGTCCCTTAAGTCATTAGAGCTGAATGGATTTAATCAGCAGGTTGATAAACGATAACCTCCTTTATTTGCTGAGGTGCCAGGGCACAGACTTGTGGCAGTGTCCTGGGCAGTGTGGGAGTGGCAGTGCCATTCCTGGCCCTACCCACAGGCAGCCAACAGGCAAGCACTGGCATTTGCTATCCTGAATTTCCTGCTCTGTCCTCCTTTGGTCACTGCAAGATTTCTTCTTCCTTCAGTGCAACCTCTAAGTCAATCCTGCCTTAACAGTGTTCCCATCATCTTAATGTCTTGACCCAGGTACATGTTTGAAGAATCCACATAATAAATACATTTCATGTTGTATTTAGTTATTATATTTGACCTGCACCAGAAAAATGTAACATTGACTATTTCCCAGCATTTTAGAGTATGCTTTGAAAGCCCAGGAAACCCAGGATGATTTCCTTTTCTTATTACCTGAGCATTTCTTTTTCAGCCCACGTCCTCGTTTGACTGGCTTTTCTGGATGTAACACCATAAAGAAGCACATATTTCCAGGATTATAGAAAGTGGGTTCACTGCAGAGTTCAAGCATCAGCTGTTGATCTTTGTTCCTATGCTTTGTCATAGTATTACTGCAGCCCCTCAATAACCTGGGACTGAATTGCCAGACTAAAACCACACCATTTGTACAGATTCTCTGTGACAAAAATAGTAGGACCCAAATTATTGGGTAATTCAGCTTTTAGTACTGCACAGAGTAGATCAAGCACCAGATTGTAATCTTTTTTGGACCAGTATGAATAACTAGACATAAACTGGTCTAATGGGGATCAGAACCTGCCCCACTGAGTGCACACAGCTGTCCCTGTTCATTTTCTCTGCGCCAAGGGTGAGGCAGGATCCTCTGAGGCGGCGTGTGCTGCTCGGGAAGAACGTGTGCTAGGGAAGGTCTCACCCGAGCCACAGCCTGGCTGTAGGACAGCTCCAAATGGGCCTTTCTTCACGTTATCACAGTCTCTGACAAGGGCTAAAATGGCCCAGAAGAAATTAAGTTTGAAATACTTAGGAAATGTGGTTGCAAATTTTGTATGTTACAGAAAATCAAACAACACCCAGAATAAGTGAATCCTGTATTATTTGGAAGTGAAATGCACGTGAAGGTCACAGTGGTCAGCATATGGTGACAGCCACATTTTCTGAAGCCATCATGACATTCCAGTGTATCCTGTGCATCCCTAGCTGTGTGCTCAGTGCGGGTGGAACCTCACTGCGCAGGAGAGACTCCCATCCTACTTTTGTTAGAGATACATGAAACACTTAGCAAATTCAGAGACCTTCCTGAAGACATGGTCCTGTGTTTTATTTCAGGTATGATTTTTGGTCCTGTGATATATTTCAGGTATGATTTCATTAAAAAATTGGTGGCATTAATGGTATAGACAGAATATTTAGTGCAAAATGTGTCAGTCAATGCAAGAAGGGATGCTTTGAGTATACAGAAGATCAGGAGTCATTACTTTTTTTGTTGTTCTGGCTTGATTTTGCTACTGTTTTACTTTGCTTTTGACATAGACCATGTAACCTGAGCTGTAGTAAAAAACCTCTAAATAAGCTCCTGCCTGGAAGCATGCTGGAATACATCTTGCTGTTAGTCCTTGCCTCCTTCACTAGGGAAGTTTCTCTATAAGTAGTTGTTTAGAAAATTGTTCTGCCAGGTGCTGACTTTTGGCCGTATGCTGCACGCAACATTTTCACACAATAAATTTAAGAGAAAGTAACCTCATTATGCAATTGTTCTTGTGAACATTAGGAAAGCTATTAAAGTTTGATGTGATCATTTATCACAAGCATAGTTATTACAAATACTAATACAACAGATGTGATTATAGTTTACAAGTCAGTGCTACATGGAAGGATTAGATGTTGGCAATTGTTTGTCACACATGGCTTACAAATAATTTTTATTAAATAATATTATAAATGCATCATTTTGGTTTTTCCACTGTGCTCCCAGATGAATGTTTGTCTTCTAATAGCTCACTGTTTAAGTTCTCTAAATAGTTGTAACTTCTAATTTTAAAATGGGTAAACTACCAAATAATGCCAAATATTTGTGCTCCACATGTCAAACCCCGTTTGATACGAAGAATTGGTTGTGCATTTTTCAGAGTGCAGGGCACATTGTACAAGTTAACCAGCTTTATAACAAAATGTTCCTTCTGGCTTGATGCTAGAAGATATTGCTTCTGAAAGGAATTATTTATTTATTCATAACAAAAACCCAACAGTCCTACCATATGGTTTCATTTCAGATATGCAGTGTCAGTCAGGCGTGCTCCGTTAGCCAAGACCATTTGTCTGCCCTATGTCGTCTATAAAAATCTCTGTGTTCTCTGTTTACCTTTTGGACCACTTCATTTAGACATACATATTTGCTACTATCAAAATGCTAAATAAATCAGTAATAAATCAGACTTTGTGCAAACAGGAACAGGAGATGGGGTGTCTGAGCATCAGCCTGGGACACATGATTGACAGTTAATAATTTTGTACCTAGTGATCTATAGGTAAGCTTATTTTTGCTTTCTCCTTAATACCAGGTTATATGCAGATGGCATCAAAAATACCTCTTCTGCAGTCATTTATAGTGACTCTTGCACTCAGCTGATCTAGTAGCCTCATTCATCAGATACTATCAAACAATATGCAGCTAAATGAAAGTACTTCAAAAATTGCCAGAATTAGTTTCTAATGCCCTAATGTTACCTTTAGTTAACTATAGAGCAGAAACGTTATCGCTGTCAAGTATAGGCTAATCCATTAAATTTAGGATTTGAATCCTTGGTAGTACCTGTAACTCCAGCATTTTCCTACCCTACCTCTGCTACCTGGTTTCCAAAAGTAGTTGCAATGTGCAAAATGTGGAGGTTCTTGAATGATGTCCTTAAAACCAGGATAGGAATGGGCCCAAATACCAGGCAGATGGCAAATTAAATTTAAGAATATTTGAAAATACCGCTGCCTTTGAGTTGCTAGGATAAAATGGAACAGATACCTCTCAATATGGGGCTGTCTTTGAGAGCAGCTGAATTCATTGCACTGCTAAATCCAGGGAGAGGAGAAACAGAGCAATTTATCAAAAGCATAAAACAGTATTTTCATCCTGCTGCTCTCCACTCGCACAGAAAAAAACATGACTTGTTTAGAGGAACCACAGATAGGATTGTGCTCAAGATTTCCAGGGAGGGGAACAAAACTGGACTCAGTCCTCGACTGCTGCAGCCGCCACTGCCCACGGCCCCAGGGCTCCCATCCTCCCTGCCCTGCCCTGCCCTGCGAGCCCTGCCCGTCACCATCACCCCCTCCAGGGGTCACAAGCTCTGCACAGAAACATGAGAGTGGTGAATATTAACGTGCTGAAATCCATAATGCCTCATAAGGCAAAGAGGTAATGCTGGGCCTCCCCATAGTTTCTGTGAAGACAAATCAATTATCAGATTTTAAACCTTAGATGAGTTTTCAGTTTTTAGCCAAGTTTTTTCCTAATTTTAATTACCACAGGAGATAGAACTAGAGTAGGTAAGCTGCTACTTTCACTTACCACAAACACTGGAAGACCCACTTTTTTTATTCGACCCCAAATGCCAACTTTAGGAGAAGAGGCAGTCAGAAGGCTCTCTGGCCTCACAGATGTGGCATTCACTTGGAATTCAGATGACCTAAAATCCTGTCCTGGTACCAAATTGAACACAAAAGGAGGTTCAACCTGAGTTTTGCTCATCCCTGTCAGCCACACATTCTGATTCAAATGGTATTTAATTCTTTCTGTAAAAAGGAAACTGTTGCAGCTGAGTTTGAGGGCAGCAAATACACTTGTTGGACAAGTACTTGTAAAGCAAGTTCCGCCCAATTATTCACACCCTTGGAAACCAGACAGGAGGTTGAGAAGACTGACTAATCTCTTATCAAGGTATCATTCATTACCAAACACATTCAAATATGTTTTGTCAGCTACCTAGGGCGGAGTATACAGCACACTTCCCTAGAAAAAGCCACAAACACAGATATTCGCATCATTTCCAAATCTGCCCCTGCCCATTCTTCAGCCGGTTACTCATCCTGCACAGCTTGAGGAGATCGTTTTGGCCAGTGCCCACTCCCCTCTCCCAGTTGCCACCAGTCTATGCATTACCTGCAGGGTGACTCCCCGGTCAGCCCAGGGGACAGCCCTGGCCACGCCGGCAGGGCGGGGTGCCTGTGCTCTCCCTGAACTGCCATGTCCCGGCAGCAGCTGAGGCAGGTCTCTCCTTCACCTGCCTTTGGCACAGCCAGTAGTGCCTGTTTGCTTTGCAATGCACGGGTATGGGGGCAGGATGAAGGGAAGGCTTCAGCTTTATGGAAATGTTATGGAAAGCTCTTCAAAAATTCTAGGGTAGTAAAAAAAAAAGCTCTTCTAGGGTAGTAAAAAAAGAAAGGGAAAGCGAGCATTGTTAACAAAACAGGGCCCCTTGAGACAAATTTTATTTGCCAAGAAATGTACACAAAAACCAGATTAATTAAAGTTAAAGTCATATATTTTAAACAGCCTTAAATGATTCATTTCCGTTTTAAAAATATATGCAAGCACAGTTTCTTCAGCAATAAATTTTTAACATGGTGGGACATTTTACATCATACTGGAGACATCATACATCTCTGGAGACTTTTCCTTGCATCTGGGGTTGTTCTTGAAGCCAGGAACAGTGGACTAGGAAGGACTGGACAATATTAAGCAAGGCATTTCTGCACCTGGACTCACTGGGCACAAACAGCCAGCTGCCAGAAGCAGCTGAAGTGGAAAGAGGGAACTGGAGGCCCCGTGTGCTGCTGAGCTGGCACACACCCCAAGGAGCAGGGCCAGAGTTAAGTGCTTTTCCACAGGGATGCCCGCAGCAGGTTTACTACCACAGGCAGCTGCTGCAGGCTCCGTCTGTGTAGAGTGCAGGAGCTCAACACAAAGTTTTTTGTCAAAAGCAGAGAATTCAAATTCTCCTGCTCTGCTGCTGTGACCCCTGAGTGAGCCTTCTAAACGCAGGTGTTGAGTTTGCTCTCACTGCCACCCTGCAGAACAAGATGTCCCCACTACTCCCCTGAGTCACTGAACTAGTGCTGAAGAGAACTTCCCTGCTTAAGTTAAGAGGCAACTCCTATGTAAACACTTCCTACCGTCTCTGTGGACAAATCAAGTCTCCCTTTCACTTGACAGCATCTCTTTCCATTCTAAAATTATCCAAAGCAAATGGTTTAATAGACCAGTAAGCCACAAATCTGCACAGAATTTTTAATTCAATTCTTTTACTTTTCAAGCTGCAAATTGAGTGAAGTTTTACACGCAGATGATATGCAGAAAAATCTTCATAGACCAAGTTTAAGTCACCAAGTTCCTGTAATTTGTTCTCAAAAATGGGAGACAATAAAAAGCATCTAACTTGCCTTTCCCCAACTCCACAGAGTGAACAGAATGTGCAGTGAAGCACTGTCAGAATTGGTGCTTAATGTGAAGAACAGCCACTGAAGCTGAAACTTGCAAGTTTTTGACAATTAAAGCTCTATCCTGCTGTCCTTCAGTGAAGCTGATGGGAGGTTTGCCTGAAATTGGTTTTGTGAAGCCAACAATGTGAGACTGCCATGAATATTTTAAAGTAAAGGAGTTGGAATACTCTAATGATCTTATGTAAATCTAGTCTAAGAATTTCATTGGTAATTTTTTTGAATGGGTCATTAAGCAGGGGAGAAAAGGTTGGAAAGCAGCCTGAAAAGGAGAACATTTTCAAAAGCCAAAATATTCCCCAAATGCTTCAGAGCCATCCAATTAATCTAGCCTGGGAAAGCCAAAGGAGAACAAAGTGACAGAGCATCAAACACATAAGTAACTATAGGCAGATGCTCTAGTTTGTCAGGAGACAGCAGGAAGTCAGTGATGTGTAGTTACCATGCTTAAATGCTGGATTTGAACCTTATATACATTTAAAAATACCTATGATTTAGCTTTTTGCTCCTTATCATTAGTGCTAAAAAAGAAGTCCTGCAAAAATTCCAGATTAAGCAACAGTACGAAGCATGGTGGTGCTACCACTGGTGAGAGTGCCAGCACCTCGTGGTTCCCCAGCTCACCTAAAGCCTCACCACTGCACAGTCTGCTGCAGGACACTTGTTTGATTAACTGTTCAACCGATTCTTTTTCTGCTGTGAAACAGCACAAACATTTCTTACGAAATTGCTTTTTTAAAAAAATACAACAAAACTGCCCCTGACAGCTAAAGGACTTTTAATGCCTGATTTCTTTAGTCTTTATGTGGATGCACACTATTATTTGGAATGTGGGAAGAGCGTATTTATGAATATTTTTGGTGAAGAAGTGATTGGGGTAAGGCTGTGTGTGCACAGTAGACAAACAGTTTTACAGTCTGTCTGGCACAGCTCACTCATTGAATCCCATCAGTTTTCTGTTGACTTTTCTCTTGAAGATTTATTCCAGAAGCAGCACTACGTCAGCAGGATCTACGCCACTACTATTAACTGTAAAGAGCAATTATTTACATGTATTTGGGATGTTGAAATAAATACATATTTATTCGGCTCATGCCCAGGGAAAGGACTTTTCTTCAATGTAAGGTCTGATTGAGCTGTACTCAGAATCTGAAGTGCTGTCCAGCCCTACTCCTCCCATGCACTGGTGGTGTAGTAGGTTCTCCCTCGGGTTCTGTCTCGAGTTTCGAGCTAAGGATTGAGGGCACATTGTGACCAGCTTTTATTTGGATCGCCAGCCTTGCTTGTTCAGGGAGACAGAAGGCATCAGTAACCAGGATACATTTAAATCATATTCCCACAAATTCCCGTAAGATAATTTTTTCTCTAATTCCTGCTGTAAAAGTTCTGTTCCTGTCTGATCCTCATGACTGCAGCACAATGACCAAGTTCCTGGGAACCTGAAAGAAGCCCTCTTTACCTCTCTGAGGTAAAAAAGAGCCCTTGCCTTTGTTTGGTGGCAGGGAACTTAGGTTCTGCAAGGGTGACTGTCCCCACCGAGGCTGCAGGGACAGCAGGCAGAGTGTGCAGTGCACGGTCAGGCCACTTTGGGCCACTCACATAACCACTGTAGAAGAGGCTGCAGAACAGCAGTGGGGCACAGATTTAGGAACCCTCCCTCTGTATTTCCAGGGTTTGGCAAATTTTTCAGTGAAGCAGTCATCTGAAATACTTGGGTCATTAGAATGGGTCAGCTACTGCACATGCAAATACCTGAATTAGCTTTAAAGTGGTATTGATGCATGTCTTTGAAAAAATGATCCTAGTATATATACCAAATAATTTTTAAGAGGAAAAAAAATCAAGTTTTCATGGTTTTGCCTAGAGGTAGTGCTGAGGCAGCAATTCTGGGAAAAGACAAGTTTGGATTTATGTGACATACAGATCTTCACAAATTACGGACACGGCTTTGTAAGCAAATGGTGACCTACTGAAATGAGTCATGCAATATACAGAAAAGATCTGGGGCCATTCCAGTGATTTAGTAAGACAAGGACAATGCCGAGTACAAACAGATGTAAAGTTTGGAAAAAACTGTGACAGTGAAGCCTGCTGCAAATAGCTAATCCAGATGACTCAACCAGAAAATCATTAAGATAGATAGTAACATAGTGACTTCACAAAGACCTCAAAATTTGGTGTTTATATGTGCTGGAGAAAGAATTGATACCCAAAGTTGTACTCAGCATAGACAAAAGCATTTAGATTGCATTTAGGGAGAATTAAGAGACCTGGACCATTCAGAAAAGTGAATAAAAAAATATTTTGATGATGAAGTAACTAAAATAGGTCAGAAGAATTTTACCTAAATTGCTGGTTAAAGGTCAGACACTTGGGAATGTCTTCCTCTGTGCTCCAGATTGAGGAACCCAAATTCCTCTCTGGTTTTCTCCCTGACACCAAGTGTCTGCTTTGGCCTCTGTTAGAGTACTCTCCCCTAAATTTGCAGGAGGCTCATAAAGCAAAATAACACTTCCCATCCAAACATCAAAAAGTAAATTTGTAATGGAGATGGCAGCTGAGTAGAAAATGGCTTGGTATAAACACATCTCATATGTTTCCTGCATAAATGCTATGCTTGAAAACACCACACTGATCAGGAAGTCCATAGTTTTGCATTACATGAAGCAATAGAAGCACTTCTTCCATTCTTATTAGGAATTAAGAAGTAGAAGGTAATTCTCTATACTACTGATAGGGTTGGAAAGTGTTGCCTATATTTAGACATTACAATAATCTCCCTTTCACAACCCCTGAAATAGGTCAGCATTTTGGATATTTATAAACTGGTTCATTAGTGCTTCCTTCCCTCCCACATCAAGTTACCCACAGAATGAACAGGAGCACAAAAATTCACCTAGGGCCAGGATATTATTGATCATAATCGTAACATTCCAGTGTCAGCTGCTTACATTTACTGCTGCACTAAATATTAATAAGGGCTAACTCTAAGTTTTTGGCATTATTATAGAAAGAAATTGGATATCACATTTCTGTGTAAATTCCACCTTTTCATCCTGTAAATATCAGTGCATGTTAAATATTTGAATTTTCACTGTATTAAAGGTTCTAAAGTTCAATGGTAATTAGTGCAATCAGGTGCCAAATGATTCGATTCCCAGGAGAGCAGTATTATAGAAGGAACTATGGCAAAACTCCAAGGCCTGAACCTATAGTATAATTAGTATAAACTTCACATTTTTAGCATAATATAGTACTTACATCATTTGTTCTGTGGATTTTGCAAAGCACTACCCATTAAAAAAATTTGAAGCACCTTAATTTGACAAAAATAAGAGTTTAATTATCTTATAATGCTGATGTTAATGTTTGACAGAGAACACAAATTACTTTAGGAAAAAGCCTATTTAGTTGAGTAGATGTTTCTGCAGCACAATCCCGAAATCAAAATTACATAAATCTAAGTGCTGTCTAATGTTCCCTAATATTTACTCTAAGTCTCATTTTCCTCCTACCAGAATCACTTCTGTTTCACAGGTTTGATACTGAACCCACTATCAGTGAGAGGCGGTACCTCAGAAATGAGAGCATACATATCTGTCATCAAAGAAAAATAACTAAACTCTGCACAACAATTAGCAGCCATCAATTCAAAGTCTAACTTTAGATTCTTGATTCTGGAAAACCTGACAAATAGTTGTGATTTCACTCCCATGAACAGCAATGAGACAACACAGTTAAGACCGTGCATGTAGGGAATGATGTCTTTCTGGAGATAATTTGATTCCACAGGTAAATTCAAAGATGCCTGGTGCTTATGTCTTATTAAAAACAAATATCGTCAAAGATAATATTTTAATTAAAGCAATATAATTTCCTTGAATCACAATTTCCTCTCTGTCCCTCAGTCTGTCCAGCCTGGCCTTAGGTAACAGGAGCAGTTTTGTAAACACCAGCATTAATGAAACCCTTGTTTGCTACAGATTTGTGTGTCTTCATTGGCAGAAAAACGGAGCTGTTCAGGCTGAAGCTTTTCTAGCAGTTGGGGCATTTTTTAAGTCGTTTTGTCTTGCAAATTCTTGCACACTATCTGGCATGAGAGCTCACAGTGACCCCTTCCCTGAGTGGAGGCATTTGCTGGGCTTTCTTACCCAGGTGCCAATTCCATAAAGCTGCTAAGAGTGTAATTCTTGCTCCTTTTGCCTGATCCTGCCTAGTGGGTTCAACAGGCATGAGAGGCAGGAAAACATATATGGACGTATACACTTGTATGAGTCTTTTCTCCACATAAGCCACCTTGTTTGTAAAAGAACTGTGTGGCCCGTGGCTGCAGGGACACAGCAGGGAGAGTGACTCAGTGAGAACAAACATTGTGCAGCTGCTTGCTGGCAGTGCTATGACTGGAAACACAAAATTGACTCTTCCCTCTGCCCTACTTCAATCTTATTCAATGTCCTTCAGCCTTGTGAGGGTTGCTCCCCCTGGGAATCTGTGTGGCACTTCCAAATCTTCTCACTGTAAAGCACGTCAGAGTTCAGCCACTCCCCCCAAGTAGCCTCAAAGGGAGAATCATTACAGCTACACAATAAACAATGCCCTGATAAAGGTTGTCTTCATCATTTTATATTTCTGGGACCCATTCTTCTAACCTCTCTCCAGAGAAGATCATGTGATATTATGTTAAATAATCACCTAATCTAAATGACACTGCAACATGCACATACCCAGTGCACCACATAGGTGTTTTCCCCAGCCAAGGAAACTGACTGTGCCAGGCTGATTGGTACTTAAAACAAACGAGCCTGGACACATTAGGTCTGTCAAGAGCTGCATTTTCTAAGTTTCACACAACATTCATAGAATCACAGAATATGCTGAGTTGGAAGGGACCCACCAGAATCATCCAGTCCAACTCCTGGCCCTGCACGGACACCCCAACAATCCCACCCTGTGCATCCCTGAGAGTGTTGCCAAACTCTTCTTGAGCTCTGGCAGCCTCGGGGCTGTGCCCATTCCCTGGGGAGCCTGGGCAGTGCCCAGCACCCTCTGGGGGAAGAACTTTTTCCTGATATCCAACCTAAACCCTCCTGGCACAGCTCCAGCCGCTCCCTGGGGTCCTGTCCCTGGTCAGGAGAGTGAAGAGATCGGAGCTGCCCCTTGTGACGATATTGGAGACCCCAGGGAGGTCTGACCTCGCTCTCCTCTTCTCCAGGCTGAACACTCCAAGTGCCCTGAGCTGCTCCTCACTGAGGGCTTCCCCTCCAGACCTTTCCCCATCCTTGTGGCCTCCTCTGGACTCTCTAATGGCATCATGTCTTTTTTGTATTGTGGTGCCCAAAACTGTCCCCAGCACTCGAGGTGAGGCTGCCCCAGCCCAGAGCAGAGCAGGACAATCCCTTCCTGGCTGCCAGGGCACTGCTGACTCAGATCCAACTGGCCACTGACCAGGACCCCCAGGTCCCTTCCCACAGCTGCTCTCCAGCCTCTC
>WEIT01032308.1:526921-537945 GCA_013389985.1 Dryoscopus gambensis
TTGAGGATTCTTGGAGGAATCCCATCAGGCCCTATAGATTTGTAGGAATCCAGCTGGAGCAGCAGATCCCACACAATTTCAGGGTCGACTGGGAGTTGATCACTGTCACAGTCATGGTCCTCCAGCTCAGGGCACTGAGACCCCCTTGGTCCCTGATTCGTGTTGAAGACAGAGGCAAAGAACACAATAAACACCTCTACCTTGTCCCTGTCCCTATTTGTGAGGTGACTATCCTCATCCCAGGACCAGACAATGTTATTTCTACACTTTCTTTTGCCATTAATATATTTGAAAAAAACTCTTTTTTAAATTCTCCTCCACAATTCTAGCAACTTACAACTCCAACTGAGCTTTGGCTGCATGGATTTTCTCCCCGTGGTGGTGAGCAGCATCTCTGTATTCTTCTCATGGCACCTGAACTTGCTTCCATTGGGTGTATACCTTCCTCTTTGCTTAATATCCAAGAGGAGATTCCTGATCAGCCAAGCCACCCTTCTGCCTCACCTGCTTGATGTCCAACATTTGGAAATTGCTGCTCCAGTGCCTTTAGGAGGTGATGTTTAAAAAGAGACCAGCACTGGTGGACCCTGCACCTGCCACAGCATTTTCCTTGGGGATTTTACTCACTAGTTCCCTGAGCAGCTGGAGTCTGCTCTACTTAATAAAGTATGGTTTCTAAACTCCTATCTGTTTGATTGACAATTTAATATCTTTTTGGATCTTTTTTTCCCCCCTGAAAAATGTTCACCACTTCAAATGAAGGATGCTGTGCTTTTAATCAAATGTCAGGTTTGAACATCTCAGCTCCAGTCCTTTGGTGGAAAGCATTTGGCAATACAGGGCATGTCAAATTGAGTAAAGCAGTAACAGCCTGGTAGAGGAAGAGAGCTCCCAAATATGTTCTCCTGCTTCAAGGTTGTCTCTTAGGTTGAAGATTAGATGTTCATTTGCCTTGGCTTATGTCAGGGAGTGCTGCCTTGACTTGGAGAAGAACTTCCATCCACTCAAAGTGCAGACTATGCTATATTTAAGGCTGAAATCTTGAACAAAACTATACCTTTTATTTTTTGCTATACTTGAACAAAACAGATATTTTCCAACCACTTCAGCGGAGTCTCACAGTAAAAATCTCCCATTCTCCTCCCAGAGAAGGTTTATGTAAATCTTAATTACTGCATCACAGTTCCAATATTTACTGACATGCTGTAAATCCATTGTGTACAAAGCAGACTAGAATCCAATAATACAGAGGCATTGTTTAATTATATGTTTATTAGAGCAGTAAAACTAATAATCCCCAGTAAAATCTTTGAAAATTATCCCGTCATGATAGAGTAATCACTGTCCTTTCAGCGCGGAATAAAAGCACAGCAAACAGACATTGCTGTATCACGAAGCTGTAGCAGGCACAGCGACCCAGCTCCCAAGCCCAATTCACACTGCCAGCCTCACACAATGCATTAGGAAAGCAACAGAATAATTCAACTTTCGGTGCCTATATAAATTATTTCATTTCAGTGGGTCTCACTCACAGGGAATGGATTCTAAAAGCTCATTTTATACACACAGCTCTGATCCAAAGCCAGAAACAGTTAGGGGGTCTTCCTTTGGATCAGCCGTCTGTGAATGAGTCCAATCCTGACAAGCCCTCTCTGGGGCAATTCAGGAGGGTTCTGGCAAGATTTTTTTGATACATACAGAGTACATTCCTGTTCAGTCAGGTAGCACAAGGGCGTTTTGCTTTTTGCGGGTTTACTGTGCACGTGTCCTCTTGGTTACAGTGTCCCATAATGCATGAGAATGCAGGCTGGTCATGTAACAGAGAAAATGTATATTTATCACCAGCTCTCCCTATAAATTAATTCTAACGGGGAGTAGAACACTTATTACAATGTGCATGCATTTTTCCGTGTGCAGACAAAGCATCAATGTCTCTTTATCCGCTTGTGAGTTAAGAAGCTGTTCTTTGGCTTGTGGGCTGTGGCTGTTGCTAAGACAACTGCAGTGCAGCCATTTACAATGTCCGTGATCATGCACCACAAGCTGTAATTTACCCACAGGTTCCTCATTTATTAGAGCAGAGAAACAGCAGGATGGTTGCTGCACCATGTCCCACATGTTATGAGTACTATGAGCATGGTATGAGTGGCTGTCACCACCTGCTCTGGGTCTAAACAGATGCTGCATTTGAAAGGAAACCCAGTACTTGGTAAATGCTTTACCAAAGGAAAGTGTAACTTCTGAGCCTGGGAAAGGAAATTAAGGAACACCCTACAACTTTGTAATTGCCTCAAATGAAACACAACTGTCCACATTATAGACTATTGGAGGACTTCCTCAATTTTGGCGTGCACCTGCAATGAGATATAAATGTAAGAGTCCTTCAGACGCTGGGGAAACAAGCAAGAAACAGCACAGTCTGGGGCTTTGCATTTTGTCACTCCACTACCTGGCAAGGAATAGAGCGGTAATAAGGATTCTCATGCAGAGCCAGCAGTACTTCATGGAGTGTATTTTACCACTTGGGAGGATGAGCTAACAACAAAAGTTCTTTGCTCTGTAAATGGTCTGTACCATGTTGTTCATTTTCTGGGAACACCTTCAGGATCAGTCACCAACTTTGAAGTGTCCAACCTTGTTAGGAGGAGCACTCCTACAGTACAGCCTTCCCTACTGCCAGCAGGGTTCTGCAGTGCACAGACTTAATCTGGCCAGCAGAGTCTTACATTCCCGTACTGGCTAAAATATAAAATTTCTGGGGGGCTCTTCTAAAGCCAGTATGTTGTAATCCTATGACCATGCAAAAGGAAGTGATGAGTCACTAAAGGTTAATAAGATAGGGATGAGGAGAGAGATATGTGCCATGTGTGGGCTGGGCTGAGCAGTCCCTCCTGGCACAAAGGCAGGACTGGAAGACATGGAGGTCTTAGGCAAGAGCACCTGAACACTCAGATTCCTGCAGGAGCTATTAGGGCAGCAGCACCTCTTGACAGAATTCAGTAAGGCACTCTGATATTTCTGAATTTCAGTTTTAAAATCTTCACAGCACTTGCAGTGCACAATGGTGTCACATTGTTCCTGCAGCGACACTGAGACATCAGAAAAAGCCTCTGCTTGTCTTGTTTTGTATATCCAGTCTTCATAGACATGCACCTTGTGTTCCAGGGCTTGTCAGCACCGAGCAGTCATGTCTGCATTGCTGCTGATAACAAGCATTAGTGAGGAAAGAAATGAAAGACAACTATAGACGGTAACTACGAAATGCATGTCAAATACTCATTTTCTTGTAATCCAGTACTTCCATTTCTCTGAGAGTCCCACACGTCCCCAAGACATTTGTAATAACAGGTTCCCACTCAGATTTTCTCGTGGACGTCAACCAAGCCAGTCTCATAACTTGAAGAGCGTTTCACACTCTACAGTATACAGGTCTTTAAAATTCTTCTTCTGCCTCCTTGTTTTGTCATGTATTTATTTTGCGCATAACTATTTTAGTTTACTGCAATAAAATCCATTCTCCTTAAGGCACAATCTATAATGAACAAATAAAAAAAGTTATTTTGTTCAGAATGCGTTATGAACAGCTTAGTATCAGTTTTAAGGAAGTGTGACTAGCTTCCTAATGGATTCTTATTTCAGTTATTTGTAGCTGCAACTAAGTCAGACAAATGCTTTAAAACCATTCCTATTAAAGCACTTGAGAGGTTTTTAGCAATGCTTAGATATGCCATCAGTAAGGCATTTTACATAACACACCTAAAAATAGAACTGTTTCTAGAGATCATACAGGAAACATGCCATAAGGGAAATATGGTTATGATAAAATAGATTTCCTATACATATTCTTAGCTTCATAAAGCCACTTGAGCATCCCATTTTAGAGACAGGAAATTTATGTACCTTAATCCTTATTTATGTTGCTTTAAAATCAAACTATCTTCCAAGCTGCTTGTGTCTGAATGCTCCAGTTATGTCCTTAAGGCTCAGCACTTTGGGAAAATTTCTGCCTTGAAGGACCTTGATTTCAGGTTTAGGTTTTGAGTGTTATTTTCCATACTGGGAGTCACAGTGGAATCCAATATATCTGAACTCAAGAAACTAGCCCAAATTTTCCTGCAGCGATTCACATCTCCCAGGCTTCAACATGTACTTTGATCAATCCATTCATTCCCTGTTTTCAGCTTCATAATGGAGTTCTCCAAATTCCATGGAACTCTGTGGGACAGCTGAGCATGAAAGAAATGCCAGAGCAGCAGGTGAGGTGCACACGTACATCCCGCTGAAAGTCTTTGTCCTTGTTTGAGACAAAATTCAGAGGAATGTCCAAATTTGAACGTCCTCTCTCAGAAGGCCGGTTACAGCCACCCCTCCCCCACCAGGTTTGGGAAGAATTTTATCGGAGGAAAGTGGAGGACAAAATTATTTATTTAACAAACACACAGGAAAATAATAAAAATGCTAAATAATAAAACCTCTTGCTGTGGAGAGAAACCTGGGAAAAGTCCTTTCTGGGTGTGGGCTCTCTCTCTCCTCCCCAGAGCTGGAGCTCAGCTGGAGTTCAGCCCGTCCAGGCTGGTGTAAGGTGTCTTGCTGAGATTCTGATGTTCTGGGGTTCTGAACAGTTCCAGAAGAGAAGAAGAAGAAACCAAAGTCCCAGGGAAACAAAGGAATTTAACTCTCCATCTTTCTCTTCCCAGAAAAGGAGCCAAGAGCTGGAAAAAGCCGGAAGGTGCTTTCCTCTGCTCTACAGCAGCAGCAGCTAGCTCCATGTCCTTGGAGCACAAACTGCTTTGAAAAGTTCACCTGGCTTTTTTTCTTTCTTTCAGTTTTAAAGGCACAGAAAGGCACAGGAACATGCCTGGGCATAGGGCAGGTGATATTGGATACAACATCATAAAGTCACCCCAGGACAGTCTTTCTCCTGGTGCTCCTTCCTGCATTCCTTGCCTTTTTCCCAAGAAACACATTGGCAGCATGAACATTACAATCAACTCTTAAAACACTACAGATATTCAAATCCAAGGAAGGGTTCCTATTGTTCTCCATTTTCTTTTCAAATAGGTCTGTTACACAGCCATCCATTTACTAACTCTTACATTTCCCTGTCATCACTGGAGCTGAGCAACTTTCACAACAAACAGGCAAGTCCTTTGGGCTCCATGCATTATTTGGATCTTGGTTTTCACAGTATGACAGAACCAAATTCAAGAGAGAAATTTTATTTTTAGGTAGAGGAGGGTGAGTGTTTGACACTGCTTGAACTTTTCCGGCGTACCCAGGAAATACCCCCTTGGGTAATGACGGTTAGCAAATGCATTGGTGCAAGCACACCCGCAGGGTCTGTGTTCCCTACCTTCCCCCCACAGCGTGGGAGTGACGCATCCTGATGTCTGAGTCTGCCAAACATCGTCCACGAGGCTTCAGACACAGCCATCACACTGGAATCTGCAGCTGCCCAAGAGCGTGGGCAGGAGTCGGGCATCATCCAGCGCACTTAGTAGGTGCTTCATTTTCCTCATAACAGTACCTATAAATAAGCAAAACAAAAAAATTTTTGCGAGTAGTATAAAAGGAACTAGAGAATGTCTTATGTGTCCCCTAACTGTAGGAGTGGTTCTGAGAAGAATGAACTGCTCCCTCTGCTACCTGGCTGGACTGCTGCTGCTGCTGAATTTTGACATGGGTAGTATTAATGACAGTCATTTATGTGGAAAGACAAAACCCCAGTCTTCTCTTCACCTATCTTTTGAGATAATGGTAGAGATTGCTGTCGTATTCCTGAAGGAAAAACAAAACAAAAAAGTCTATAAATTCACTTTGATGTGTGTATTCAGCTTTCTACACATTACTCTTTATTTTTAATTTTTACCACATTATGTCATTCCTATTTATCAACAATTTCACTTCCCTTCTAATGTATTACATTTAAAAATCCATTCAAGAGTATGATAAACAATTCAGCGTGACAAAAAATATGATGCATTAAGATATTCCATTAAATCCTTACCAACCCCTTGTCTGTCAGTTAAAAATCACAAACTGTAATGCAGGTGCTTTCTCACTTCCCATCATCTTGTACTTAGCCAAAAAGGAAAGAGTTAATTCCAGTACAGAAGAGCAAGGTCTACTAATTTAATTCCTTTCTTATTGGCTCATTTCTCTTAAATCAGTTTAAAGAGCAGACACTTTGTTTTAGAATTGAATCACAGTTTCCCTTTGGAAAGGCAACCCCTGTCAGTATTACAGATATGAAAGGGGTCATGGAAATTCATATCTGCTTGGATCCCTATAGGATAATATTTATCTCTGTTGGGTCAACTGCAAAAGTACTCAATTCAAAAGTAAAATAATGTTATAAATGTCATAAAGGCTGGACCAGGAGTGATTAGAAATAAAAGAGATGAAGTGGAGTAGACCCCAAAAATGTAAGATTTCTTTTCATTATTATACAGAAAAAATTGTGTATATACAAATTTGCATTTGAAGGGATATATGTTAGGTAGTAAGTCAATAATTCAAGGAGAAGAGAGGAAGCAGTGAATCACTCAAAAGACCAGAGACAGCAGTGACTGAAAGATCTGTTGGGCTGCATTTTTGAGTGATGGAAGCATTTGCATTTTCCAGGAAAACAAAACAAAACAAAATCCCCAAACAAACAAAACAAAACAAAAAACCAAACAAAAAACCCCACCAAAACAAAACAAAATCACCCCAAAAAGCCCAACAAAAAACCAAACCAAAACAAAACAAACCACCACAAAAAATAACAAAAGCAGATTTCATAAAGAGAATTGAGTCTTTAAACTTATGCAAAACAACAAAGGATTTTCACTTCTCTGGACAATGAAGCTTGATGGTACAAAAAGCAGGTTTTTTATTAGGTGGGGTTGAGATTCTCCATTCTCTCACTCTGTTTCTCCCCACTGCCCACCCCCAGCAGCTTTCAGTCCTTCCATGGCACCTTAGCCTGGAGCCTCTCTGACAAAGCAGCTCCCTGACAACTCCAAGAGGAGAAGAGAAAGAGATTTCAGAGAAAAGGGAAATTTGACATAAATATTACCTGAGTAAAAGGGTTTTGGTAGCAAGATAATGTTCTGGTCTCATAGTGACAGGACATGGCAAGCGGCAAAAGTGTGTCAAAAGAAAAGGGTAGAGAGGAGTTGCTAAAAGAGAGTTCAGGCAGCTGGGAGCCACCAAGGAAAATTCATCTCCCAGGACAAAATCTCAAACTTCCAAAGGCATGCAAATGTCTAAAACTAGGCATCTATATTTGTCTCAGTCTCCTGTGAAATTAAAAAACCTATTTACTGATAGAGATAATTCTTTAAATGCACTTTTTATGGTAAGTTAATTTCATGGCATTTTAAAAGAAGGCAACATTGGGGTTTCCTCCATAGGTAACATGGGTGCACCTGGGTAGAAGAAAGGAACGAATAAGTGACTATGAAGGTCTTTTTCTTAGACCTTTTCTTTCAGACATGAAAGCATCTATGATACCACTAGCAAAATCCTGATGATCAAAGAGCTTGCAATAAGTCTGAAATGTCCCAAATAAAAACAGATTATTTAAACTGCAAATCCCTGAACACAGTGAAGTGTCTCCACAGTTCGGTGAATTACCCAACTAAATGGAGGAAATATAACAAAACTGGCCTAAATAGCCATTCAATAACTGCCACCAGTGAATGTTCAAAAGGAACTAATTTTTAAAATGTCTTGATTAAGAACAAATATAAAGTATTCCTACAGAGCAATTACAGGATTCTTTATGTCTGACATGCCTTCACTAATGAGGAAAGATACTGAAGTTAATTTTTATGAAAGTTCTTGTCATCTAATATTATTAAACTGGACTGGCTTTCAAGAGGCTCATAAGCAATTTGTTGATACTGAATTAAAAGGTTCATGTACTGAATTATAAGTAGTATAAAATTTTGGAAAAGAGGCAGAGAGAATTTTTTTGGCTTCCATAATTGTTTATCATGCAAAATATGTACCTTGTGATACTCATTTGTATATTACCAAGTTACACTTGAAAGAATATTGATTCCCCTGTAATAAATAAAATGGCAGGAAAACCACAAGGACTGGACAAGTCCATTTGGTGTGTTGGTAAGAAGGACATGGACATTAGAATCTGGTGCTTCAGAAGCCCTTACGAGTCTATGCTTATGACATTAAAAAAAGTTCACTTCTTCCATTTAGCAAACCAGAAAATAATAGATATTTGTTCAAATAAAGGACAATAGCTTTAATAATTATTTTTCTATATCAGTTTTTAATTTTTTTTTTTTAATCAGTAGTATGGGAACTTGCTAGTATGCTGAAATAAAATAACTGTTTCTGGATTTAGTTCTGAAATACTGACAAAATAAAGAAATGAAATGCAAATAGGTTATATATTCTCAGCACAGACTGCACTGTAATGATTTAGACATATAAAGAAGCAGTTACATGGTGTGAGAGCCATTTCTGAAATGGCTATTCTCTCCTGAATTTTACATGCAATTGATGAAAAGGTTCAACTCCCTTTGTTGGTGAAGTGTCTTTGTTATCCCAGCACCCGGGCAAGCATTTGAACAGCACCACATTGCATTTCTTTCCAGGGAAATACCCCTGGGAGATAAGGGCAGCTGACAGACTTCATCCCTCAGGAGCATACAGAAAAGGAAAATCCAGCAGTGGGGCTGCAATTGGGTTTATTACAGAATCAAGAGATTGCTGTTTTATTCACAAGAACTCAGTGAGAGGTCTCGGCATTGGTCAGATTCTCCCCTCTCCTGCCCCAGAAGCAGCTGATACAAACAGGTTTGCTGTGTCTCCCCCACCTGTCCAGCTTCCCTCCCTTGGGATCTGCCCCACACAGACTTTACATGGCATCCAACCAAGCTCAGGAATACTACAAAAGCTATAACCAGAACAGTTCTGTACAAAATTAGGTTTTGTTATTAAAGCTTTGTGCAGCTGCAAGAGCATAAAACAACCATAATATACATACAGCTTTATAATTTTTTTAAGCTGTTTTAAAATCTGCTGGTTTTCCTCAGCTGTATGATGTCATTTTATCCTGCTCTCATCTTGAGAGCACTTTGTTTACTTTTCTTGTAATGAATTCTGTGCCCTTGATTAATATTTTAATTTTTTCCCCATCCAACTCTTTTTCTGCCCCCCCCCCAAAAAAAAAGAGGTTTGCAGTGTAATTTATTTAAAACAGTAGGAAGAAAAAACAATCAAATGGAATTCTATGAGGTTTTTTATTTTGGTCTTTTTTTTTTTTAATTTCCCAAGAAGATCAGTTATTAAGCCTTACTACCTTATATTGTCACTTTAACTTAGGACCTATAAGCAAAGTGGTTGCCTTGCAAGCAGCACATACAGACCATTTTAAACAAAAATTGACATGGTCAGCAAACACACCTAACTGAAATGAAAACAATCTCTGAAAAGCACTTGTTATGGAAGGAGCAGTTTCAGAGAGTGGGGGTCAGGAGAGAGGGTGCTGTGAAGGTACCTATAAAATAGGGGGATCTCTGTTACATTCATGTGGTGAAGGCCTGTATCCCACTGCTCCTGGGGGGAAAATTCTGACACTGAAATAGAGGCTTGGCATGCCAGCCATTTTCAAAAATGAAAACAGTAGTTTTCAAAGAAGATGATTAAAAAGCAAAGCTAACTGTTAGCACTGAATAGCTTGGTGTGACATGAAAGGTGTACCCTGCACTGCAAAGCACCCACACAGCAACACTGCCTGGTATCCAGACTGCAGTACTGTCATACAAACATCTGTATAAACATTTGTCCACCTGCTGGAGCAAGTCCAGAGGAGGCACAAGGGGGATCAGGGAGATGGAGCAGCTCTGCTGGGAGCAAAGGCTGGGAGAGCTGGGATGGTTCAGCCTGGAGAGGAGAAGCTCTGGGCTGACCTCAGGGTGGCCTTGCAGGGCCTGAAGGAGCTGCAGGAAAGATGCAGAGAGACAACTGACAGGGGCTGGAGGGACAGGACCCAGGGAATGGCTTCCCAGTGCCAGAGGGCAGGGCTGGATGGGATCTTGGGCAGGAATTGTTCCCTGGGAGGGTGGGCAGGCCCTGGCACAGGGTGCCCAGAGCAGCTGGGGCTGCCCCTGGATCCCTGGCAGTGCCCAAGGCCAGGCTGGACACTGGGGCTGGGAGCAGCCTGGGACAGTGGGAGGTGTCCCTGCCCAGGGCAGGGGTGGCACTGGATGGGCTTTAAGGTCCCTTCCTAGGCCTTTCTGTGATTCTGTGACTCTGTGATCTGGGTCCCTTTTTTTGTAAAGACGTTGGGAAGGAGAGCCAGAGTCAGATGATGATTAAACCCTTTCTGATGACTTGATAGGCAATAAAAATGGTGCAGGAGAGACACTGAGAACTGATTAAATAAAAAGGTGTCAGATCCAGCACTGAGGGTATGAGAGAATAAGGAGTTTAAACATTTGGATAAGCATTTTAACTCTCCCCACACACACTTCTCTGTCAAAACAGTCTGCAGCATGACTCCCCACAATTTAGCCTATAGATCAACCTCAAAGCAAATTGACTCACAGTGTGCTAAAAAAGAAATGGAAATTACTTTCTTCCCTGCTCTAGAAGTGATAAAATTTACCCATAATATGAATCATTTGACTAATTCCAAATCTCTTAGTCAGACACTTCTACTGATAGGATAAGAATAAACGTTCCTATTTCAGGAATGATTTTATAACCTGTTATCAAAACTACTTTTTTTTTTTAATAAGCAAACAAACAGCACTCTGAAAGAGAGATATTTTGTACCAGTATGGCAAGCACTGTGCTTTGTTGAGGTAGGAGAGACCAAGGTAGGTGAGAGTGCTGGGAAGGTCAACTGAACAGCATCAGCTACCAGGGAGTGGCACAGCCAAGCGATGCTTCTTGGGCAAGTTCCTGTGCTCCCCCTTCTCCCCTGCACTGCAGCCCTACAGAACAAACACCTGAATGGGCACAGCTCCAGAAGTACGGGTGGGGGGTGTGTCGGGTTAGCTGATGTG
>WEIT01032324.1:0-24876 GCA_013389985.1 Dryoscopus gambensis
AACATAAAGAGCTTCTGCTTTTATAACCTTGCTCTCTGAACACTTAGAGCAAAAAGGAATTGAGGTACTCTAATAACACCGGACTTAGGGAAGTCAATCAGGACAAATACAAGCCACCTTAGAAATAAAACATAACTTACTGACGTACCTCTTGAAAAGCTACACAAATACAAAAAAGCCCTCAATTAATTCTCTTCTGAAATTGCCCAATGGATGCAGGTGCCTGAAGAATACAACAGAGAATGCAGAGACTTTTATCCCATCTTTAGAGAGCCATGTAAGAAAGTATTTTCTTACTCTGTTTAATAAATCAATTTCTTCTTTCAGCTTTCCAATTAGTTCCTCTTTGTCCTGCGCCATCTTCATTAATCTTGCATTTTCCTGTCTTTCTTTTGCAAGTTCCTATAACCAGAATACAGAATGAAGTTGAAAATGTAAATTTTTGTTTTAAGAGATGGTTTTAAGTTAATACCATCTAGAACAAAGAAAAAAGAACACACACACCTGTAATTCCTTTTCTACAGCAAGTCAAACCCACATCTTCAAGTCCTTTTACATTTCAAGGAGCTAAAGAAACACATCTAAGACAATATTTTACCAACGGCAATTATGCCTGATATCTGATTCAAGTGATAATGTTTTAATTAATATTTAACTTAAGCATGAACACAGAATTGGACAGGGGTCCAAAACAGAAGAAGCAAATGTAAAGTATCTGCTTCCAAATTCCTTATATTGGAAAGGTTAGTCTTTGTTGTTGGCTGGGTTTTCCTTTGTTGTTTTGGTTTTTTTATAATACCATTAACAAGAAATGAAGACTCTGTTTTAAATCTGTGGCCCCAAATGTGAGAAAAAATGAAAATGTTCATTAAGAATTCAATAAGTCAAGATTCGGGATACTGAAAAAAGGACCTTAAATCTTCTACTATTTTTTGTTACTGGCAATTAAGTATTTCAGACAGAAGCTGATTTAGAAGGGAGGATTATGGTCTACTTTATCCCAATGAAGGTTCCTCAAGTCTTTAAAAAAAAACCAATAGTAATTGCTAAAAAATACATGTTATTTTCACTCTTTCAAAAAAAAGATCCATTCAAATTGTGTTTACTTAGTAACTTTTACCCATACAATTCAAGAATATTTGGCAATTTGCCCACAAAAAATCCACTTCAGAGGAAGACAGAGAAGCCAGTAATAGATTACACAGATGACATTATTTAGCAAAATACTGGCTTAGGTGAAAAGCTCAGCTTTAACATTATTACATTCTCCTGAAATAGTTTGTATGAAGTCAGTGTGAAACAATGAAAACTGTTTTAAATATGTATTTTACATGTTTACAGCTTTAAAAAACAACTGGATAGTAATTAAATTTTGTAATACTTCAGTATACCAAAAAAATCCAAACCAACAAGTAGATCAGAAACTGGCTGGTAACCTTCTGAACAGCCAGTGAGCCCCTTCTTCCCCCAAGATATTTTCTCTGTGTTGGTGTGTCACAAGGTACGTAAGAGAAGCATGCAGAGCACTGCTGGCTCTCTAAGTGTATTATCTTTACCTTAACTATTTCTCACTTATATACCAAACGAAAACTAAACATCTGTGATCTGAAAGTTCACATTCTTCTCAGTCAGTCTGACTCTTTATACATTTTTGTAGACATAACTATCTGTACTTCAAGCATTTAGCATCATTTCTATGTATTTTACTTGCAAACTTCCCCGTGGAGTTTCAAAATGGAGTTTCAGATGCATGTCATGGAAAGGTTAGTTGGTACTTACCCTTTCAAGTTCCTCAATCCTATTTTCCAAAGTGTTACTTGGTAGAGAACTGCCAGAAGAATTTGCATCCCTGCTGTATCTGCTGTAAGTGGTCCTCTCTGTTCGGGAATATCTGTTTGGAGCATCATCTTCTGGTGCATTAGCTGTACTGTGAAAGGCAAAGAGCAAAGCAGACACCTATTTACACATTTAACAACATGCATATGAGAGCAGTCACAGAAGTGCTTTCCAAAGCAGTCAATAGGTGAGTCTAATAAACTGCAGAGAACATATTCCACAGCTCTTGTGCGGCTGAGAACTCACTATATTCACTGCCTCAGGGATTTCATCACATAGGGTAGTACACTATAGACACATACTTACCCTATTTTTCAAGTTTCGTGAACTATGCACATTAAAAACCATATATGCTTATAACTTTATTGCGGGAACTGAAGTGTCACTACAGAGTTTAAACCAAGCATCTTTTTAACTAGATGAAAACAAAGAATGAAAAACAAGTACATGTCCAAAACTTAAGAAGAATATTGACTGACTTTTCAGGAACTATGGATTTGGCCTGTAAGGGAATGGAGAGCAAACCAAAGTGAGAAAGTGATGTGACCCAACAAACTAATTTTATGCCATCTCCAGATATTTTACTTCAGAACTTTGATACAGAGGAGTTTGTCATGGCGCCACTGGTAGACACCCCTTAAGTGGTCTTATGAGGTTTTTTGGTTTGGATTCTGTGTCTATTTATTAAAAATCGCTGTCATGGAATCAACAGACAGGCACTGCAAGCACACATAAGTTAGTTTTTAAAAAAGCATGCGGGTTCTCCATTACTACTGCTGTGTACAAAACCAGTGCTAAAGTAAAAATACGTATGACAAGTCAACCATTTTCAGTCACAAAACCAAGCGTCCTTCCCATAGCCATTTTCTTCCTAACAGTAATGTTACTCACCTTCAGTGAAGATTCTAATGAATAACTAAGAACAACAGAACAGAGTGCCCTGGGAGCAGGCAAAAAGACACTGATCTTTCCCTGTCCAATTCAACAAAACTACACTTCCTAGACAGAAAATATACAGAGAAACTGCCAAGACCAGAAAGAATGGAGATGGTCAAAAGCCACCTGAAGAGGGTTCTCAACAATCAACTCTAGGTGGCCCTGCTTGAGCAGGGGACTGGACAAGACTCCCCCAGAGGTCCCTTCTAACATCAACCAGCCTGTGATTCCACAAAGTCACACAGCTGAAGTATGTATACACTGGTTTTCTAGACCACTTAGGAAAAGAATGAAAAGCACTATGAGCATCCCTACAACATTTCCTTTAAAACACAGAAGAGTGTATGATTAATGCATTCATTTAATAATTTTGCATTTCATAACTCTAGAAAACCCCTGCTGACAACGTGCAGATTTAGATGGATACAGTGCAAATCAAAAGCAGGAGTATCTGGCAAAGGGATGTCTTTTCGTGGATATAAATATTCTTTTGCTCCAGTATGTGTTAAGTTTCCGAGACACACTGACACAATTGTAAGGAATTTTGTAGCTTAACGTTATTACCATATTTAGCACTGTTTATTCTTCATCCAGAAGATTTTTTAAAAAACATTTCTAGGACCGGATATGCATGTTGCAACACAACATAAGAGAAATATTTTAACTTAACTCTATAAATTCTAGATTATTTAGCTTTCTAAAAGACATGTTGTTTCATGCTATTAATATCTCAAGGAGAGACCACAAAAAATAGTCTCAATTTTTCATCACTCAAAAATGAACACTTTTGCCAACATACTGGAGTATTTCAACTCAGCTCCAGTGAGTGATATTGGCAGAAGATCCTACATAAAGATTAGAAGGAAGAATACCTAGACAGGAAGGGTTTCATTAACACAAGGAATGTGACAGATAAAAAGTTCATTTTTTTGGTTGTTATAACCAATGGCTAGTACACAGCAATGGCAAAAAATGTACTATCCAAGACACAACAGACACATCTTTCACAAAGAATGGAACCTAAGTCTTCAGATGCAATGTCACTTTATGAGCCTTAAATGAGAAAGAATCAGAGAATCACAGACTATGCTGTGTTGGAAGGGACCATCAGGATCATTGAGCCCAACTGCTGGCCCGGGACATCCCAAGAGTCACTTCATGTGCCTGAGAGCATTGTTCAAACACTTCTTGAACTCTGTCAGGCTTGGTGCTGTGACCACTGCCCTGGGAAACCTATTCCAGTGCCCAAGCACCCTCTGGCTGGAAAACCTCTTCTCGATATCCAACCTAAACCTCTCCTGACTCGGCTTTAGGCCCTCCTGTGGAGTCCTGTCATGGGTCACAAGTGTCAAGGAATCTGTACGTGCCCCTCCTCTTCCTCTCACAAGGAAGCTGTAACTGCAGTGAGGTCTCCCCTCGGTCTCCTCCAGGCTGAACAGACCAAGTGACCTCAGCCATTCCTCATATGGTTTCCCCTCCAGACCCTTCACCATCCTTCTTGCTCTCTTCTGGATGCTCAGTAAGAGCTTCATGTCTTTTTTTATATTGTGGCACCCAGACCTGCCCCCAGCACTCGAGGTGAGGCCGCCCCAGTGCAGAGCAGAGCAGGACAATCCCCTCCCTTGCCCAGCTGGCAATGCTGGGCATGACGTCCCCCATGACCCTTCCCGGCTGCCAGGGCACAATGATGACTAGAAAAACAGTATCACTGAACTTGGTGTCTACTAAGAGGAAATATCTATGAACCACCCCCAAGAAAGATACTGTCTATGGAAGTATGCCTGTAGATTATGTTTATATAAAAAATACACAAATATAAATATATTTTTAAAGGTTTTTTTTCTGGCTGTACTGAAAAACCATATAACAAAATCAGTTTGACTACTCTTACAGAGAAACAGAAATTTTGGTTTGGAACAATGTTCCTAGTTACTTCCTTTACAATAAAATCAGTTATTCATACAGAGACTGGTTTAAAAGCATTACTACAGCAAGGTGGAATACCTCTTGCTCCTTCCAATGTGTCTTTGATTCTCTCAATGTCTTCCTAAAGCACTGTCCAAACTGCCATTTCACCCAGTGAAAATCACCCTGATAAAATTGTATTTCAACTACAACAGGTTTATTTTCATGCCAGAATCCTATAACCATACCTGATCTGGAAACTCCTAGTTATTTATCAGTGCAATCCAGTCAGTTGCTAACAGCTTCTTTGGAAGAAGCAAAAGACAATTATTTCTAAATAGGGCACCTTGGCCTTCTAGTACTTCAGACTGATTAAGCCAAATTTGTGGCTTTTAGAGTTGAGGTAAGGAAAGGCAGTCTTGTCTTCTTCCCTAGCCTCCTCCACTTTTCCTGCCTCTGGCCTTCAGGTGAATGGGAAACTACTCAAGGAGCCGATGCAGCAATCGAGCGGCCAAGCAAAAGTTAGCCATCAACTTCGAGCCACAGAGGCTCCATGAAGCAGTACCTTGCCCGGCTGGTACTGGCACAAGGGGCAGTGAAGAACTCCAGCCAGCTCAACTTAAGACCATCAAAACCTTTTGCAGAAATAAACCCTAGGTGTTTATGCCTTCTCATAATGTCAGCAGTGGCTCAAGAAGGGCTACAAAAGTCAAGAAAAATCTCTTGAGTAACCCCTGCCTAAAATAAAATGCTCATATCTGAAAAGTAGTGGTCATAAGGTAACAAGCTAGATGAGACAATGCTTCCAAAGCCAGCCCTCACTGCAAAACTCCTGAACACAGGCAAGCAGGCAAGTCTAGGCATAGCATTATGAAACAGTATTCTGCGGCTGTATTTGTTTTTTTTTTTTAATTAGTGAGATCAAGGTTAGTATGATGGAAAGTAAGCTGTTAGAGTGTAAGTTGTATAATTACCTAAAAACACTGAGCAAGGTGATTTCAGCAGTGTTCAAACATCTCCCTCAGAGTCCCTCCAGTGAGTGCTCTGAAACACCTTCTTTTTTTATGGTCTCTACTTGCCCATTTACTTTTCAATTCTTACATGAATGATAAACTGGAGTATGAGGTAGTCTTTTACAATTACTGCTAAACTCTCTATGGTTTAGTGCTAAACCACTCTACAGTTCCATGCTAATGTGTTGTACTACCCTAAAAGAGGAGGAGGCAAAAACCCTCTCTGACATTTTGACTGGAAGCCATAAAACCATGCCATATTGTATTTATTTCCACCAGTAAACAAACTTAGAAGGGGAACACACTTCTTATAAAGGGAACCACGAAGAGATTTTAATCTAGCTCTTTCTCTAAACTGATCTAGTTGATCTCTCTGACTCAAGAACCATGCAAAAATCTGCAAGGTTCACTTTACAATTTTTTTAAAAGAAACAAAATTGGTTCAAAAACTAGCAGTCTTTAAAGTAAGCTGATAAAACAAGATTTCTGTGTTTATAAAAATATTCTTATGTCAGCATACATACCTTGCTTTACTGTTACTTGCAAACAACCCTTTTAGTTCACAGAACAAAAGAGAAACATAATTCACGCTTACATGTATATTAGACTCAAATATTTCAATAAAGACATGCCCTTTGTCCTTCTCAGGCTTGAGAAATCATTGGAAACACCAACTATGCTGATACCATCAGACCTAAATCGGAAAACCATTCTTACTAAGGGCAATGTGTTTGGTACTTAAAAATAACTACTCACAAAGCAGTGAAAAATGCCAAAAAATGGCAGACCCAGTTTTGTAACAGTAGTTTGAAATGGCCAAGAGGAGCCATATCACATTAGGAAAACCTGAGAGGAAAATGGAAGAATAGGAAGTTGATATGGGGTGTTACAACTGAAGTATACCTACACATTTAGAACACATGAAGCTCACAGTTGGGACACACAACTGACCACAGCTCCCAGATACTCTCCTGCATGTCCCATGGCCTTCATGTCAGCATGACCTTGCAAATTCTTTTAATAGATCTCACAGTACCACTCCAGATCACAATAAAACCATCATTTTCTTTTGAAAATATTTTATGCACTTAATCATGCAACTACAAAGGACCCCCTCCACAAACTTTTAAGGGGTGGGAAAATTTCTGAAGTAAATTCAGAAGACAGGCTACAATTATAGACTAAGATCCTCACCAAAAACTTTTATTTCCTTTACAGCACGAAGCAACAGGCTCAGTTTGTCCAACTCACTAAGCACACAGCAACACACAGCAGCCAGCAGAGTTCATCTGTAAACATGTTTTCCAGTCAATGGACACTTAGCGAAACAGGTTTCCCAGCAATGTCATATAAATGTTTAGTCACAGATTGCTGCTTCCATGTAAGGGGAAGTAGCCAGTGTAATTCATAGTGTAAAACCTGTACAATTGCTTGAGTTCTGGAACACACCAAGAGAACAGTGATTCTGTAAGAACAGATCTTCTCTGCTCTTAAGTCTCTTTTCTCTTGTCAGGTACAGGAAGCTGGGTATCTCAGTGTAGAGACAGAATCACAGAATTGTTGAAGTTGTGAAAGAATCTCTAAGATCATCAAGTCCAAACATAAAATATGAAAACAGTTACATGGAAAGGGAAAGGAAAGGTACTGGAAATCCAGAATGGTATCAGTAATCCAGGACTAGATGTCAGAAAAGGACAGATAATGGAGACAAAACAGGAAGGGAAAACAAAAACAAAACCAACCAACCAACCAAAAATCCACACAAAAACAACCCCACAAGAAATCAGAACACTAAAAAAAGGAAGACTAGGACCTCAATGATTAAATATAAGGATGTAAGAGAAAAGGGGGAGAGAAAGGAAAGGTTGCCCAACTGGGCTAGGAAATGGAAACCAGTATAGTGAAGAAAAATGCTGAGATGGAAGATGACATGTTTGATGAGGAATAACTGGGGAAGAGCGAGAAGGCGAAAGAGAAGAAGCAGAAGTAGTAAAGATGGAAGAAAGGAACCTGAATATTTCTGGAAAATAATTCAGTGTTTCAAAGGGAAGAGAATCTATTAGAGAATCCAACATTTTAGGAAAACATACTTTCCTTTTTGCTATCATATGTCTATAAAGTCTACCAACAATCTCTCTCCCACAAAGTACTGGCAACTTACTGTTGAAAGTAAGTTTCAAATAGGATCTCAAAGTGGTTGTCCCTACGTAAAAACATGCTTCACTCTCAGTTTGCTTTGCCAGCCTAAGGGAATACACCCAAGACTGTTAAAAGCGCATTAGGCCAAACATATATGAGCTTTGAAGCAGCTTATGATTTCCATTCAGCCTTTAGGCATCCATATTCCAATTCTAGGTGCAATCACAGAAATGGCATTTTCCACTTCACAGATTCAGAGAATATTCTGAGTTGGAAGGGATCCACAAGGATCATGGAGTCCAACTCTTAAGTGAATGGCCCATACAGGGATCGAATCCACAGCCTTGGTGCTATTAGCACCATTCTCTAACCGACTTTCCAAGGGACTCCTACTGTACTTGGGACTTCAGTAAGATCTGAGTGATCTGTATAAGAATTACTGTAGATGAGGCTGCTTTCTGTAAGACCTTCATGAACTGCAGATGTTGGAAGAAGGAAACAAGCCCAGAACAATTCATTCAGCATTCATACCAGAAAGCGAAACCACTGGGAGTCATACCTTAAGTACCCTCACAGGAAAAATTACTTCAGGGAGGTAGACATTCTTAAACATAGCAGAAAATTAATAGATACTATTAACTCTAATCACAGTGGGCATTGTATACCTCAAGGAACTACAATTAGAATAAAACCCACTGAGTATTTGTGAGCACTGGGAACTGTGCTGACAGTGAAAAGTAATCCTTCACTTTCAACATGAAGTTTCAAGACCATGCAATGAGTAAGATAGATGGCAACATCCATAAAATATTGAACAGCAGCTCACAGCAAGTTAGATTCCTCCTGAATATGATGCCTGTCCCTACAGGGGAAGTTGACAAAGACCCTACATCCCACATGTAACTAAAGCTGACTGAGGGAAGACCGCACAATCAAGTTTTATTTAGTATTTACTAGATTTGACGTTTCCTACTTTTGCAATGCTAATCAGAAGAATTAGATTATTTTCAAATAAGTTACAAATGTGGTTGTGAAAACTTCTATTTATTACCACCCCACGCACAACCAAGTTTTGGCAAGTGAGTGAGTATATACAGCATGCAAGCAGAGATAAGCTTTATAAAAAACCACAAAAGTATGACACACACCACTAAATATTTGGCAGATATAAACAGCAATAAAATTCTGAATCAGGACTAAAGAGGAAGTAAAGACTGAACTAAAATGTGCTTGATTAATAAGAAATGAATCATGAAATTATATAGTTATTAAGGTTGTGACAATAAGCCCACCCATCCTGCAATGACAAAGTAATTTACAAAAAAACCCTACAGTAATAAAAAGCACCACTCAGCTGGGTTTACAAGAACCTGGGAATATAAATAGAAAATACACCATGCTAGGAAAACTAATGCATAACAGGATAGGTTATTATTTTTCCCAGTGTGGGAGGTGAGACTCTGGAACAGGTTGCCCAGAGAAGCTATGGGTGTTACCCCGTCTAAGTGTTCAAGGCCAGGTTGGATGGGGCTCTAAGCAATCTAGTTCAGTGGAAAGTGTCCCTGCCCATGGCACGGGGACTGGACTAGATGATCTGCAAGGTCTCTTCCAACCTAAACCAAGCTATGATTCTATAGGTGAACAAGTTTGAGGGGTAGAAAATATAGCAGTGAAGACTAGATAATTGTAGGTGCTCTTTGCACTTTCTTCTACAGCCATGATATATATACACAGATTAATTAACCACCTACACATTTTACCCAAGTAAAGGATACCTAAACCAGAATGCATTCATGTCCCAAATAAAAACATTCTTACATGATTGTCTTGCTTCAGTTGACATATTTTAGACCCCATGTTAGCATAACATTTTCCTAATAGTTGTGATAGTTTTGTCAGTATTAATTCCACATGGGCAAAAATTTCACACAGTGGTCAGGTGCATCAAGAGCTTCTGAAGTATTTTTCTGATTAGAAAGCTGGAGTAATGACCAGGGTAATACTTGACTCAAAGACAGACAAACAAATAACAAACAGGACATGCTATATATGAGAAATATCTGCTACAACTGAGACAGTAGTATGACAAAACCATCTTTCAATGTTACTGTGGAGAGCAACAAAATTATCTTCCTTTATTAAACTCTGGAATACAGTGGTTCATAAATTAAACTGAAAATACTGGCTCCTAGGTAATGTGCAGTCAAGTCTGACATTCGATTGGGAAACTAGTAAGATCCAGCAAAACACTAGCTGAGTTTATTTTAAAATAGTAATGTAATAAACGGGTTTGCATTAGATTTGCTGCATCTTTCAGGTCCTTTGCCCAATATCAGGCTATATATCTACAGTAGCAGTATGATGGCCTCTACTACAAACAGCCATTTAATCGGCATTATTTCTAGCAGAAACGTAAAAAAATTTTGTCATGTACAAAGATCGCATACCTTTTATACCTGCTTGAAACCATCCTGGAGGAGTCCTAAAAGAAACAAAAAGGAAAAACTAATTAATATTTTTCTTGTATCTATATTGCCAAAATATTTTATCACTCCACAGAAAACTAAGTCTGCAGTAAAAGCAGTCCCATGCCACTGTAAAACTCAGTTTTGCACCATTTTGTTGTCAGGTACAGACAATACCAGGATTATTGTCACCATGTTACTGCTTCTGAACACCGCCTCAGAAGCCTATAATGTCTGCCTCTGATTACATCATAAAACTGGATGCACTCATTCCATCCCCCTGCATGCACAACATGTGAAACTGCTCACACCCTGCCACGAGTAAAGCTCCACTACCACTATCTAATACGGAAACACATGTGCACTTTGATAGCTGTTCATCAACTTGTCCAAGAGCAGCAGAGCAAAACTGTTCCAGTTCCTCAGCATCACTGCTGTCCTTCTGGATGGGAACAAAAACTGAAACTGACAAATATGAAAATTAAGACATGTTTCAACTGGTAAACAATGGCTCAGATTTGACAGAGTAAGTCCATAAATATTTTTAGGATGTTTTAAGAACACAAACCAATTATTTTCTTAGTCATAGGCAAAACACTTCCCAGCAAATAACAGGTAAAAAGTCAGGAAAGAATATTTAAGGAGTTAATGGACAATTGCCTTTACAAGAAAAAAATAAAGGTGAAGTATGAAATTCTGTCTACTTACAACACTTACTGCAGGCAAAGAAGTAAATGAGTTCTCAAAACAAGATGCAAGAGAAATTCCATCCACTCTGAAAATTCTACACATTACACTGCCTTCACTGATCAGACCATTAGTGACTTTGTAAGTAAAAGCTAAAAACTAGAATACAAAGAATTTTATTTTACTATCGAAAATAGAATTGAAAAAAATACTTGTATTACAGAAAAAAACTTGATCTGAAAGTACATTTTATGAAGCATTTTCAAGTTCTGCCATATGTTCTACGTTTTATCCCTAAGATAAGCAGAAGAACAAAATTTAACAAAGTCATGGGAACTATTTTAAGAAATGCACAAACTTGGCAAAATTGCCAGTTTAACACTGATAACTATTTTTATCATTGATGACAGCATCTGAAAATTAGTGATTCACAGCTGTGAAACAGAAACCTAATTTTACCTCTAAAAGGGCAGAGAAACAATTTTAAATGGTACCAGTGCTATTTTTAAAGTTTACTTAGGAGTAGGTTATCTTTGAAAGGTCAGGGAAGCAGGGGGAGGTTTCTGAGGACTAAAATGAAGTAAATGTCATTCCTTTCTTCAAGAAGGATCATCCAGGGAACTACAGGACAGTCCTTAGCTCAGTCCCAGAGTAGGAAATGGAACAAATCCTCAAAGACAAGAAGGTGAAATCAGCATGGATATATGAAGGGGAAACCACGCCTAACCTGACAGCCTTCTATGATGAGAGGAGTGGCTTGGTGAATGAAGGCAAAGCAGATGATATTTATCTCAGTGTTAGCAAAGCTTTCAACACCTTCCCACACAACATATGGAAATATAGACCAGGTAAGTAGACCATGAGATGCAGTGACTACTGGGTCCAAAGGGTCTGAACAGTAGCATTAAGTCCAGCTGGATGCCAGTCACTTTGCAGAGATTGATACAGGGGCCAGTACTGTTTAATGACTTCAACGACCTGAAAGATGAGCCTCAGCAAGTCTGCACACTACAAACAGCTTGGGTGAGAGGTTAAACAATACATCAGGTGGCTGTGGTGTCATCCAGAGATGACTTACAGAGATCCTATGAAGTTCAGAAAAAAAAGAAAATGTGAAGTCCTGCATCTGAGTCTGGGGACGAACAATCCCAAGCACGAGTACATGCTGTGGACTGGTTGGAAAGCTGCTGGGCAGCAAAGAACGCAGGTGTCCTGGTGGACATCAAGTCGAACATGAGCCATCACTGTGCCCTTGCAGCAAAGGCCCATGGCATCCTCAGGATACACTGCCAGCAGGTTGAGGGACAGCATCCTGAGCAAAGCGACAAAGATGGTGACGGGACTAGCGGAGAACTCATACAAGGAGTTGTTGAAGTCACTTGGTCTGTTCAGCCTGGAGAAAAGGAGACTGAGGGAACACTTCATTGCAGTCTACAACTTCCTTGTGAGGGGAAGAGGAGGGGCAGATACTGATCTCTTCTGTCTGGTGACAGTGACAGGACCCAAGGGAATGGCCCAAAATTGTGCCAGGGGAGGTTTAGGTTGGATATTAGGAAAAGGTTCTTCACACTTCAGGGGGGTTGGGCACTGGAACACGCTCTGCAGGGAAGCGGTCACAACACCAAATCGGATAGACTTCAGGAAGCATTTGGACAATACTCCCAGGCACATGGTGTGACCCTTGGGGGTGCCCTGTTCAGGGACAGGAGTTGGACTCGTGGGTCCCTTCCAACTCAGTTTATTCTCTAGTTCCCATCTGCTCTAATTCGGACCTGGTGAGACCACAGCTGGCATGCTGGGTCCAGTTCTGGACTTCTCAGTATGAGAACAATATAGTGGAGAGATTCCAGCAAAGCTGGACCTATGATTAAAGGTCTGGAGCATCTGACACATGAGAAGCAGCTGAAAGTGCTGGAAACGTTCAACCAAGAGACTAGAAAGCTCAGGAGGTACCTTGCCAGTGTCTACAAATTCCTGATGGGGTAAAGATGATGGAGACATATTTCTATCCATGGTATTAATAAAAACCCAACTGGCTTCAGTCCTGAGTAATTTGCTACAGGTGATCCTGGTTTGTCTGGAAAGCTTGGACTGAAGACTTCCCAAGATCCCTTCCAGCCTTCATGATTTTTAGCATTAAGATAATCAGCAATGACTGATGAGGTGTTTCGACTCTGACATACCTGAAGAGATTCAAATTGTTTCATCTAATACATTAAGATACCCTGTATCTGAAAACTGAAATGCCACATCAGTAATATCAGACACAGCTCCTGGTGGTGATGGTCTCAGAAATATCCCAGTTGCCCCATTAGCTATGGAGAAGTGGTTCAACTGCCTTTTTAGGCTTGGATGGAGAGTTACATTGGGTCTAAATTTTGCCTAACTGCCTGCAGATACAATAAAGTAGGAACTCTGGGCTCCAATCTTCCTCAGTTCTTATTTTTTTAACAGCTTCTTTTTTTCAGGAAAATGCTTCCTGGTGAACATAAGCCTCTGTTTGCAGTGAAAGGCAGAATTCACGAGAAAGGGAGAAATTGCACCTGAGATTGCAGTCTAGTGAAGCACACACACCCTCGTACTAAGAAATCTTAAGGTATCAGATGCTTGTTTCGTACTCTAGACACTAAAAGGATGCAATGAATTCACCCCATACCCTCATATTTGCTAAGACATTTTCATGTAGTAAATGCAAATATAAGCTGTACAGCAATTACATAGACTTAGATTTGTACATTTAACTCAACAAGACGCTTTTAAAAATTTGGCAGTACTATTCAGAAAAGCCAGTTCTTCAGAAAAAGCTGGGAAAGCAAACAAAGGCTCAGAGACAAAGGGCATGGCAAATACTCTCATTTGCTACAAATGACAGCTGTTAAACAAACAAAAAAACCTTGAGCCAATTAACAAGTCCTTTGTAACAGATGTTTCTACAAGTACGTATAAGTGGTTTCTATTTCTGTAGTTTAACTGTGAACAAAAAGTTAAAAATGCACATCCGATGCATAAAAAACTTCATCTGAACACCAAATTAATATTGCAGATTTGGTAAATTATGGCTTTTATTACTTTGCAATCTCTAATGTAAATGCAAACCAATCGTTCTTTAAAGTGATGATGAAAGCACTAGGAAAATGTATTATTCATCTCTGTTCTCATCTTGTGGAATTTGTGTGCATTCTTTGCCCAAATGTTGCTGGCAACATGAATATAAGTAGTCACACTGTAAATAGCATTATGTGCCTATTAATCAAGAATTAACCTAGGACTTCAGAAGATCTTAAAATAAGGCAAGCATCAGTAATGTAAGATCTTGCCTCCTCCACTTTTGGAGAACTGAAGGTTGGCAGGAAATGAAGAAAGGGAAGGAGAAAAGGAGGGACATCCCTGTTCTGACAAAGAGTTAACCTAAAAGCAGATGATTATTTTTGTACATAAATACCTATTTCCAAATCTGGTTTCTATTCCTTAATATTTTTTAACTTTTAGTTTTAACCTACATATAAAATATCTAATCATCACTATAAAAGTGAATGATTTGTCATGAGCAACGAAGAAATCAGTTTATTTGAAGGTCTCCCTCTAAAAGAGGAATTCTTTTTATAGTCTGTGGAAATCTGGATGGAAAAACAATAAATAAAGAAGTAATCCAGAACAATGCCAACGGTTTCTTTCATACTGGTGAAAAAATACTGCTGCCAAAGGCATCTACCAACATCAGTTCTTTGCCAAGTTTGAAATCAAACACTCACTTCAGTGCAGTATTCCAAACACAGCTTTAAAATTACTTTTACTTCTCACACATGATCTCAGGTAGCTTGTATTACCTTTTAACAGTATACACTTCACTAATAAATCAAATTATTAGTGAATACTCTGCAAACCACTGCAGAGTGACATACATCAGCGCTGCTCCAGAAAACTGGTCATGTTCCCTTTTTGTTGCGTCTACAAGAGTAATTTTGTGGATGGTATTAATGCAGGACAGGGTGTGATCTAAGTGGAAAAAAACAAGGAAAAAGCAAAGATTTCTCTCATTCCACATGAGCTCCTTCATCTGATTCACTGCACAGACTAACACACAGACATGCACCTGCTGCACATGAGAATATATAAGCACAGAAAAGGCAGCTGAGACCATTTCAATTAATGAAACAATTTACTGCCAATTAAATCTCTGTCGAACTAAGATGCAAGGAACTTGGCTAACTCTCCCCTTTGCTCCTGGCTCATCTCGGTATTTCATCTGGCCAACAGGGAGATTACATAAACAAGCTGGTCTGGGGGCTTTAAATAAATAGAATTGTCTGTGTTTACAAGTGTCTGACAAAGTTTTCCAGATGCAAAATGAACCCTACTATTATGTATTTACCCGTTAAAATGCACTAACAAACATTGTTTTTAAACAAGTACAGACTCTGGAGTCAGCTGGACTACGAAAACGGTTCACTGGAATCCCTCGAAACTCTACTTAGAAGTTTTGCAAACAATTAAACCAAATCCCCTGGATCAAATCAGGCTGTTAGGGCTTGCTGGTATATATACTGACACGAAGAATAAGCACACTGGTTTGAAATTTAACTATACACTAGTGCAAATTATCATTACAAAATGATATTCCTGCAACACGCAAGGTTAAATTTTGACTAAAATTGGCCATCAAAACAATTTGCTTTTCATATGTAATTCAAATACAGGCTTCCTACAAAGTTTCCTGTACATTCTTCAAGATGTGAACAAATAGAACTTCACTACATGGAAGAATGAGGTCTACTTCTGTGGTTTCTTGCTTTTTTACCTATCAAGGTAGATTCTATCTCCATGCAGCAAATCAAGTTAACTCACATGCCTTAAATCACATCTTGATTTAAACTGCAGCTACTTCTCACATTCAGTACAACTCTGCACTGAGATTTGTTTGGAAATGGCAGTTATGCATCTTCTGCAATGCAGAGCAGGTTTCATTCAACTCTTAAAGTGAGATAACATCTGAATGCTTAATAACTGAAAGGCAATGGGATCCTAATACAAACCAGGAATAAGTGCAGGTGTTAAAAGCAGCAAAAAGACAGATGAAATACCTTTCTTCCCTTCCCATCAAAATTCCTCAAAAGCAATTTTCCCTCAGCAGTCAAGAGATACCATTTACTTGAATGACAGAATCATAGAATATGCTGAGTTGGAAAGGATCCACCAGGATCATCAAGTCCAATTCCTGGCCCTAAGGACACCCCAAGGATCACACCATGTGACTGAGAGCATTGTCCAAGTACTTCTTGAATTCTGTCAGGCTTGATGCTGCGACCACTGCCCGGAGGAACCTGTTCCAGTGCCCAACCACCCTTTAGGTGAAGAGTTTTTTCCTGATATCCAACCTAAACCTCTCCTGACTTTGCTTTATGCCATTCCCTTGGGTCCTGTCACTGGTCACAAGAGTAAAGAGATTAACACCTGCCACTCCTCCTCCCCTTGTGAGGATGTTGAAGACCACAGTGAGATCTCCCCTCAGTCTCCCCTGCTCCAGGACAAACAGACCAAGCAACCTCAGCTGCTCCTCATACGGCTCCCCCTCCAGACCCTTCATCATGCTTGTGGCCCTCCTTTGGATGCCCTCTAACAGACTCACATCTTTTATACATTGTGGCACCCAAATCTGCGCACAACAGGTGTGCTGTTGTGAGGTGAGGCTGCCCCAGTGCAGAGCAGAGCAGCACAATCCCTGCCCTCACCTGGCTGGCAATGCTGTGCCTGATGCCCCCCCAGGACAGGGCTGGCCCTCCTGGCTGCCAGGGCACTGCTGACTCATGCTCAACTTGCCCTCGACCACGACCTCCAGGCCTCTCTCTGCACTGCTTCTTCCCAGCCTACACACAGAACCAGGACTGCCCCATCCCAGGTGCAGGATTTGGCACTTGCCCTTGTTAAACCTCATACAGTTGGTGACTGCCCAATTCTCTAATTTGTCACAGTCTATGTACAGGGCCTCTCTGCCCTTGAGGGAGTTGACAGTTCTTCTCAATTATGTCATCCATTTGAAAACATCTAGAGATGTTTTTCATGGAAATGCAACACAAATTAAACTTCAAACAAAAATGCTTTCACCTCTGAGGAGGGGGAAAAAAATCTCCAGTCATTATTTCCACAGAAACCATTCTTTCCAGAAGCTCTCAAAAATGCTTTCAATAAGGTTCAAGTAGAAACTCTAATTCAATTACTTGAACCTCTTCTAACTGTCAATTTTCGAGATCTCTTCTCGAATAGAATACTTGTACATACAAAACCACCTTAGACTTCCCCTTCCCTTATTCTCCCAGCTGCCAAGATTTTACATTTATTTCCAAGAGTCACTGTATTTTATTTTTTCATTGTGTGGATTTCCTAGGGATGACCTTAAACACTCTTTACTCACCAAACAAATCTCTTTTATAAGCAGACATTCTAAAAATGAGCTTTTATTTCTAAAACTGTTAAGAAAGCATGAATGGTTATAAGATTGGAAGAGACATTATATTTATATTACAAATATTAAATGCTTACATAAAAGCATTCTTATATAATATCTTCTCCTGTTAAACTGTAGCATATTGCTTTCATGTTGATTGATAAACGTAAGACATAGTTTTAAATTAAGACTGTTTACAATATCCCAGAGGTTACAAAATTATTACTTATAACTTGTGAAGAAATATAAACCATGTTATTAATTACAGATGAAAATTTGCTCAAAAAAAAAAGAGACAAGAACATGAGAAAAAATGAAAGAAATAGTGAAAATTCTATTTCCACATAGTGATCAGTGTGCGTAGTGAGCTAAACCCCAAATGCAGGGGAGGTGCATGGCAGGGAAGAACTGAAAAAAATAAAGAAAACCAGATTGGAATAACCTATTTCAGTCAGGGAAAAGTTCAATGTCCTTAACTCAGTTCACTTACTTATGTGAACCTTAACATTATTTTTTACAGCCTCATCTACTATCTTTAATTAATACGCAATTAATAGAACTTCAAACAAGAACTAACAGATGTGCTAAAATGCCTGGGTTCAAGTGATAGATATTACTCCTCTGAAGCCAAGGGAGTTATAACTCATCTGCCTGTTTACACAGAGCCAGGCGGCCACAGAGAAACACTGCAAGGACACCTAGGGAATCAACCAGAGTGCTAACAGAAAGGTAAGTATCCTCAGCTCACACCTATGAAGAAATTTATTAAGGATATTAGGTGAGTGAAAATAATTAAAGAAATACCTGCAGGTAACACAAGTAACTCCCAGATAAGTCAAGCATCTTCCAGAAGAAAACAGCTCTCAGAAATAAGAAAACCAAAACCACACATTTAAACATACAAACAGAGCTTTTCTTTTACTCGTTATTCTCTATTTTTTCACCCAAGCAATATTCAACACTAAGGAGTCAGAAAAAGAGGTCAGGACAAGCAGTTAGGCACTCAGAACAAAAGCTGCGAAGGAGCTGATTAGATCAGGCTGAAAAAACCTGACTAGATCACAAGTGACTCATAGAAAAAGCAGAGCTGGAAAAATGACCACAAAGACAATGTGTTATCCCAAAGAAATAAGAATCTGTAGGCTCCCCTCAGACAAAAGGATCTGAAATCACCCAAGGGCTGAACCACAGCTCAAAGCAGTGTTTCCAGAGCAGAAAACCTAGGTCTGTGTTGCATACCCCAGCATGCTGATTAAAGGTATGCAGTTGTTTCTGAGCTAGCAAAGGCTAGTAATGTCCTTGTAGCACTACACAGGCAGCCAAAACTGGTGTTGTGATGTTCATACTGTATAACAGGACTGGCTCCTGGTACGTTATTCCTCAAACAATCCCCACATATGACGTAAGAGAGCATTAGGCAGCATGAACCAAAACCATGCCAGAAAATGTTGCTAATAATTAAGCCACAGGCACTATCAGCAGCGCAGCAGTTGAGCTTACACCCAGGTCTTGCACTTTTTAACAGTATAAACACAGTCAGACTGTCTCCACCAAACAACTATGAATTACGGATTCCTCCTCCCTCCTGAGCCATCACATTAATCACACCAGATTGCAAGGATGTAGAGATGGAGAAGCAGGCTCTCCCGCCCCCGCCATCCTCCCATCACCATGGAACTGGAATATGCAGCTTCCAAACCCACCAGCACATCTGAGTAACTACTCCTATGATATTCTCTGACTTGGTACTAATAATGTGAATGTATGATATGTGTTACAAAATGTCTGACAACTATTCCTATGTATATTTGTGCAGAGCATACATTTCTGCTCATTTTTCTGCAATACTGAGCGAATTGTCTCCCCTCTCTCCTTGTCTTGCACAAGGACACAACAGCAGGGATCCTCTTGGTCCATGGTCCATGTTGGTTCTTGCAAAAAAGAACCTCCTCTCTCTGTGTACACACCCAGCAGGTACTCATAACTGTTACCTAGGCTTCTGACTTGTTCCTGGCATGAAAGCAGTATTAATTAAAATTCTCTCTCTAGAATAGAAGCACAGGAAAGTGCAGGAATCAGGAGTATTACCATATCTTACAGAAGTTTTTGGTATTGGTCAGGCTGTATACCTATTTGTACAAGAAGATATGCCAGGAAGACCCTCCTTTTCAATAAATTTGTATGTGCTCAAAGACTCTTCTCGCCAAAGAAACCTCAGCTACAGTGTATCATTATACTTCCAGGATCATTTTTCTTTTTTACCCCAAAAAAACCCATTAAGACTGGGAGGAGACACCCACCATAACCTAGCTGACTTTAAAAGTCATGCCAGTCCAAAACACAAAACATGCAGGGAAAAAAATAAACTCCTTTACATGAGGCCCCTTTAGATTGCTCAAAACATTAGCTGCGAATTTGAGAAACTGCTTCCTATTCCTTCCATCTGTTAAAAGGTTACAAAAAAGGCTCCAGACCAGTGTAACAACAGCTAATGCTGGTGTAATTCTGGAGCACAGTTTCATGAACTCCATAGTGAAAGAAACAAACAGGGCAAAAACAAAACACGTATCTGCTCATACAGGGTGAGTACATAGCAGCAACATCTGTAGACAAGAAAAAATTAGAATAAAAGTAAACAAAGACCCCAGAAAATGAAATCTTAGTGGAAGGATCACAATCAAACTTAAGAGAAACTACAGCGAAGAAATCATAAGTTACACGCTTTGCTGCGCACTTGCTCTGTCACAAGGATCTAAAAAGTACCTGAAGAGCAGCCTGTGCTGAAAACCCTGCAGGTCTGTAGGCACAACTTTGAACCTAAAGTAAGAACAAGAAGCTTTCACAATGCCTTGCCTTCACAGATACAGGCTTGATTCAGCTTTCATTTTTATGCAGGTCCTGTGAAAAATAGCTGTGCACACATACACAGGCACACAAAATCAAATATTCAGTTTTAAGAGACTTAATAGGTACATTTAGCTCTATTTACTGGGAATGAAAGCATTTATCAAACAAAATTTTAAGCTTAAGCCACTTTACACTAAATTAAACTTTACTAACCACAGATGTTAAGTATGTTAATAATTTTGCATTTCTTTCTAAGAAAAGCAAAGTTTGCCATCAAAAGTAATCAAATTTATGCTGACAGTGATCAAGCACTGAACACAAATAATGCCTTCCACAAACAAATGGAAAGATTTCTCTTCTTGGTCAGTTGTCAGGAAGACAAATCTTGATAGTCATTATCAGTACTTCCCTCCAAGAGCAGCAGTCACGCAGCTCCAGGTAGGGATGCCCAAGCTGCATCCTCAAGGCTACAGGGTGCTAGCCAAGCAAGTTCAGCTGGCTCACAGGCAATTTACAGCCACCCTCTTTCCCTTGGGTGTCACATTAATAAGTGCTACCTCTCAGCTTCCTCAGTTCTCAAGGGCAAAAAGGACAAGAGTTTCACTTTAAAGCACTTTCCAAAAGCAGCAGTGTTGGATAGTATATGTGCAATACAGCTGAATCAGATTCACTGAGCGTGTGCAGGTCCTTCGGCACAGCAAATCCATTGAACATGCATGGATCAGCAGCACTACACCAACAGACACACATATACTAAATTTGCTCACATGACAGGAGAGGAGAAAGATTTTGGCAGAGAAATCCATGCTGCTACAATGTCTTCTGACATAGCCCATTCCCATGAGAAATCCAGACTCCATCGTTTTAAAACTGCTGTCCTACTAAAAACACAAATCCATACAATGTAACTAAAAACTACCAATCTAATTTTTTTCAAAACAAATCCTTGAGGGTGGTCAAAACCTCCAGTTATACCAGACAAGAACACCATGCAACATTATTACTCCGAAAGTCAGAAGTTACCTTGATGATTAATTAAACAGTTACCATTTAGAGTGAAGGGGTTTTACAGCCTCCAATAATACACACAGAAAAAAGCATTTAAAGCAAATCAAGACTGCAAAGTCAACCAATTCAGAACAGGTCAGAATGTCCTAGACTTATGCAACTTTCATTCAAACTCATGATACTGCCCTTCCTGACATCACTACATGATGTATTTTTCCACAACATCTCTTAAGTGGAACACAAGGAACAGTACTCGGTGAGTAATGTTCAGTATTTTGCTAGCTCTTTGCCAAGTAGACACGTGCCTTAATTACTGTTATTAACATACTCAAACTGCTCTGAATATAGGCCCATATTGCTAGAAATTACTTGAGTGATTTGCCTGATTATGTGTGACTATGAAAACATAAAATTCCTTTGCTCCTGTTTTCCTTACCCAGTCACAGGTACCATCTGGGTCTCCCAAACCATAGGAGCCAGGACAGATGGTAACCAAAGCACCTGGTTCATGTCATGACCTGTACAGGGCAGCAAATTCCCTCCAACTAATGTCACTTTAAAAACACTGCACACACACAAAACTGACTTAAGGAAATATATTTTAAAAATTAGTCATCTTTTAATTCTTAAACAACATTGAATTTGAACACTTTTTAACTAATTTTTATGCAAACACTTTTAGACATATAGTCAGATTTCCTCACGAGTCTTCCTACTGCAGTCACTATTATTGCTTAAGTGCTTTGCAGATACTAATGACTACTTTCATATCATCTCTGTGAAGTGCATCACACTCCACCTGCAAATAGAAAACTCAAGGTGAATATTACCTGGTAGTTAACTCTCAAATATTAGAGTCATACAACCTGCTTTGGCAGAATTACTTATGACTTCACAAACTCAAACATACATCACCCTAATTTACGTATTTTAATTCCATTTACTTTCTTATTTTTTAAAATAATACCAATATTATAATCATGTTATTATGCAAAATAATTCCTGGCCTAACATCGAAAGAAATGTGGTGCTGAGAAGAAAACATGTTTAATACATTTGGGCATGCCTAGTGTAGGACAACCACATTTTCTCTATGGATGGAAATTAACATCAAGCAACATCACGGCAATATACTTACAAAAGATAAATTATTACTCTGAGATGCATGCACACAGTTCTTCTTTGCAAGAACTACATGAAACCTAGATGCCAGACACCTTTGAAAAGCTGTGGTCATGTATGAATAGGCATGAATATTATTATCACATACTTTGGATAATGAGAGTAATTGTAGAATGTAGAATAATGCTGTATGACATTACACTGCTGTGCAAAATGAAAAGCCAGCAGAGGCAAAATAGGCAAAAAGTGCAACTTGAGTTGACTGGCTTATTTGGCAGTATATTCTCGGCACAAGATTCAAGAACAAAACTCTGGGGAAGCTTGTGTCAAGCATGTTTTCAGCCATTATTCTGAAAGGAGATGCACGTAACAAATTCATATCCCTGCATTTCTCACAGTCTGCCACAAAGCTAAGAAGGAATTTTATTCCTTACCCTCATTAACTGCTTTCAGCAAAGCTTACAAAGGTGCCTCTATTAAACATTTATAGTTTTGTAACACTGATATATATCACTGCTTCCAAAAATTTCTCTGTGTTAGGTCACACTTAAAGAAAAGAATAGTATTTAAGCAAACAGAACTACACTTCTGTGGAAATATCTTTGGATCACGTTCCTTTTAGAAAGTGCCTGCAATGTTTTGGTGAAATGTTAAGACTTTTCAGAACAAAAGGTTAAAAAAAATCAGATGTGATTCTCCTTCAATTTTCAAAGGCTTTTGAATGACTTATAACTAAAAGCACAAGGCATAACTAAAGCATCATGTTAATAAATCAAGTTTAGACTACTCCACCTGCCACCTAACCTATTCACTACTGAAGTTACTACAATGAACTCAACCTACTGTGACACAATTTCATAATTGTACCCTTAATGCTGATTATGTAGACATTTCATCCCATCCTTACTTCTAATCAACAAAGATTCCTTCAAAGGTACTGGGCAATTTCTACACTAAACTGAATGATTATCCAAGCATCTATCACAATCTCTTGCAGAGAACAAAAATCTGCATGGATGCTACAGAGAGGAGTGAGAGCAATCCAAGACATGGCAATACTATTGTGTAAGTCACTGCTCTGAGCTGAAAACTAGGGCAGCTTTGCCTTTCCTTGTCTTGGATTAACAGCTCCACAGGAATTCAGTACTAGAATCAAGCTTTAGTCTGTCTGCTAATGCACATAATTTGTACTTACTGTGAGAATATAATACAATTTACAATCTAACAAGGTTAAGTGCTACAAATGAAGTGANCCAAGAAACGTGCATTACAATTACATACACAAAGTAAGTTAATGGTTGGAACAAAATTATTGTTATTTCCAACTGAAGTGAAAGGGTCTTGAATGAGGCCCTGGGCTTTGCAGCAATATATAATATGCAATTAGGTGCAGCGAAACAATTGTCATGGCTTTAAAAAAAGAGTGAGTCATGTCTCACACTGGGGTCCCAGGCTTCATAATGCTTAAGAGACAAAATTCCCCTACCAGTTTCATACCAGCACTGCAAATACCAAGGCAGGTTTCTAGCAGATGACTACAGAGAGATCTTTGGCAATCAGTATGGACACAAAAGATACTGGTAACTGTGACAGTTATGATCTTCAATTTCTTAATACGGAATTAAGAAATATACTGGACAAATTTTGCTTCTGTGTGAAGTAATAAAGATCAGCATTCCCCTTCTACAGTAAGACACTCTAAATCATTCTAGTATTAATAAATCATTACCTTTTACTTAAAGGATTCAGAGTATTAATTTCACAAAGGTTGAAGTTCATTATCTAAGTGACTCAGAATTTCCTCTTTCCATGCCCACAGGCACAAAAATCAGTATCTCTCACTCTAATTGATTCTTATTTCCATGTTATGTTGGTAGCAAAAATCATCCTGGCATGTTTGATTCAAGTTTTCCAGGGAGAGGAAAGGATTCAGATCATCTAGCGAGACCCTTTTTGTCCTCAGTGAGGAGAAAAACACACATCTTAGAACAGAATAAACCCCACCCTCATGCCAATGACAAAAGTAATTTTGAAGATCCCAAACACCTTTTTGTCTCTTGATGCTTTTGATAATACGTATTTACTCAACTCCCATATCTTAAATGTCAGTTATTCACAGCTGATAAATTTTTTGCAGTGTCCTCATTCAGTACATGGTGCTGTGCACAACTAGCATTCACAGACACTACAATATTTGAAATAAAATGCAAGCAGAAAGGAATCAAAGATATCATAAGGCAAAGGATTTCAAACTCTTTCCGATGTATTGAGAATGATGCTTCTGTATTATTATAGCATAACTGCCAAAAAACAGCCGGTTGTAATTTGAAGGTTTTAATGGATGGAGGACCTATACATGTGTCTCCCGCTGCAAGGCTTTATATTAGCTTTGAATTAATCTTCTCAGCCTTCCCAATTGGCTCTCCAATTTCCCAAGAACACCCTAAGGTGACATATACATCACAACACGCTACCA